>JADKXX010003364.1:0-139470 GCA_017310255.1 Butorides virescens | reverse complement strand
TAGAATCATAGAATCATAGAATCATAGAATCATAGAATCATAGAATCATAGAATGTTTTGGGTTGGAAGGGACCCCTAGAGGTCATCTAGTCCAACCCCCCTGCAGTAAGCAGGGACACTGCTAACTAGATCAGGTTGCTCAGAGCCCCATCCAACCTGGCCTTGAATGTTTCCAGGGATGGGGCCTCCACTACCTCTCTGGGCAACCCCTTCCAGTGTTTTACCACCCTCACCGTAAAGAATTTCTTCCTTATGTCTAGCCTAAACCTACTCTGATTTAGTTTAAAACCATTACTCCTTGTCCTAACACAGCTGGCCCTACTAAAAAGATTTTCCCCATCTTTCCTATAGGCCCCCTTTAAGTACTGAAAGGCCGCAATCAGGTCTCCCCGCAGCCTTCTTTTCTCCAGGCTGAACAAGCCAAACTCTCTCATCCTGTCCTCATAGGAGAGGTGCTCCAGCCCTCGGATCATTTTTGTAGCCCTCCTCTGGACCCGCTTCAACACTTCCATGTCCGTCTTGCGCTGAGGGGTCCAGAGCTGAACACAGTACTCTAGGTGAGGTCTCACCAGAGCTGAGTAGAGGGGCAGAATCACCTTCCTCGACCTGCTGGCCATGCTTCTCCTGATACAGCCCAGAGTACGGTTGGCCCTCTGGGCTGCCAGAGCACATTGCTGGCTCATGTCCAGCTTTTTATCCACCAGCACCCCCAAGTCCCTCTCGGCAGGGCTGCTCTTGATCCTTTCTTCCCCCAGCCTGTATTGATACTGGGGGTTACCCCGACCCAGGTGCATGACCTTGCACTTGGCCTTGTTGAACTTCATGAGGTTCACACAGGCCCACCTCTCCAGCCTGTCCAGGTCCCTCTGGATGACATCCCGTCCTTCTGGTGTGTCAACCGCACCACTCAGTTTGGTATCATCTGCAAACTTGCCGAGGGTGCACTCGATCTCGCTGTCTAAGTCATTGATGAAGACGTTAAAGAGCACCGGTCCCAGTATGGACCCCTGAGGGACACCACTCGTCACCTGTCTCCATCCGGACATCGAGCCATTGACCACTACCCTCTGGATGCGACCATCCAGCCAGTTCCTTACCCACCAAACAGTCCACCCATCAAATCCATAGCTCTCCAATTTAGAGAGAAGGATGTTGTGGGGGACCGTGTCAAAGGCCTTGCAGAAGTCCAGATAGATGACGTCCATTGATTTTCCTTTGTCCACTGTTGTCACACCATCGTAGAAAGTCACTAGGTTCATCAGGCAGGACTTGCCCTTGGTGAAGCCATGCTGGCTATCTCGAATTACTGCCCTGGCCTCCATGTGCTTTAGCATAGCTTCTAGGAGGATCTGTTCCATGATCTTCCCAGGCACAGAGGTGAGGCTGACAGGTCGGTAGTTCCCAGGGTCTTCCTTTCTACCCTTTTTGAAAATGGGCACAACGTTGCCCTTCTTCTAGTCACCAGGGACTTCACCTGACTGCCATGACTTTTCAAATATCATGGAGAGTGGCTTGGCGACTACATTGGCCAATTCCCTCAGGACTCTGGGATGCATCTCATCAGGTCCCATGGACTTATGTGCATTCAGGTTCCTCAGGTGGTCACGAACCTGGTCTTCTCCAATAGCAGGAGGGGTTTTGCCCTCCCGGTCCTCCTCATGCCATCTATCAACTCGGGAGGGGTGAGGAGAGAGGTTGCCAGTGAAGACTGAGGCAAAAAAGTTGTTGAGTACCTCAGCCTTCTCCTCATCTGCTGTTACCAGTTTGCCAGTCTCACTCATCAGCGGGGGTACACTTTCTTTAACCATCCTTTTCCGGCTGATATACCTGTAGAAACCCTTCTTATTATTCTTTGCATCTGTAGCCAAGTTTAGCTCCAGCTGTGCCTTGGCCTTCCTGACCCCATTCCTACACAACCGGACCGCTTCCCTATACTCTTCCCAGGATGCCTGTCCCTGCTTCTACTGCCTGTGCAGTTCCCTCTTCCTTCTTAGTTTGACCAGCATCTCTTGTTTCAACCACATCGGTCTCTTCCCTTCTTTGCCCGATTTCTTACACCTGGGGATTGAGAGCTCTTGCGCTCTGTGGATCACTTCCTTAAAGATCTGCCAGCTCTGTTCTGTTCCCCTGTCCCTGAGGACTGTTTCCCAGGGAGTCATACTGACTATCTCCTTGAGGAGCTGGAATCTTGCTTTTCTAAAATTCAGGGTCCTGACTTTGTTCTTCCCATTTTCCTCAGGAGCGTGAGCTCTACCAGTGCATGATCCCTGCAGCCCAGGCTGGCTCCGATCTTGACATCTCGTTTCTGCTTTGGGATGTTTAAAGTGATGTTCTAGAAACAATTTAAATGGCAAGATATTTTTCATAATAAAAACTTTATCAAAAGATACCTAACTTCAAGTAACATCAAGCTGAGAAAAATTATCCAAAAAAAATCCAGATGGGAAGTGGTTACGAAACACTGAAAACAAGGATTAGCATGGAAGCAGTTATTAAAGGCTTACTAATAGCAGGAATACCAATGTATCTGAAATGAATTAGTATGAACACAAGAATAATTTGCAAGCATCAGGTAGATGTTTTGCTTGCTGGAATACTATATCCCAAGTCAAGAAACTACAGAACTATACCATGTATAGCGTACACAGTGTATAGAAAGAGACACAACATAAATGGGAGGGCAAATAGTAATAAAAGGAAAGCAATATTTTTCTATTTTAGAAATGAAATAGCTTATTTCTTATGTATAGTTTTTTTGTGTACTACCCCTGCAGTTTCTTAGCAACCCAGCCTTCTGAAACCTTGACCTTGAAAAGGGGCAGCATGTGGAAAGGGATGCAATTTCCTATGAACTCAAATTATGGAGTTAGGAAACTGGTCAGTAAATGACTGCCAAATAGAGGTGTAGCAAAATGTTCTTTTTCAGCAAACAACTGAGACAAAATACCCAAGCTCAGTAACAGTTGTCTGCTAGTTTTCTTTTATCAAAAGTCTGAATATACTGCTAGGCTTACAATGAAGAGCAAGACAGGGGGAAACAGACAAAAATTGCACAACTGAACCTGTAGGGGATTTCAACAAAGATTTGAAAATATAAAGTAATATTTTGAAAAGAGTGCTATGTCATGATCTCATTCTAGGTGAAAACTATACCCAGTACAATATAGAAAAGAAATTGGCAAACTTGGCTTTTTTGCTCGTTCTTGAAATACCATCTACTAACAAGTGCTTTGAATGCTTTTTGTCAGAGACAAGCATACCTCAGGACCGTCAGACCCTTCACTGGAGGTTGACTGAGGACCTTATAACTTGTCTAGATAACAGTCACCTGTTCAAGTCTTATTTTCCTCTGGCTACACTATTCTGATTATTCTATCACATTCTGTTTATGCGTTTCTATACGAAAAACTCCATCAATAAACTGTTTCTTTTTCCTTAAGACTATTAAATCAATGAAAAAGAGAATAACTAAACAAATGTATTTAAAAATATTTTTACGATTTTATGGGTGGAGTAAAAATAAAGAATATAAGTTCCTCTTACAAAATCATAGAAACCGAATCTCTGTTTAAATGGTCCAGTAAATATTGCTTTATTGTTATTCTTTTCTAAAATTCAGATGCTGAGTCTAATATCTTAAGTCTTTTTAACAGATCCAGGTCAACATATTTGTATAAATCCAAGTAATCTGAGTATAAGAAAAAGCTAAAAGTATTTATGGTCATCTTCATACATATCTATCAGCAATCCAGATTCAAAGCACGATATTTGAAAGTACTTATCTGTAAATCTGCCTTGAGCTCATATTGTTATTAGAAGTGGGCCTTGGCTGTTACATTTTGTATAATAAGAATATGCATTATCCAAATTTCTGCATTGAAAATTTGAGTTGTCAGTAAAACTTTAATTGGTTACAATGGTAGCAGACACAACACAGAGTTCTTCAATTTTATGATTTTTTGTATTCATAAAGAGAATTCATATAAATGAAAAAAAAAGATACCTAATTCTAAACATTCTTATTTTGGGACAAAGGGTTAGAGCTGTGCAATAGAAAGTAAACATGGAGAAGTTCTATATATGAAGGGATCAATATTGAACTTGGTGCTTTCAAAAACATCAGCTGAAAAATTTAAACCAGACAAGAGCTGAGATAGAAAAAAGAATGAATTTGAATGAAAGTTTTCTTAGCTTTGACTCAGTTATTTTGAGTAGAAATCTTTAATTTCCTATGACCAGGGTCATAATCTGCATAAGCCGGGGCAGAAGAGAATTTATGTGAGAAGAATTTATGTCTAATGCACGCATTACTTGTAAACATGGTTCATTTTTTTAGATTATTTTGTTAAAAGAAAATTCTGTAAAGACTGTAGATGAGGTAGGAAGTCTAGGCTGCATGATTTCCTGCTACATCAATTAGAAAATGGCCTGTATTTAGAAAATAACATCACTCAGAGGTATGGTGAGACTAACAGGAATAATGTTTAAGTTTCTTAAGATTGCAGATAAGTGAGTTTATATTGTATTATACCTAGGCCATAAAAACAATCACCTAGTTTTAAATTGTTTTCTCTGTTCATAGAAGCTTATACTGGACCATTTTCTTTGTCTGTAGCTTTTTGTGTTATTTTCTGCTGATGTCTCTGATTATTTAAATGAAAGACATTAATATATTGTTCACTTTCCAATTAAGGTCATTAAGAAGGTGCTAAATAAGGTACATCCACTAAGCTGGATCTTCTCAAGACAACTCCCTCTAGTTCAAAGTTGGAGTTGACCATTACCATGTCTACTCTAGTTTTCAATCTTTGAAACAGCACTACTATCTAAGTAGTATACTTAGATACATAATATCTATTATGTATAATTTACCCTTTCTTATCTTCTAAAAAGTTTAATAGGAACTGTTTACAGTGGAAGGAATTAAAATTCTTAAACTGATGTTAAATCTATGGGGAAATAAATTATTTTTGAAAAAAATATTTTGGGTTAGTTTTTTTTACTTCTAATCTTGAGAAATAAATAGGATTGGCATATAGAATTGTAACAATGAAGACTAATATTAATTTTTTTCATCCCCTTTACTATCCCCTATACACTGTTTTCCAGTTCTGGTTTTTCGCAGTCATTTCTATTTAAAAATCCGAGCCGTTAAGATAAATACGTTCTGCTTCTGAAGAACGCTGTAAGATAATGTTAGGAATGTCTTTCATGGTGGCAACATAATTGCTTTGGGAATGTACAATCACAGATTTCAATACTAATATCTAATAGGAAAAGGAAGGATATTTGGTGATCAAGGTGATGAATTGTTTATTTTCTTGCTATTATTTTGGATTTTTCTCTCAATGATAAAATAGAAATATAAATAAATTTTGAGCCACCATGACAGGTATGATTTAAGTTACATTCTTTTTGCTATATGAATGCAAGCAAAATTGGAAAATGAAACAAAAATGTCTTTCAGTGAAAAGAATATTTTCTTGGAGCTACCTTTTAACATGTAACTCTCAAGAACTAAAAAACCCAAAACTTTTCTCGACAATTAGTAGGTTATTTACTCTGCTTAATAATTAGAGATTATTTTTTCCTGGCCTGTTCCTGTGTTCTAGAGTAAAATTTCAACTCTTCCTAAGGTTGTCACCTCTGTGAGAAATAGAAGCTAGAATATATTCACCCATCCAATAGGCTGATTGTCCGATCTGTTCATGCTATGGGATTCTCCATAATCCTCATCAAAATCCGTTGAAGTCTATGAGCATAATTGCCTAGACAAAGAGTGGTAGTATAATAGGAGAAGTAAACCATAGTTATATAAAAATTCTGTGTATATAGGACAATTACTAATATACAAGAATCAGGATATATAATAAAATCAACATGACTTTAAGGTCTTTATTTCTTTTTCAATCAATTGTAATGTTTTATTTTTAATATTTTAAAGCTTGAGCCTTTAAGGATGATATTTTTGATCTTTTTCTAATAACTATTCTGCCCAGAAATGTACCTTTAAATAGCAAAGTAGTTAGCTTCTTTTAGTAGAAACAGATGGCAAGCATGAATTATGAACAGCTCAAGAAAGATCAGCCTTTGAGCTCATGTGCAAAGGAAGGTTTGCCCGCTTCTGATTAGAATAAGATGAGGCCATGTTGTATTTCCAGGATTTGTGGTAACATGGAGCAAGAAACCCAAAACTGGGTTACCAAGGTAAGGAGTTGGTGCCTGCTTAAAATCAACATTTCAAGTAGTAGACTACCAAAGTGTTGTGGGTTTTTTCCAGGATCAATAGAGCTTGACATAATATATAAACATGTTGATAAATAGGTTAGAAAGTCTGTTACCGAATGAAGCAGACATTTTCCTACATAAATGTTGTGGTTTAACCTGGCAGGCAGATAAACGCCATGAAGCTGTTTGCTCACTCCCCCTGCCCCTCCATGTGAGATGGGGTAGAGAATAGGGAAAAAAAAGTAAAATTCATAGGTTGAGATAAAGACAGTTTAATAAGACAGAAAAGGAAGGGAAAATAATAACATCAACAGTAATGATAAAAGGATATGCAAAAGAAGTGATGCCCAATGCAATTGCTCACCACCCAGCAACCAGTGCCCAGCCAGTTCCCAAGCAGTAGTTGCTGTCCCCTGGTCAAATCCCCCCAGTTTCTATACTGACCATGACATCATATGGTATGGAGTACCTACCCTTTGGCCAGTTTGGGTCAGCTGTCTTGGATGTGCCCCCTCCCCAGCTTCTCCCTGGCAAACCATGGGAAGCTGAAAAGTCCTTAACTAGTATAAGCACTACTTAGCAACAACTAAAAGATCAACATTATTCTCATACTAAATCCAAAACACAATGCTATACCAGCTACTAGGAATAAAATTAAGTTTATCCCAGCCACTAACTTTGTTTTCTCTGTAGGCTCAGAGAAATCTCTGCTTGCTTTTAGCAAACTACTAAGACACAGAATATGATTAGGACCATCAAGAAGGTCTCCACTGTGGTCAAGTGAATACAGTTTTTACCATTATTAGTAAAAGGCCTTAGTACATTATTAGTACAGGCTAATTATTAGTACAGGACCAGAAAGAGCAAGGCCTTAGGTATATCCAGGGCTTGCCTTGCTCTGAGCTGGGTTTAGCTATTTTGAGAAATTGGCTGGTTGTTCTGAGCCAGCAAAGTGAATCTGATTTGAATAGCAAGATAAAAATTGAGGAATCAATCCTCTTGAGATGTGTAATGTAAAATAGTGTGGGGAAAAAAAATCCAAATTTCTTAAAAATTAGAGTTGAATCACCAAGCCAGAAAGAATTTTGGAACTTAAGACTTATTCTTCATAAAATGTAACTCATCCTTTCAAGACAATAAACCATTATACGATCAGAATTAGTTCAGAATGTCTTGATATAGACATCCAGATAATAGTTTAGTCAATAACATATGTGAAGAAATTAGCATTTACCCACTAAATAACATATATTAATTAGAGGGCATAAACAGGGATATCTATCTGTCAGTCTACACACACAGTCCCTCTCCCTGCCAATGAAATATGCCCTATCATAGAAATATACACAAATCTATACATAACCTTATGGACCATAAAGGAAACTGAAATTGCTTAGTACAATTAAACCAGTGAAAGCTTACTGTAACAACTCTGTAAAGTTGATACTTGTCTATTTCCTTGAGAAATTAGAATTAGAAAGTTATTAGGTGTAAGAGAAACACCAAAGAAGGTGAAAATGTTTTTCAATGTAATAATGGAAGGAGATATTTTTTCCCTTGATTTTAACTCTCATGCAGAAGAACATGAATAAATCCCAGAAATGGTCTGGAGGGCAGTTATGAATCAATAGGAATTTAATGGGAGCCTGTGGATATGTAGATTGAAGATGACCTGAATATTCTAAGTGTTGGCTTATATTTACAAGCTATTTCCATAAATGAAAACCAGTGAAACAACTTTTTTCATTTTGTCATTCTTCACATGTATCTATGTATCTGCTTTGAAAAGTACCCAAGACTCTACTTCTCAAAGCAAGGAAAAGATTATTACATGATCATAGAATTCAAAGACTAGGACATTAAAGAACAAAAAGCAAGCAAATTTTATGATGTTCATAACAGAATTGCAGGTTCTTAGCAAAAATATATTTGCTGATGTTTGCAGAAGCCTCAGGAATCTCTAGAAAAGTTTGAATTAATTATTATATACATGTTTGTTTATGGCCTAGACTGAATTTTTGCAATGTGACTGGGCTTCCTCTCTCATCACTTAAATGAATCTGGTATTTTTTTCTTCATGTTGAACACTCAGAGATTTCTTCTTAAGACATAGTCATTGATAATATTAGCCTTTAAACTGAGTGCAAAAATTGTTGTTAACCAAAACCTAATACATTCCAATTATTCAAAAGTCTTCCACACTTGTTTGTTATACTGATAGTAATTTTATTTGATTTATTAGTTCCCATGAAGTAAGAGCTAGGTAAATTTATCAACTTTATCCAGCTATGCAGATAGTACACAAGTTTAGCAATGAGAACAATACATGTTTTATTAAAAAAAAGAAAAAAATAGGGGCTTCTATTACAAAACTAAAAGTTAAAAAATATAAGCACTATGCAAAAATATACAGATCAGTGCTACGGGCCTTCATGCATTTTTTGAATAGCAGTGCCAAATCAAACTCTTTCTACCCTTTCCATCCTCACAACTCATTTTTCCCCTCTCCTGTATCACCACCTAAACTTCGTTGTAATATGCATTTGTGAGGCTGCATTGTGAGTTTTATTACGAGTCTGACCTTGTTAATTTTTAGATTCTTTTTATGTATGAATGTGTGTGTTTATGGGTTCCCTAACACT
Source organism: Butorides virescens (assembly GCA_017310255.1). Lineage (NCBI taxonomy): Eukaryota > Metazoa > Chordata > Aves > Pelecaniformes > Ardeidae > Butorides > Butorides virescens. Next base: position 130,600 of record JADKXX010003364.1, on the reverse strand, counting down.
AGTAAATCAGTTTCATGAACTAATTCATCGCTGAATGAAGAAATATTATTATACTATTGAGGCTGGTATATATAAATGTAGGTATGAATGTATATATATATATATGAATATATGGCATTATTCATGTATCTGAATATACAATATATACACTATACATGCATTATTATGGGAGTGGGAAACTGCAGAGAAAGTGTAGGAGTGAGCAGTGGAGTCAATTTGGAATACATGTATTGGTATGGTTGCCATATACATAATTTTTTAAGGTACACTGAACAGAAAATTACTGTCACCACCACTTAAGAATTTTAACTTATGAAAGCTGACATGAAAACACAGTCTTATTGAATCTACCAGTGTTAATCTAACTACAAGTAATCTCAGAAAAGAAATTAGCATGTCTTCATTTTGTCTGGTGAGCTTTCTCTTAGACTGCATTTACTTCATTAACAATTCCCATATTCTCATCTTCACAATCTTCAAAATGCGTAGTGATATTTCTATTTTGTTACTGCTACAAGTGAAGATTCAATGACAGATCACTTTCATCAAAAAAATCTGAGATGACTACAGTCCCTTCCAGCTTTCCTCTGTGGGGTTTAGTTTCCCTTTGTCATGACTCCTCTGGAGTTTATACTGCTGATGCTTCAGTACATTAATTTTCATTGAAATGGATTTACTTGGTAACTAAATACTAAAGAGTTTTACAAGGCTGTGAAAATTGTATGTTATCAAACACACAATCTTAGTATGTTTTCTGCTCTTCATAGAAACTACATATATCAATGGTACAAATGGTAGAGGTGTCAAGCATTTTGTCCAAACTACTTTATCCTGAATTGTCAGTGTCACAACAATGCATAAGGGACTTTGGATTTAGACTGAAGTATTAATGTTTAAATATCTGCTGATATATGGTGCTTTGAAAACTGGAGAAAAAAAATTGCCATACATAGGAGCCACCTTTTATGATGAGATATATTGCCAAATCAAGTGCAGTATTTTCTTCCCCAAAAGAGGAAAATGAGGACAAAAAGAGCCCAGGCTTTCATGTGATGCAGTGTGCTTCTGAGATGAAATACAAAATGAACCCGACTTGAAATGTTTTATATTTTTTTCTGCAGGCAAAGGTGTTGGGTATTGTTTGGGATTTTTAATATTTCAATCTGAGTGAAATCAAGCACAGCAAATGCATTTTCATTTTGATTTTCCTGGCTTGAAATTTTGAAGTCAGAGAAAATTAGATCTCTCTGACTTTGATTTTGATAAAATCTAATGCCAGTTCAAAATTCCCAGTCAGTTTAAATGTATTGCTTCAAATCCAGGCATGAGACTGAATACAGATAATAAAGCTATAATTCCCGTATTTTGCTATTAGCATATATAAACACTACTATGATTTCTTTTCCTTTTATGATTCTTCTTACAACATCATGATTTAATAGAACACAGTTTAGTCTCCTTATGATGCAACATATTGAGAAACAAATATTTTAAAATGTTGCTTTTTTAGTAATTTTTACTATACACCAATAGTAATTTATAATAATTCTTCCTGCTCTTTTCCAGTTATTGTAACAGGTTTTATTATAAATCACTGTGTTCATGTTCTGCAGTGCAGTATGTTCATAACTGAGTTAGAACGTCATGACCATATGCTCAGCACTGCAGGGAAAGTCTATCTGAGGGTTGAGGTAGGATAGAACAGAAAGTAAATTATTGTCAGAATTACTAAAAACTGAAAGCTATATTTTATGACAAAGAACAAGCAAGATTTTATGTTAATTGGTGAAAAGATTTAAGAGGTGAACCATAATCTCAGAATAATCAAAACTGCATATAACATGTATATATTAAATTAGCATCAAGAAGTGCTGTTGGTTTGGTTTTCTTTGTTCCCTTTTATCTAAAAAAATGAAAATTGTAATTAATTCTAAACAGGAGCATTGTAAATCATAAACATGGATGGGAAGATTGCACCTTTTAAAAGCTGTAAATAGAATTTAACAGGTCAAATCAGTCAAGTTTGTTATTCTACCCACAAAGATATAAATTCTTCATCGAATTTTATTACCAGACTGACAATATAATTTAACTATAGCGCTTAAATGGTAATTAAACCATCAAATTTTCAGGCTTGGTAGTTAGGTGTTATCATTTGTTGTGGTTATTTATTATGGTGGCATAAGGTACACAGGGAGATTTCCTGATCTGGTTAGTAACAGAGAACCCTAAAGTGAAAATTATGTCTCTCTGTTCTGAACTTTATTTGCCAATTTGCTGGCCAACTAACATGATAATTTTTCTTACTTGATTTTTTTTGTGTGTTCTTTGAAATAATCCTAATTTTTTGGGGCCTAAAAACTATTCTTCATCTGAAATTTTTTACACCTTCCTGTCCATAGCCTGCTAGCTGGTATTATAATTTATCTGCACTAAATAATTCAGTACCACTATAACTCCTGAGCTGTCCTTTTGATAACCTTTGACTAAGGAAAAACATTTGCAGTTTGTTTTCTATCATCTGCCACACAATTTCAAACTCAGGGAAGCACTTTGAGTCTCACAAGTACCTGATGCCCTTTAGAGCTTATATAAGGAACTTCATTTAAAGACTCTGGGAGTTCATGAGTGTAGTTGCATGTGTTACAGAAAAAAACTTTGGAGCAAAACATGCTACAAAAACTCAAAAATATAAGCATTAAAAGATCAGAAGGTGGTGATTATTTCCAGTAAAAAGAAGATAAACTCATCATTTATGGAAAGAAATCTATTGCAAGAAAGATTTCTAAAATCCATCTCCATTCCAAGCCTATTTTCTGACGGGTCTTGTGAGCTGTCTACGTCATGCGTATTGGTTCTGGAAAATATATCTTCAACAGTGAACTTTTATCTGTCCAACCACTATATTTGTTGTTACTCAATTGGAAGGAGTTTGGAATTAACAATGGGTAATCTCAGTGACAAGAGTCCAGTCAACTGCTGTTTTATTGTAAACAGACAGTATGACAGTGGTTGAAGATCCTTGACCTGTGAGTCCTATCAGCTTTAATTTTAATCACTGTGGTCAGTATTATGACAATACATAAAAAAACTTGATATAATCTGTGTCGATTAATAACGTAACAAATTTTTATCCACACTTAACAAAAGCTTATGTAATATTCATGAAAGCATAGGAATAAAATACAGAAATTATTTTTGAGGTATTTATGTCATATTTTATGTCTTATATTTATGACATATTTTCATTACTTTCCAAGGACTTGATGCGAACCAGTTGAAAATACGTCCTTAAGAGAAAACCATTTATTACTTCTAAGGCTAGAAAAAAAGATTGAAAACACAATAATTTAATGTTAGCTGTAAATTATCTTATTAATAAAAACTAAACACAGATTATAGACATCCATTGTCTTCACTGTTCTTGTTAAAGTGTTAGGTGTTCAGTGGTTGCTGCCATGTTTCCTGCTTTTAGTAAAATGGCTGAGCATTCCACAGTCTGGTGTTATACGGTATTTTACTTTACCTGTTCCTTTCCTCCAGAAGATACAAGGAAATTCCGTCAAGTTTCTTAAACTCCCTGTCATTTTACTGCAAGTCAGAGAGTCCTTCTTATTACGACAGGTCTTGGGAAAACACTTATTTCTTTATCCTTATGTACAAATCTGCAACCTCACTCTTTAATGGAGGTCTTTTGTTTCCTCTTAGATATTCCATGAAGTATGGTATTTACTCTTTTCCTTGTATTGTAGTGTCCTGACTTGCCACACTCTTTGGAAGTAAAAAATATCTTACTATGCAGTTTTTGTTGTGAATACTTAAGATATGTTCAGATAAATTCACAACTAGATAATTATAGTATAGACAAAATAGTTTGCAATGTTTATAAAGGCATTGGTGAAGAAATGAAAACTTTGTCTATTTACCCATTGATTAGATGAGAAAATATATTTCTTTTATCCAGATGACTTGCTATAGACTTTTCTAACTTGCCAAAGTTGCTTCAGGGTAGAGTTCAATGAGATGAGCTGATTTTATAGTTCATTGCTACTGAAAGAAGTGGCTATTCTTGCATCTCCATGCTCCTGGCTTCATCCATTGCACTTCTTTGATCCCCAGTGAGCTAATACCACTCGCTAAAACAACAGAAACTAATCCAGCAAAAACTAAAGAAGTAGTAGTTTATTGTCAATGCGATGAGCTGGAACTGCTCGCCAAGAGGTCAGACAAATGCCAGAGCCTGAACAAGAAACGAGGCATAACTTTCACTGAGAGAAGGGGAGGAGGAAGTAGGAGTGCTGATTTAATGGCAGTGCTTTGATAGGTCTGTTCATCTGCCTTGTCTGATTGCATCTGGAGTCTGCTTCTAGTAAAGAAAACTTTTTTTTTAGTATCATGCTAATTTATGTGAAGTCTTTCTCAAGTTCTCTAGAGGAACCAAACACTTGTACTCAGTTGTACTCAGTCTTACTCATTCATTCTTATCGGAAAGATAATCTTGTTATATGCTTTACTTGGATTCTTTTTCTTAGATTCAAATGCATTTTTTGCATTTCCTGTACCTTACTTACTTAATGGAAACTTTCCACTTCAATAACTAAGTTGTTGAAGTGATTGTTATTGAAGTCACTGTGAAGTTAAGTGATAGGTGTTGAAGTAATTTCTACTTTTTAAGGCACAGATCATACCTTCACTAGATAAGGAGATAATCTAGTAGTTTATCACCATCAGAAAGACACAGTTCTGACTTATATCCCTCTCTAACCTACTTTTCCATTTCTAATTTCATATGCCTTGCATGTATCTTGTGTTTTGTTCATTTATTGGACTGCTCCCTGAGATGATTTAACTCACTTTGTCAGCAGAAAATCAACACAGAAAAAAATGCCAAAAAGATGGCTAATTTTTTCTTGGATGAGTACTTTGAATTCATTCAGAAAAGGGATTGACGTGTACACGGGCAAATAAGAGGGAATAGCATCTTGGGAAGCTAAGAAAATGTTTTTCACCAGGAAGCTGGTACAGCACCAGAATAGGTTTTCCAGAGAGTCTGGGGAATTTACATCCCTGGGGACTTCAGTTAGTCAGATTCTACCTAGGCCAGACTCAAGATTCAGGTAGACAACAGCACAGCTGACCTTACTCAGTGTTGCTATCATCCTGTTTTGAGCCAGAGGCCTCCAAGAAATCCCTTCAATTAACATTTATGTGATGCTATAGTTCTGTGACTGTTTTGGGTTTTTTTTTCTGCATTGTTTTGCACAATCACCACACTACAAATGGCAAGGGTTCGGAAGGTTGGCCTGCAGTCCATCCCTGTGTAGGATTTTACCCAGGAATGTTGTTGCTAAGTGGTTTGAGTATTTTCATACCACTATTGTTCATGAGGCTTTGGATTCATATGAATAAAACTATAAATGAAATAAACCAGTCTTTTATTTTTAAAATTCTTTTTAAATTTTACTGCATTTTAAGGTTGGTGGTCAAGGACTCCTCTAACAAGTTGTGTGAGCTAATTAGAAAATAAATTCTATAATCTTTGATTCTTATCAGGCAAATTTATATCATCCTACTGTGATCCTGCAGCCTTTTAGAGCTTAACAGAGCAAACTCCTCAGCATTAAACCTTAATTTAAATGGGGCATTTCAGAGCAGACTCAGCTGCCTTTTTCATGTTTCCTTTAACAATCTCACTCCTTCTCAGCAAGGAGTCGAGATGCCTGTGTGCAGTAAGTTTTGATGGGCTTTAATTTGTACTCAGAGAACTATAAACACTGTATTTTTCTGAATAAATGCTGTACTTCAATAAGTGTTCTGCACTGATTTGTTTACTTATTTTCTGCTGTACTTTTTTTTGCTATTTTTATGGTACTAATGGTAGGATCAAGTTAGAAGACAACACAGAAATAAATAAATGCAGATTGCCATCACCTGTTTAAAGTAATAACCTTTTCCAATTATTTTCTTCATGACAATTATTAAATCATGCAGCCCCACTGACATATTTATTAATCAGTGGCACAGAACCAATCAAGTTTTGTGAAGAAATATTTATTAATTTTCTCCAACCAGGGGCTCCAAGTTTTTGATGTTGCATGAACTTGTCTATTCACATCTGAGGTCAGTAGTGGCCAAAAGTCATTATTAACTGATTGGTGTTGATGTTTGTGAAATGAATTGCTGGGCTAATTCCAGCAGAAGGGTTAAAATGTCTACAAAATAATTGGCAGAGCTAGGTAGACTCAGCAAAAATGCGAGTGGTCATTTACTCAGGGTGACCACACTTTTAGCTGTGCCTTCTTCTGTTAGTCTCAGGGATAGGTCTCATTTACAGTGCAGTGCAATAACCTAGAAATTCTCTGTCTAAATTTAGGTATTTAGAGAAGAAAATACAAGAAACTTTAACTCTATATATCAGCAAGTCTATTTTAATAATTCATTCTGGCTTGCTGTATTTAAGAGTTTTTCTGCTTTTCTTCTTACTCAAATTAAAATTATGAATATGATATATAATGTTAGCCAGATAAATTATATGCTACTGTTTGCAAATGAAGATAAAAGAAAATAACATAAAGCCAAAATAAGTATTTCAGAACTCAAAACATGGAATTTCAGCCTGATGATCAATGCAGTATTTGTTGAGCTCACTGTACTTTCAGAACTAAGGTATTTTTCTGTGCAACAGTCTAAAAGAATTGTCTTCTTCGGAAAATTTACAAATTGCTCCCACACAGCTTAACTAAATGCTGACATTGAAATGTCTGGTTTACCCCTAATTTCTTTTCTTTGGAAGGTATTCCGTATGCTATTCTGCTGTTCGGATGGAAAACAGCATCTGCTCAAATGGAAAAGTCAGAAATAGAAGTGTTAAAACAGTCTATCAGAGGATTTGCATTAGATTAGAGAACAGCAATACTTTAACAGCTTTCAGTGTTATATGATGTCTTCTTATTACTATATATATAACAAGTGGAATTTTATGGAACTATCAAAGATGAATTTGCATCTCCTTTTTTTAAGTTTTAAATAAAGCTTTCAATATTTACAATATGCCTACAATTTACTCTTATCAGTGTTAAAGAGTAAAACATTTGTGCTTTATCTATAGACTTCTGGAGAATTTTTTAGCCAAAACCTTCTTCAAAACTGAGTGAATGTCAGAATTCTATGTAATAAGAAAAGTGGAATGAGTATGGTTTTTTTGTCATCGGCATCTATGATCTATTTGATGAGGAGGTAATTGATAGGTAAAACCTACAATGATAACTATAAAAATAACATATAAGATGGCAGTTCTATATACTCTCATAGCCACATTTAGAACAGCAGTAAGAAAAAAAATCAAACCCTTAGGGTATTGCTTGATTTAAAGTATTGACTTCTAACCTTTGCAGAGAAAGGTAAAATGCTGGGAATGAAAGTTTATTGAAAAGGTGATAGGGTTAGTACCCTTGTAGGTGTCCTAGTAAGCAAGAAAGAAATACAGCCATTGCAGTAATGTGGGAGAAAGAGAGTGCATTTATCAGCTCTCTTCTCTTCTGGATAATAATTTTTAAAACTTCAAGGAATAACAGCCTCCCTCAAGATTTTCTGAAATACTTGTATTCTATTGACAGTTAGAGATATAGGACAAAAATGAAACCTTGAGAGGTGGATTATGCTTCATATTTATCAAAGTCACCTTTTACTACCTTAGAGTCCTCTATAATTATATCCCATGTGTAATGTATGTACTGTTGTTTCCCAAAGAATTCAGAAAAGGAAATAGTTGCAGAATGTTTTTTGGTATTTTTTCTCCTCAAGAATCATATATTGCCTGGGAGTTTTTATTATTATTTCCTGTTATGATTTGATGTTAACCATTTCCTGGAAGCTTTTGAGATTCTTGAATTGTTCTGGATGCAGAAAAGCTGTGGGTACTTTTATGTCTTGGAACTTTAGTCTTTATTTGTATGGTGAACCCTTACAAGGTTAAAATTCAATATGCCAGGAAAACAATGAACAGGACACAAAATTATTATCTTGGTTTTATAAATCAGTAGTTGTGTGTCTAGCTCTGGATCTAGTGCAGTAAAAAACAATATCAAATCAATATGATTCTTGTTACCTTAAATTTAGCTAAAAACATTTAAAGAGTACTGGAATTGCTCAAGTTTTATAGTTTAAGTCACTACAGTTTGTTTATGAAAATCTGACAAACATTAATTCTATAGAAAGCAGAGCATCTAAACCTAAAACATTCACATACAAAATTCATTTCTTTGATCTATATCTATCTTACAAAAACATTATATTCAAACCTACAGTTCTTCCATCACTGAGACTTTTTCCTTATTCCCTATATGCAATAAAATGTTATGACCTATTCTGCAGAATTTTTTTCTAGACATTAAGGTCTCTGAAAATACATAAAAATAGTACGTGAAAGGATGTCCAGTTCCAGAAGAGAAGTACAGCTTAAAATGCAGAAGACATCTGACAGAATGAACAAAAGATATGTGTGAGAGAGAGGGGAGTCCGGAGTTAGAGGGTACCGTAAAACCAGGTTTAGTGGCCTTGAAGAGAAACCTGTATTTAGAAGACACCAAAGATCCTGAGACATATGCAAGGTATGTGTTTCTCTGCCCATTTTTTTGTCTTTCTGAAATTACATTGACTTGAAGGTAAATACCAATGGAAGATACTCTATGTCTTCTTGCCTTTCCACCTTCTAGCTCTACGTAAATCTTTCTCTAGAGGCTGTGAGTCAGACCTTTAATATTAATATTGTTTCTTTTTTTCCCTTTCTTTTTTCTTTTTTTTCTTTTTTTTTTTCTTAAAGGCTTCCTATTGTACAGCTTTATGAGGTGGGTAACACCCACCACAAAGTGGCTTTAAAAATGCACATGAATTGGTTTATGATCTGCAGCACAGCATCTGGACTACAGAGATGTAAATTCTCTTTGTTTTATTAAAACAGCTGCAGCTTTTCTTTCTTTATTTCTTAGGGCACAGATTTGATGCCCTCTAGTGACCGACCACTTGGTTTAATACTTAAGAAATTTACACAGAGGGTGGACTGGCTACAGATGTGAGTAGATCTTACATATCAACATGACAGTTTTCTGATTCTGATATACATTATGAAAGCATTTTCATTCTTTCTTTCCATACCGATTAACAGGATTCTAAAGTTATCTGAACCATTCCCCTCCATCAAACGGTATAAACCAGGAAAACATAATTAAAACTATGAGAGAAGATAGTCATAAACACTGACTTGAGAGCTTTATTTATTTATTTCAAATTAAGCTATTTCTTCTTCAAAGTTTGAGAGAACTGGCATATGTTTACTGTCATGATAACAAACTCTGCAGACTACGAAAGCACACTGCAGCTACCATATGTTAGAGACCATATTATAACTGAATATAAAAGCTGATAATTTTGTGTTCCTCTGTCCTCCACTTTTTTTTCAAACATACACTGGTGCAATATACTTGACTAGTGCATTAAACATTCATCTTTTATATTACAAGGTTATCTGGCACCTTCAGAGGACTGAACATGACAGCTGAAATAATCCATACAAAGTTGCGTGGGAGCAATGAAGTTTAACAATGTAATGTTTCTTTGCAATTTTTCCAGATTTAACAGATAGGGATTTTTTTTTTTGCACATTTAATTAAAATCATCAGTACATCACATTATTTATTCTCTAAATACATCCTCCTTCTGATAATTCTTTAACAAAATTAAATTAAAACTTGGATTTTACAAAGGGGTGTGTGTGGGGGGGGTATTTTCAGCCTGTAATTGCTACACAATTTGGTAAGTTTTAGAACCAAAGTCAGTGTTGACTTCTATGCAGCATAATGTGACAGATGTTCTTATGATGCTAGAGATTAAACCAACTATCTGTAAGTAATTTGAATAACTGGTGAAGCAAGATATAGCTGACAACACCAGGAAGTTATGAACATGAGGAGGGGCAGAGTGTCACCCCTGTGGCTAAGTGGGAGGGAACATAGTGTGTTGTACTGCTCTTTTTTCCTACTTAAAACCCCAAATATATTTTAAAGAATATGTAATGTAGGTATATTAAAAACAATAACAAAAACAAAACAACAAAAAAAAACCCTCTGTATGATTTTGCAGTTGTTTACAAGAGAACTTGTCATGAAGAAAAGCCTTGAAGGAATGAAAGTCAAATAATTATAGAACAAAGCTAACTATTTGTCAGTTTTTAATCCTATTCTCATAATTTCATCAGAACTGACAGTAAGCATTGAGGAAAAGAAAATTGGATCTTAGCAATGCTGGACTCTGAACTGTTGGAGCTGCTTAAGTTGGAGTAGTTTCTTGCCATGCCTGTGCTGGAATTTATGACCCTATTACAGCAGCATCTGCAAAATGGAAAACAACTAGCTTATTTGGAAGTTGAAGAATATTTATCAGATTGTCTGCGATACAAAGACAGAACTCTACTCTCCTTTTTTTATTAAAAGTCAAGAAGCCAGGACAAGCTTTCTTCAAGATCTATGCAGTAGAGAGATTTCTGCCACAATAGGCAGGAACAGAGCAGTTTTAAGTAAAGCAATGTTGTCAGTTGCTCAAGGCAGCAGACTGCAGATGACAGCAGAATCAGGTATTGTTGTGTACAGAGGCCTGGTTTTTAGTAGAGCAAAAAGCCGCAGTAAGACTGTGGCAGGAAAAGGTTCCTGATATTTTATTTTGGCATATCGTGAACAAATAAATGAAAGACTGAGAGGAAAAGGAACTGACAAGTCAATGCCTGATCCCCATCACTGTAGGGGATGTTGCTATCGGTGTGATTATTTGTTTATTGTCTTTTTCCTTTATCCTTGTCTGGTTTGGACTTCAGAAGTAAACTTTTTTCTCCACATCCCAGTAGAATATTTAAATATTTAGAAAAAAAATCACTATCTCTTATCTTATTATTGAGAGATATAAATGATCTCTAAACCTTATTCCTAACTTTCATCTGCAATTTTTTTTTTAATTGATAATTTTTCAGGGTTTCATTAAAGAATCAGATATTTTGTGATGATCTAGAAAGTTTCTGAATGTACTTATGTTGCAGAGGTTTTTTTAATATGTTACAGTCATCTTTATCCATTATTTCTGGCACGTCTACTGGTAAATAACATTAGCGTTCCTGCATGTATGATCAGAAAAAAAAAGGCTAATATTTATCACAGTACAACAGTATGTGCTGACTGTGCAAACAACCATGAACCTGAAGTTTTCAGTCCTCTGGGGAATATAATCTTTAGCAACTTAGATGCTGGTTATGTGAGTTTTGGCTAGATACCAGGAATTTCATTTTCTCTTCCCCTAACATAATGCAATATGGCATTACCCGTTGCTTATCATATATACTGATTCCAAGAGCTCTATTAAAACCTTGCAGCAACAGTATAGTAACCTGACTGTACTTTAATATATAGAATTGTTTATAAGGTCTTGATATCCTTCACATGCAGATAAAATACTTTATTAAAAAAATGGATTCAGGAAAAGCTAGGGTACCCTCAGAACCTCTCAGATGTATTTGTACCTCCTTCACAGCTGCACGGATACTATGATGGGCTGACACCAGGAAGGCTGAACTCTGGGTCATTGTCTCCAACAGAAGAAGGAAGGTAGTCTTTTTGTACAGTGTATCATTTAATGGAAAATCATTTCTGTGGACAGGAATACAGGATTCTAAATTGCCCCTTGGGTCAGTTAGTGTAATCCCCTGCTAACGAATGGCATTCAAATCATGTAATCATGTCTATCAATGTAACTAACATCATCCTAAGTTTTCGGGTTTCACCCTAACTAATTCACCTTTTCTCAGCTTATATCGAAGTAAGATATTGGTTACTGGCGTGCCTATCATCTCTCTCATTAGTATTTCCACTTGTAATTTGCCTTCTGTGAGATGCTATATGTCATTAATACATCTTTGTTAGCCTTCAGGTTGAAGTCTGCAGTACCTGTTAATAATTCAGAGAGATGTGATGCAGAAATTAGCAGATACACTTTTATGGAAGAGTAACACAGAAAAATAAATACTGATAATTAGTTCTGAAAGCAACAATTGCATTGTGGTTTGTATGATTAATTCTGCTTCTCCTGCTTGTCTGTCATGGTATAAAAATGAAGTAGGTATGATGAAAATATGATTTGCCAGCAATTTTTAGTCAAGCCCCTTGATACTTCCTCTGTAATAATGTGTGAATGTCTCTCAAGTAATTTTGTTTTCCCTGTGTGATAAAATATTTTTTATAGTCTGTTTTGTTTCTCCCAGAGAATGGTGACCTTGATTCTTGCTTTTCTTTGCAATCTTTCCATTAAAAAATGGAAAAACAAACAAACATACAACACTTTATGAGCTTCTGAATAATTTAGTAACAGTGATATATTTGTCAGAGATGTCTCTTATGTTATAAACATTCTTAGGAATCTTCACTATTAGCCTACCTAGATTTAAGTCTGGACATTCACAGCCTGTGCTCTACAGTGAGTAGAATGTATTTGTTATAATCGATTGTCATAGACAATTCTTATTTTATTATTTCATATGGAAGATATATTGAACAATTAATTATGATTTTTTATGCTGTTTCAATTCTATTTACAGTTACTTGCCACTCTTCAAGTCAACATTAACTATTTTTACACAGTACTTATAAGAATACAGATAGGTGACCTAGGTTTGTTAGTGTTAATATAAGCAAAAGATAAATGCATTTTATTAAAAAAAAAATAATCCTAACAAAAGCCAAATTGCAAATGTCAGTATTTGCAGCTACCTGAAATAAAACTGTGAAAGAGCTCCTGTGACTGCCATCCCCCCTTTCTCTATACCTTTACTTTTTTTATCCCTTGGTGAGTATACCTTTCAATTGAAATCTTCCCCAGAACATTTACACATCATTGAAATTCTTGTGGGAAGGCTGAATCATTCCATTCCCTAAAGAGATCAGCATTTGATAGTCCAACTCCCTATCCAAAACTGATTCTTTGAAGTTTTCCACTCACCAGTACACTCAGGTTCCAGAACTTCAGTTCCGAAGGTATCTCACTATCACTTTCAGAAGTAACAACAAAGCATTGAACATATTTTGTGAAAAAGGATTCATTGGATACCCAGTCTTTTTCTGTTGTGTGTGACCTTGAGACAAAGAAGTGTCTTGTGCTCTCATAATCTTCTGATTGCCTTTTCATAATCAGAAAATTCTTCATGTTATTAAAATGAAAGACTAAGGAATGAGGGATAAACATATAGCTTAACACCGATATATTACTCAGGTTAATTGCTAACATTCTCCCTACTCTTAAGAATGTCTAATGCCATTCTTATGGATGGAATAATAAGATCCACAAAGCCAGAAAATAAAATATATTTTACACATGGGAATCACACACTTTGATGATTCCCAGTAGGGATTGATTCATAGCAAAACCTTGTGAAGATGGAATTTGTTGTGGTACACCTCCAACAAATCTTTTTTTTTTCTTATGAAAAAAACCTATCAATTTTTAAACAGTTTGCTAATTGTATATTTGATATTTAACTGTTCGAAGAATTGCAGTATTTCAGCCTACTTGTAATAATGAAAGGCAAGCTAGGATTTGAGCTTAAATACACTGAACTAAAAATGATAGTTTTACTCCTTACTAAGGCAGAGATCTCATTTGATGGGACAGAAATGAGTATCAGAAACCTTACTGAGCTCAAGACCTCCAGTAGAATGAAGCTGACTTTGAAAGAGAGAACTTTCAACATTTAAAAAGCCATGGAGACATAGCACATTTACTGTTCTAAATAAAGAATGTATTTTAAACAAAGATAATGTAGCCACAACATCTTTTTAAAACAAAAAAACCCACTCTCTTTTTACCGTGTTTACTGATTGTTTGCAGAATTTTGGAAGGCATCCAGATGTGGGTGTACAATGCTAAGTGTACTTCAGGGATGGAAGCTTCTAAAGTGCAGAATGTCATTAATATACATGTGGAAGGTAACGATTCCATGAGTGAATCGGGCACCCTGGAGTGTGCAATATGCAATTGGAGCACATGGAAACCTGAAGAAAACTACAGAAATTAGCCACATTCTAAAAAATGAGCCATAAAATGCAGCATTAGTTTCAAAAAGGGAAGAAATTTGCCTTCTCAATAAGAAGCCTGTAAGTCAGGTTGCCCACAATACTGAAATATTTGAAGAAAACAATTTAGGAATAGAATCTGAAACACTCATAAAATGAACAAGTAAAAACTGAAATCCTCAGCGTAGTCCTGTTGCTGTCTGATTGATTGTATGTGGAGAGGCATAGTTTAAGAGTTGTGTATTTAAAAACTGGAATCACTATTAAAAATTTATATTCTTTCTGGTATTCACTATTAAAAATTTATATTCTTTCTGGTATTTTGTGTAGCACTCATTATTAACATACTCAAAAATATGGAGAATTTAATTTCTACCACACTTTTTTAGTGTGTGTTTTCACGTCCAATTTATAGGTATCTCCTAAATTTAAATGCCCAGTTTGAAAAATGTAGAATGTAATTTTCCAGAACAATACTTACAAATAAGTAGGTATATTAGGTATTCAAAGTAGAGCTACAGATGAAATATTTTTCATCCAGGGCTCAAACAGGACATTTAGAAAATGAGGAATGTGTGCTAATAGTTCTTCTAAAATGTTTTAACTAAAGGTAGACTCATGCATTAAAGGATGTTAATGACTAAAATACAATATAGATCAAAATGTCAAAATTCTGCTTATAAAGAACAAAAGCAAACCAAATAAAATGAAATTGCATGAACACACACAAAAAAAATCAAGTAACATTCAGTGATATTTAACACTGTAAATTCTCAATTTACTGAGTCAATCTTTGCGTAATCTTAAGTGTATGAGCTATCTAGGATTCCGTTTTTTCTGTGTAATATTGCCTCGGACTGAGTAGCTAACATCTACCAGTAAATTACATCTAGAGAGGTTACATCTAGGTGAGATCTAGAAATAAGAAGATTTTTCTTTTAGATATTCTGGGATTTCAAATTTGCTAAGCATTTTGGAAACTATCATGCCTTCGTAGAATTACAACTTCCATTCTTTTACTCTTGAGTACAGTAATGACAATTACTTCTATGACAATACCAGTAGAGGGGATTTTGTCAAGTGTTTTATAAATCCTGGATGTCGTTTTATATCTCTCCTGAGTAAAAGGGAATGGCAATTTAAGATGTTTCAAATCCCGATTTTCCACCTCTTAAAATTTGCAGGTCTCTTTTGGATCAAAAATCAATTAAGAGAAGTGTACAGGAATTACTCTGCTCTTGTTATGATGAAATAAGACCATGCACAAAAGAATTCAAAACTGATTTGATCAGAAAGGAGGAAGTGACAAGGAATGTTATTCTACAGGGTTTATATGCTTGATTCTGGATTGTTGTTCATATTGTAGATTTACACATTTGTTGTATACAGAAAAAAACTCATCATTAAAACAAACAAAACTCAGCCCAGTCAATTTGGCTCCTCTTTTGGTCCATCAGATCATGAATTCTTTCTTGACCTCCTTACGGGATTGCAAAAAGTCCAAAAGGAATTCTACCGGTTCAGAGTGATATAACTCACTTTGCTTCTAGTTCCTACTCATGGCTTTTAGATATTTTTTAGTCTATTACATATTACTTAGAGACCATATTTTCCAACTGTGCCTTCAATAATAGGAATACTAAAAAACTACTAGGAAAAGGGGGTATTTTCTCTCCAACAAAATGCTAGGTATTGGAAACACTGTGACCCTCAGTGTTTACAGTCTTAAGCCAATGTGAACTTACTAGAAGTGGTTATTGTTAGCTTTTGCTTGATATTGACATAGTACCATAGATGACTGAATAATTTTCATAAAGGTGGAATGTTAAGATGTGCTTACTAAAGGTTTTAAGAAATATCAGGGTTTTAAATAATTTAAAATCACTCTCCTGGCAAGAGCTAAACTTAAAACAGGTACAGTAGGCTGCTTGAAACACTGTTACATTCCCTCAGTCAAGTTCTACGGAGAACTGTGTTAGCAGTTGCTTTTTCTGTATATGATGATGAGTGATGGTATACTATTGAATTCCCTTTGTTGTATGTTTTTTCACTTTTTGCCAGGAAATAATTAACAATAATTATTAATGTTGTAGAAAAATAATTTCAATATGTATCTAGTAATATAGTGCTAGGTTATAAATACCTTCTATAAATAACTACTGTGCAATAAACAACTGCTTACAAATCTGAAATAGAATTCCACAGCAGTTTTTATTTTTTGTTTGTTTCTTTTCTGTTTTCATTGTATGGTCTAACACGCAGCAGCTTACATTAGACTTCAGGAGAGTGTTCCATCAATACGCTTTAGAGGTCTCCAAGGCACTGACTCTTTTGAGCAGCCAGTGAATGGAAAGCAGATGCATTTACAGAAGTGGGTCACAAAGTTACCATGCTTCTTTAAGAAAAATCTATGTTGCACACTTTTTACCAAAGTGAGAATATGTTGTTGGTAAGAAATGCAGCTGAAAATTTTAATTGGCTTTTGTTTACTTTCATATTAGAATAGCTGTTAAGTAATTAGTGGATGTGTTTCTGTGGTGGTGAAAAGTTATATCATTGTGAAGATGTTAAGGACACTACTTTTTTGTCTGTTTTTTTTTCTTCTTAAATGCTTTATCTAATGAGCATGAGACAACACCAGATTCTATTACCTAATGCATAAAAAGTTGTTATGAAACATTTCATTACAGTTTTGATAGCCTGGATTATCTTTTAGCAAAAATTACCCTAAAAAGCTAATTAAAATTTCCACTTTTATGCTCCATGTCTATTCTTAGAGTCAGCTGGAATTTAAAATAGCTGAATGTGGTAATATAAGAAATCTATTCTCTGTGCATTTCCAAAACAAACTAGTTATTCCTGACAACCATAAATGAAATTATGCATAGAAAAACAGACTTAAAATATGAGTATCATCCTATAATATCATTTGTGAGTTGTTCAGTTTTTTGTTTTCTTTTTTTTTTAATCTAAATTTGATTAAGGCATTCATGAAATGGTGAAACGTCTTTCTAAAAGCATTTATTTGTTGTTTAGTTCTTTTTTCTAAAAGTATATTGCAGTGAGAGAGAATATATATATTTTGCAACTCTTCAATAAAACAGATACTGCATACTAATGCCATAAATGTAGACACTGCTGTATCACAGAATATATCTCTCAGTGATCACAAACAAAATACAATTAATTTACTTCAGGCTATATGCTATCATGCTTTATTTGGTCTATATTTAGCAGTCCACATTTCTATGATTTTTAATATTGCTATAATTCATATAAATAATCACCAGGACATATGTCATATCAAAATAAACATTGCAAACATTTTTCTGTATCTTTAAATAGTTTAAATTTTTTCCTGGTTCTATAGACAAAAAAGCAGAGAAAACTTAAAGGGAACCAGCCTGTCTGTGCTACTCACTTCCTTTGAAAAGTAATGACATTTGAAAAGTCATTTTATCTGTATCAGTCTCATTAAACATATAATAATTAGTAAGGTATCAGATTATTATAGTCCTTAATTCTTATTAATGAAACTTTGGGAAAAAAAATAATAACTGATCATTGTTATTGTTGTTGTTATTTTTCCTTTAAAATAAGGGAAAGAAAAGAGATAAAATAAAGTGACAAAGAAAATAGGTCTGTGAATAACATTAGAAGCTCCTGTTACAAGTAAACATTTTATTCTGATCCCCATAAAAAATTGCTGTTGACTTCACTATCTTTTCAGGATTCCCTCCCTACAGAAGGAAGACCCTGGCTAGGCTGAATAGAACTAGAGTGGAAACAAGGAATAGAGCACAGGCTCCACTGTGGAGTTCGGCAGTGTCTGTACCCTCTGCATAGGAAGAAAGCTTGGCACGGCACTTCTATCAATACTTCTCAAGTGAGGGAAGTGGAGATGGCAAAGGTGAAGTGGAACTTTTCATGTAAAATGGCACAAAGCTGAAATGAGTAGATCACTACCTGGGAACCACCGGTCAGTGCCTTTTGTACTGTGGGCCACTGCACTGCAAACATACAGGACATTCTGCCTAACCTATCAGTGCTAAGCTGAATGAAGAGAAAATGTAAAATTATCCATTAGATTGAAGGGAAAAAATAATAACCCTCCCCAAACAAATAAACAAAAATCAACCAAAAAAACCCCAAAAGCAAAATGTGTGACTTATTCCAAGAGTGAAGGTGCATTTAAGAGGATTTTCTACATCTAGCCCAATTTGCCTATCTCACTTTTTTTTTTTATATAATGTTTGTGGTTGATATGAATGTTATTTGCATCTTTCATCTTATTTCCTGAAACATCCTTCCATGCACTGCAGTCAAATCTACTCTTTTTTCTTTTAAAAATATCTTCCAACAGTCACTGATTCAGTTAAGAATTTCAGTCTTAAGAATCACATGTTATTGTATGTTCAGTGCGTATTTCAGATACAGAAAAAAAGTAAAAATCAGTTCTTCAGGAAAAGGAGATTGTTCTTTGTAGAGTATTAATTTAGATGAACATATAAATAATAATGCATCATGGGGTAAAAATCAATCAGTTAATTTGTTCACGCGTTTTGATTAGAAAAGTTAGTTATTTGACATTTATATGACTTGCTTCAAAAAAGGGACTTCTTAGGCTTTGCAAACACAGGGTATCTTAAATTTCATTCATGGCCCTCGTGTCTAAGAACCAAGGGAGAAATTTGATTTGCCAAAGATTTGTTATTTAGAAGGCAAATTGTGAGTGGAGCCTAAAATCCTAACTCATCTCTAGTCAGGAGAGAGAGAGAAAGAAAGAGAGGGAGAGAGAGAAAGCATTTTCAAAAGGCAAGTCATCCTATCGTAAGACTGTCTTTAATAGATGGAAAGTATCACCTTCTCAGTGTCATTCACCAGCGAACACAGGAAACCAGGATGATTAATTAGAAGTATGTGATAGCTTTTAGACTGCTAATGATAGCTGAGATAAAGCTCAGCCGATCAGAATTTGAGTACAGAATGTTGCATAAAAGTAAAGAAGCTCTACTTTGTGGTTACTATATAATAGCCAGACAAAAGCAGACACAGGCATAGAACAAGAAAGGAAAATATAAAAAGTTTTTGAACATAATATACTGATTTTAAAGTGACATTTGTCCCATAATACCTTCACCAGGGATAGGTGAAGCAGGGAATACTAGAGAGCAATTAACTAAACAGAGTGGCAAAAAATGTTAAGAACGTATATGGATTTCAATCAGTTAATCACCCTTATGAGGCGATTGAGTGTGCCCTCAGTAAATTTGCAGACGACACCAAACTGGGTGGTAGTGTTGATCTGCTTGAGGGGAGAAGAGCTCTGCAGAGGGAACTGGACAGGTTGGATCAATGGGCCGAGGCCAACTGTATGAGGTTCAACAAGGCCAAGTGCCGGGTCCTGCACTTGGGTCCTGCACTTTGGTCACAACAACCCCATGCAACGCTACAGGCTTGGGGAAGAGTGGATGGAAAGCTGCCTGGCAGAAAAAGACCTGGGGGTGCTGGTTGACAGCCGGCTGAATATGAGCCAGCAGTATGCCCAGGTGGCCAAGAAGGCCAATGGCATCCTGGCTTGTATCAGGAATACTGTGGCCAGCAGGAGTAGGGAAGTGATTGTGCCCCTGTACTCAGTGCTGGTGAGGTCGCACGTTGAATACTGTGTTCAGTTTTGGGCCCCTCACTACAAGACAGATGTTGCATTGCTGGAACATGTCCAGAGGAGAGCAACAAAGCTGGTGAGGGGTCTGGAGCACAAGTCTTACGAGGAGCGGCTGAGGGAACTGGGATTGTTTAGCCTGGAGAAGAGAAGGCTGAGGGGAGACCTTATCACCCTCTACAACTGCCCGACAGGAGGGCGTAGTGAGGTGAGTGTTGGCCTCTTCTCCCAGGTAACGGACAATAGGACAAGGGGGAATGGTTTGAAGTTGCGCCAGGGCAGGTTTAGGCTAGACATTAGGAAAAATTTCTTCACCGAGAGGGTTGTCAGGCTATGGAATGGGCTGCCCAGGGAGGTGGTCGAGTCCTCATCCCTGGAGGTATTTAAAAGAAGCATAGATGAGGTGCTTAGGGACATGGTTTAGTGGTGGGATGGCAGGGTTAGTTTAAAGGTTGGACTCGATGATCTTAAAGGTCTTTTCCAACCAAAGTGATTCTATGATTTATATGGCTCTCACAAGAGTCAGAACTGGAAATATTTCATGCTTCCTTTGACGTTCACAGTGCCTCACTGAGGAAGCATTTCAGCATAGTCGAAAAGTGCTGAACTGGTTTACTTACGTATATCCCCTCATCCTTGTCTTCGTTATGGCTCTGCAGCTCTTGCATTCCTATCAGCTTGATTCAGACTGGCAGAACAGCATGGCTCTAACATGTAAACAGATAAAGTAAGTCTCAGCTATCTTCCAACTTCTGCATCAATGTAATAATTTTTAGACAATATGCAAAAGGCTGCTAGGAAAACCTATACTGATGGCTGGACAGGCTGGATCAGTGGGCTGTGGCCAAATATATAAGGTTCAATAAGGCCAAGTGCCTGCATCTGGGTCACAACAACCCCATGCAATGCTACGGGATTGGGGAAGAGTGGCAGGAAAGCTGCTTGGCAGAGAGGGATCTGGGGGTACTGGCTGACAGCCGGCTGAATATGAGCCAGCAGTGTGCACAGGTGGCCAAGAGGCCTGATAGCACCCTGGCTTGTATCAGAAATAGTGTGACCAGCCTGACCAGGGGAGTCATCCTTCCCCTGTACTTGGCTCTGGTGAGGCTGCACCTCGAATATTGTGTTCAGTTTTGGGCCCCTCACTACCAGAAAGGCATTGAAGCATTGGAGCATGCCCAAACAAGGACAATGAAGCTGGTAAGGGGTCTGGAACACAAGTCTTATGAAGAGCAGCTGAGGGAACTGGGGTTGTTTAGCCTGGAGAAAAGGAAGCTGAGGGGAGACCTTATCACCGTCTACAACTACCTGAAAGGAGCTTGTAGCGAGGTGGGTGTCAGTCTTTTTTCCCAAATATCAAGTGACAGAACAAGAATAAATAGCTTCAAGTTGTGCCAGGGGAGTTTTAGATTGGATACTAGGAAAAACTTCTTCACTGAAAGGGTTTTCAAGCATTGGAACAGGGTGCCCAGGTGTGTAGGTGTGGTGCTTAGGGACATGGTTTAGTGGTGGACTTGGCAGTGTTAGAGTAACAGTTGGACTCAATGATCTTATGGGTCTTTTCCAACCTAAATAATTCTATGATCTTTATAAACCAGATGTGATTTTGGATGATGACTGAGATAATACTCATCCAGCTATGAAACCCCAGTGGAGCACTAATGTTTTCAAGTGCTTTCTTGGATGCAGATGCTTAAATTTCAGCCCTCCCCCTCCCCGCCCCGAAGACATCAGTATAAAACTTCTAACCTTTCATTTAAGAGATAATGCACAAAAATTACAGACCAGTAGACACACAACCATGTCTCTTTATAGTTTCCATTTTCTTTGAAGTTTTTGGATATCTGCCTTTGTTTAAGATATCAGGTGATTCATGGCTTATATTCTTTTAATTTTAGTAATTCTTCTATGTGAACTACATCCTTGCTGCTACAAAAGCTGGTTTATTTTTTTATCTATTGTGAGGTTTCTGTAATAGAAATTGCTGATTATATCCAAGAAGTTGTTTCTCCAAATGTCAGAAAAAAACTTTTTAGACTGAGTTTGTAAGACCATTAACATAAGTCTGGGCCATTCCACTCATCTCATTAGTTTTAACAATCAATTATCATCCCCAGTCTTTCAAAATTCTGACGCCACATTATGAATGCACGCAGCAGTATTTAGTTCAACAATTTTCAGGGCAACCATTTCTTAACAACTTGTCAGTGTCCAATACTCTCTAAACAGGTTCTTCTAGAAATCCCACACAAGGAGAGTTTAATGTCTTAATACCAAATTTACTTATTTAAAGTTATTTGATATTACACAAGATTTCAATTTATCAGAGTAACATAGCAATGTGCTAAAATCGCAACACAAGCACAATATGCAGTTAGTTCACAATACAAACCTGTTTCCCATTATCAGTCTAAAATATGCTCACCGTCATGACACAGGGTGTCCTCAGTCACTGGTAACGTATACATGGGTTGAAGCTAGCTGAAGCCCATTGCTCTCTTCAAAGTTAATTTGTTGATTAATCAGGTTTTATGCTCTGTGTTGGGCTGAATGATGTACACATTTCCCCCGTGCTGGTCTGGCTGGCTCAGAAAGACATTCACACTTTTTTTTTTTGTTTAATTCGGAGATCCGCTCAACCTATATAGCTATTTATCTAAAACAAATCCCATCCCCTGGTCTCCTTTGTGTTGTGCTATATTCAGCTTTATTTACAACAGATGTGGTCACTCCCTACATTCTTCCTTGAGTTTCATAAGTACATCGTCTGTGCCCATCTGCTCGGAGTCTTCTACCATTGTAGGAGTCAATTATTCACACAACTACAAGTCACCAAGTTTTATTTGTTTTCCCAGACTATCTGAATAGTCCTAATATATATGAAATATACAAAAGTCCAAGATAATATTTGATTTTCCAAACAAAGCTGATTAAGAAACAGTATGCCACAACTGTGCAGGAACAAACTTATCTCTGGTCCCCTGCACCAATTCCTGGAATTCACCACCTTACTTCTGAATAACTTGAGGAACTAACTAGTATGGACTTTTAAAAAGTGTTTGTAAAATGTTATAAAGAAACTTTCATTAATAAGACATCTGTATTACCTAAAAAAATGTGACACAAGGTTGTGATAAGGGACAGTTAATTGGCTCAAAGGTTAACACAATGGTTTTACTCAAACTAGTATCCAAGTTTGAAGGTTTATGTGCCAATAATGTGCTCTTTATGCAAACTGTTTGGGCTGGATCTTGACAGGGATGATGATTATTTTCCCCATGGCTTTATTTTGGAGTGGAAACATTCAGTTCAGTAACTGTTGAGTGCTCAACTGCTCAGTCATGCTGTCTAGAAAATTCCATTTCTGTCAGGCCATGTGTCAGTAACTGTCACAGCAGTAAGGTAGCTAGAGGGATAAAGACATCAATGCAAAAAAAAAAAAATCCACAAAATTATCTTATGAATGACTGTAATATATTTTTATTTATGTGTTTGCTGCTTCAATTTTCATGTTATACCAAACTTTGAAAATGTTATGATAATGTCGGAATTGATGATGATGAAAAGAGAATACCTGTTTTGAGATTGATGCATGAAGAAAATATTCATGAGAGAATATGATTGTTATGGGTTTATTTTATTAATGAAAGATAGTGTAAATGACTTTTGGTTTACTGCAGTGTTATTTATAAATAGGAAAGATGGTTAAGTTGCTGCTAAAACTGATATCAGAATGCAAGAGTTCAGCAAAGAAAATCTATTGCAACATTTCAACCTACATATTATGTTCCTATACAGAGATTGGTGAAATATTAATCAATTTTCATAAAAGGAAAAGAAAATATTTCTAGTTTATATGGATTATGTAGATACACAAATATGCACACAGAGCAGTTCAGCACAGCTGAAATTCATTCGGTCTTGTTTCTGTCAAAGTTCTTTGCTTACTGTTTGATAAGCAACATTTTATTATTACTTAATATATTATTACCCTTTGCTCCAGACCCCACACAATGATTCTTAATTTTTGGCAACAGTCACTTGCAGTGCATTCACTGCAAAATGATTTAAAGCATGGACGTTGATAAACTTCCCTGGCCCATAGAAGTTTTCCATTGCCCACATCACAACAAAACAAAAGCTTCTAGTTAGAAGTATTAGAAGTGTATATGTGAAGCTGTAGATGGCAATGCCAAATAATATATTCTTTGTCCCTGAAGATGTATTCAGATCTGAAACCACACATATAAGTTAGAGAAATACATATTTTGTAAATTCTAGGATAAAGTAGAAGTATATATTGACTTTGCTGACTATCACTGAAAAGAGATAATATATTTATTTCTCGGTCTGAGCAGGAAACTAACCCATATTCCCCTATTGTTTCAAGGAAAATAATGCAGTGCATTAATGAAATGAGTTCTGCTCCTTCTGCACTATTTTACTCACAGAGAACAATAAAGTTGTGATGTGTTTTTGGTTTGATTTTTTTTTATGTACTGATCCCTTCATTATAAGTTGTCAACATGCTGATTACATTTAAAAATATCCTAAAACACCTTTTATCCACTTTTCTACAGTCTGAGATAAGCTGTGATTTGACACTCACTGGGAGATCTCATCTTCTCTATCTGTTCAAAATATTGCTGAAGTGAGTGGCAGAGGGGAAGACGCTAGTCTGAACTCTGTTTTTTGACCAAAAAAGACCTCAAACAACTTTCTCATAGGGAAGCCTGCCTGACTATTTTTGAGTTAAAATGAGACCTTGACCTGATCTAGTTGAATATGTCCCTGCTCATTGCATTTAGTTGGACTAGATGACCTTTAAAAGTCCCTTCCAGCCAAAACTATTCTGACTCTATGATTCTATGTATGGATATGGATACTGTGACCTCTCAGTCCCTTGAACTCCTGGTGCTGGTCACAACTAGACTGGCTGTCCTGACTGGTATGTGTTCTGTGTAGCACCTCTATTTTCCTGGATAGACACCTTAAAACAAAACTTGATATCCACACATTATATACATCCCACTAAATAAATAAATTCTAGAATTTATAGGGTTAATTATTGTTCTGTTTTTACAACTTCTGAACCACCATATTTCCCTTTGAGAAACTCCTAATTTGTTAACACTTAGAAGATACATACTGCTGATTTACAGGAATATGCTAAAATGACACCTACAGATCCATCTGAACTAAATGTTGCTGGCAACATCTACCTATTGCAAATATCTTTTCAAGGTAAAAAAACCATATCCATATCATAATTTTTGTCATTATTTTTATTAATGTTACTCCCCATGAGAGAAACATCGCAACTCTCTCACGGAGAGTAGGAGGGAAAGATATCAGCAGAAATAAAGAGAGATTCTGGCTCCACTGTTTTCAGTGGGGCCCAGATCTCACAGAAGACTTTGAGCATGAAAAGACTCAGCAGTCCTCTTGCTTACTCTAGAGCTCTTCAGCTTTAGCAATATATGCGTATTATTCACATAGATAATAAAAAACATTCAAAGATTATCTTGAATCTCACAATTTCAAATGAATCCACTACGTAATCAAATATTCTAGCTTTCCTTATAAAAAGTTCAGGTTCTGGTTTGGACCCACATTGACAAATACTCAGTTTTAAGCACTGCTGCAATACAGCTGTGCAGTGAAAGTATCAAAGGAGGAGGCCATAATACCCTTTCAGACTGAGTCAAACAGCGCACTCACATTACCTTTCTAATTTGCTAAGTCAGCTACATGGATAATCTACCTTATTTCAGTCAAACACTTCCAAAGGTTAGCAAACACTTACTATTTAAACTATTTCAGCCTATGTGGCTCTTTTTTGGCCAAATCTCAGAAGGTCTCACGCAAAAGAAAAGTTAGCAACTCTAAAGGAATAGTAATTTCCATTCAGTGAAAAAAAGTAAATGATTAACAGCTGGGAGAACGTAACCTCTGCAGCTTCGGGAAAAAAACCCACATATGAATGTACTATCAGTATTTAAATATTTATGTCTACATTTATGTAATGTTTATCATCATGGGGTTGACTAAAATAAAAACAAGTTATTGCCTCTATTTAACATCTTGGAATTAAATCATACAAAAATAAGTGATTTATCATAAAACAAGTCTCTAGAACAGTCAAATATTGAATAACTATATATTCAATAACTATATATTCAAGAGTCTGTATAAATTCTTTAGTCTTACTACCAGAGATGACCAAGAACTTTCAGAGTTATGTTTTTTTGCCAAAAAAAAGTGATTTAATGAAAATCATGGTCTTTCAGAGGAATGCATTTTGATTAATTTTTCACTGGGAAAGACATCTCAGGTAAAAGACTGAGTTTTCCATGAGACAGCCTTATAGAAAAAGGGT
Source organism: Butorides virescens (assembly GCA_017310255.1). Taxonomy (NCBI): domain Eukaryota; kingdom Metazoa; phylum Chordata; class Aves; order Pelecaniformes; family Ardeidae; genus Butorides; species Butorides virescens. The sequence continues at coordinate 104,457 of JADKXX010003364.1, read as the reverse complement.
GAATAGTGCAATGGTCACAACATTCATTTGAGTTATGACAGAACAAAGATCTGGACATTTCCCCCATTAAAATAATTGTCCTCATTAAGAAAAACACAAAGAGGACTTATTAAATTTTAATGTGTCATGCAATATTTTGATAAGTTTTGTGGGAGACAAAAGTCATTTTTCACTAGAATTGTGCAGAGGTAGCCAGAGATGATCTGTGCATTCTTTATAGCTGCAGTAGCACAAGCACCTGCTGCTCTAGTGTGGGATCAGCAGAGGATCAAGCTGTAGAGAGCATCTGCTTCTTATCTCTTACTTTTTTCCTCCATCTGCTTCTTAATTCAATAGAGAAATGACCCAGTGAAACTCTTTTAGAGAAGCTCTCACTGAGACCTAAAGAATGTAGGAACGCGCTATTAATTGCCTGTTCTCCACCTTTTCTGCCCATCTTAACAATTCTAGCAGGTTTGGCTATGCTGTCCTCACAGATCCAGAGGGAGGGATATAGCCTTTGGTTATTTTTTAATTTTGTCACAAACTAGAATCAGAAATAGTTCTAACAGTTTAAACAGCTGCGCCAAGTTTTGCCCCCAGCCTACTTGAATGGTTTTGTTTGTTTGTTTAATCTAGTTCTGTGTAATGTTTCATCTTGGCATCTAAAGCAAAACCGCCATTAAAAAACTGAAGCTTCTTCTATTGTGAAGAGTTGAACAGTAAAATCATACGTGGTCAGACAAAACAATGATATTTTTTAAGATTAGAGTTTTAGAATTAGAGCACATTTATGGTAAACACTTCTGATGTGTCCCTGAAATTGTCAGGCTGTTGGAATAGATGAATGTTGTAGGTCCCTTCCAACTGAAGTTATTCTATTCTATTCTATTCTATTCTGTCCTGTCCTGTCCTGTTCTGTTCATGAATCCTGATGACATCAAGAACTGCTTACCTGCCTAAAATTGAGTGGGACAACAACAAAGGAATATATTTCTTAATACTGAGCACGTGTTTAATAATTTGTCAACTGCAAGACTTAAAAAATGCATGTGGGATTTTTTTTTTGCTACTATTTTTAAATGTAAATAGATCTGAAAAAATTGCTCTAGTTCTAAAATATTTTCTTTATGATATTGCAGGATTGATTAACAAAATATCCTTACATCTTACATCCATCACATGCATGATGGACAGGTGTTTATCTTCTATCACCTATCCTTTGCATTTTTAATGGCCTTACACAAAGTAGTTCTTTCCTTTAAGAGGGAAAAAAAATAATTCTTCTTGTTACACTGACGTGGACCCCAATATCTGTTTTACTAGGGTTCTAGTATTTGTCCTGGCTTAACAGAAAATTTCTGTCTCTGTCTTACTTGGGATGTAAAGATTAACAGTAATAAAACTATACTATCAGTTGCATAGGTAACAAAAATTCTTCTGAGTATATTGTAGAATCATAGAATTATTTGGTTGGAAGAGACCTTTAAGATCCTCCTTTAAGAGTCCAACCATACCTGCCGACTACTAAACCATGTCTCTAAGCACCCTCATGTACCTGTCTTTTCAATACCTACAGGGATGGGCACTCAACCATTTCCCTGGGTAGCCTGTTCCAGTGCCTGATAACCCACTCTGTGAAGAAATGTTTCCTAATATCTAACCTAAACCTCTCCTGGTACAACTTGAGGCCATTTCCTCTCGTCTTATTGCTTGGGAGAAGAGACCGGCACCTTCCCTCCTTTGAATGTAGAGGATGATAAGGTGTCCCCTCAGCTTCCTTTTCTCCAGGCTAAACAACCCCAGTTCCCTCAGCTGCTCTTCATAAGACTTGTGTTCCAGACCCCTTACCAGCTTCATTGTCCTTGTTTGGGCATGCTCCAATGCTTCAATGCCTTTCTGGTAGTGAGGGGCCCAAAACTGAACACAGTATTCATGGTGCAGCCACACCAGAGCTGAGTACAGGGGAAGGATTACTTCCCTGGTCGGGCTGGTCACACTATTTCTGATACAAGCCAGGGTGCTATCAGGCCTCTTGGCCACCTGTGTACACTGCTGGCTCATATTCAGCCGGCTGTCAGCCGGTACCCCCAGATCCCTCTCTGCCAAGCAGCTTTCCTGCCACTCTTCCCCAATCCCGTAGCATTGCATGGGGTTGTTGTGACCCAGATGCAGGCACTTGGCCTTATTGAACCTCATATATTTGGCCACAGCCCACTGATCCAGGTTCCTCTGTAGAGCCTTCCTACCCTCAAGCTGATCAACACTTCCACTCAGCTTAGTGTCATCTGCAAACTTGCTGAGGGTAGACTCAGTCCCCTTGTACAGGCTGTTGCTAAAGATGCTAAACAGGACTGGCCCCAACACTGAGCTCTGGGCAACACCACTTGTGACCGGCCTCTGACTGAATTTAACTCCATTCACCACCACCCTTGGGCCCAGCCAGCCAGTTTTTTACCCAGCAAAGAGTATGCCTGTCCAGGCCATGGGCATCCAGTTTCTCCAGCAGAATGCCGTGGGTAACGGTGTCAAAGGCTTTACTAAAGGTACACTACATGAACAGCCTTTACCTTATCCACTAAGTGGGTCACCTTGTCATAGAAGGAGATCAGGTTAGTCAAGCAGGACCTGGCTTTCATAAACCCATGTTGACTGGGCCAGATCTTCTGGATGTGCTGCACATGCTGTATGATGGCACTGATAAATCTTTTGATAAATCTTTTTAGTAGGGCCAGCTGTGTTAGGACAAGGGGTAATGGTTTTAAACTAAATCAGGGTAGGTTTAGGCTAGATATAAGGAAAAAAATAATTACAATGAGAGTGGTAAAACACTGGAACAGGTTGCCCAGAGAGGTAGTAGAGGCCCCATCCCTGGAAACATTTAAGGCCAGGTTGGATGGGGCTCTGAGCAGCCTGATCTAGTTAGAAGTGTCCCTGCTGACTGCAGGGGGGTTGGACTCGATGACCCCTAGTGGTCCCTTCCAACCCAAAACCCATATGATTCTATGATTCTATGATTCAAGGTGATCTACTCCATGATCTTCCCTGACACTGAGGTCAGGCTGACAGGTCTGTAGTTCCCTGGATCCTCCCTCCAGGACTTCTTGGTGATGGGCGTCACATTTGCCAGCCTCCAGTCAAGTGGAACTTCCCCAGTCATCCAGGACTGCTGAAAGATGATGGAAAGGGACTTGGTGAGCACCTCCACCAGCTCCCTCAGTACCCTTGGGTGGACCCCATCTGGCCCCATGGACTTGTGTATGTCTAATTGGCTGAGCAGGTCACTAACCATTTCCTCTTGGATCATGGGAGCTTTGTTCTGCTCCCCATCCCTGCCTTCTGTCTCAGGGGGCTGGGTACCCAGAGAACAGCTGACTTTACAATTAAAGACTGAGGCAAAGATGGCATTAAGTGCCTCAGCCTTATCCTCATCCTTTGTCATTACGGTTCCCCCTGCATCCGGTAAAGGATGGAGATTCTCTTTGTCTCTCCTTTTCTTGTTAATATATTTATAGAAACATTTTTATTATCTTTCACAGAATTGGCCAATTTAAGTTCCATTTGGGCTTTAGCATGACCTTGCAACATCCTTGTAGTCCTCCTGAGTGGCCTGCCCCTTCTTCCAAAGCTCATAGACTTTCCTCTTTTTTCTGAGATCCAGCCAAAGCTCTCTGTTCAGCCAGGCCGGTTTTCTTCCCCTCTGGCTCTTCTTTTGGCACATGGGGATGGCCTGCTCTTGTACCTGCAGGATTTCCTTCCTGAAGAGCATTCAGCCTTCTTGGGCTCCTTTGCCCTTTAGGACTGCCTCTCAAGAGACTTTGTCAAACAGTTTGCTGAAGAGTTCAATGTCTGCCCTCCGGAATTCCAAGGTAGCAGTTCTGCTGACCCCTCTCCTTACTTCTTCAAGAATCAAAAACTCTATCATTTCGTGATCGCTGTGCCCAAGACAGCCTCCAGTTCTCACATCACCCACAGTCCTTCTCTGTTTGCAAACAACAGGTCACAAACAACAGGTATGTAGTATAGCATGACATAGAAAACCAGAAAGGTACTGAATTCCAGGAAGCTGTATGAATAGTTGCCTATTTTATCTTGTCTTATTCTCTGCATACCTACCTATTTAGCACATTCTGCTTTAGATGCATTTTGTGGACTGTTAAATTCCATCCTTTTGTTCTATTAAAAGATGTTTACATATTTCTGGTTAAAAAAAGAAAAACCAAAACATTCCAAACAAACTGGTAATCTCATCCATGAAATCTGTTTTAAAAATTTGTAAAGCTTCAAAGAAGGTGATTCAGGTAATGAAGACAGACATATTCACACATACATATTTAAACGTGTTCATTTTATCTTGGTAGACAAGTTTAATTAGTTTCAGCCATGTGAAGGTTTCAGTGTATTAAAATGCAGTGAGAGTGTTTTAGAACTACTAAATTCTGATTCAATCACAAACCTGTGTCCTCAAAAGATATGCAATCTACACTGTTCTCATGCTTGCCCCCAAATCTATTTCACTGTCCATAAAATCTTTTAGCCTGATGTGTACAGTATTATCCCTTCCTAGTCCACCTCTCTCCCACTTCAGAAATGGCTCCAGGTACGGTCCAAATTTTCTCAATTACAGCAGAGAAAGTGAATTCAGCTGAATCTGATGGGTATGGAAACCTTTTTTAATCTATGAATGCATTGGATGAGTATTACTTTGTGGAATGCAAGAAGTGCAGAAGCTGAGTGGGCAATAACCGCAAGGTTACGAAGAGGAGGAGCAAGAGGGCGTTACCGTGACCACACAGTGACTGGCAGGACTGGAATGTGGCTCTGCTATAAATCTTAGGGTTAGAAAATAAACTGCGTCACTTGGAGCATCCATACTGTGTATGCTGTGTTTCCTTGATCTGCAGACGGCAGGGTGTCTGCGTGATCCTTCAGGTAACCCTAATGTTGATACAAGAACAACATTACTTCAGTGGTGCCCTTCTTAACAAGTTACAATGGTACCAAAGTTTGGCCACAGTCCTGAATCTAAATAAGCCACACTCATATAGTTCTTCTAGTTCTCATTTCCTTGACAGACATTTTATCTGATAAAATTTTAACAACATACACATACAGCCATCTCTTGTGACTCATTTAATCAAATTAAGAGTAGGCTATTTGATCTTCTTTGATATGATACCTCTTGATCTGAGTGAAAGAAATATCCTGGACTGTATCGCAGTGCTTTATCATAGAATTGTTACACCCATTTGACTGTGGGAGTTCAGTTCTGGTTAAGGAAGTCAAATCCCAGGCTGACAGGCATTAGTCATGGTTAGACAGTGCTGTATATGACCACACCTCACAAAACTTTGAGATGCTTCTACAGTCAAAATATTCCTCAGCTGTGTGGGAATTCCTATCACAACTGCTGCACCAGATTACCTAAATAATAAAAATATACTTGTAATGTTGTATTTAACAAATACCTCAGAAAAACATTAAGTGCAATATTTAGGAATATAATTTTCCTATTTGTATTATTTATTGGGAGAAGTAAGAAACAATATATGTGATATTTGGGTATACACGATTTACTTTCTCACTGTCGTGTATTCTAAGTGGCTATTAAGTTACCTATAATGTGAATAAGATCCATCATTAATATACAGTCATGGAATGTCACCCCAGCATATAAGAAATTTGGAATATCCAGGAAGAGAAAGTACCTTTTAAAAGTTTAAAGACTTCCCTACCAATAAAACATTAATCTTTTCAGAAGGAAGTAATAATGCTGGTATTAAATAAGAATCCTTTAAATCTAGCTAATGTCCATTTTCTCCATAGTTTACACGAGAGCAAAAATTTTCTTTAGTTTGACTACAAAGCATAAATTTGCAGTCAGTCTTTTAGATTGACAACATCATTAGAATAGCAAAAAGTGACATTAACTTCATTAGTTTTTGTAACATTTCAGAGTAATAACTGAAAGGAAAGCACTTTAAGATGTTTGCTACATTACATCCTAAAACGATACTTAAAACTTTTAATCCTATTGGCATGGATATGTTAGATTACTAAGTGATGTAGTTCAGTGAACCAGTTAAAGAAGTATCAATATATGAAAAACATTAAGTTGGTGGAAGCTTATACTAAGGTATTGGAGGAATATGTGGTAGATCCATCTCTCAGTAATGTTTTCATTGAATAAAAGGAAGTCAACATGGATTTTCATATTATGTTAAAGAAAGACTGAGCATCAAGGAAGTCAGGAAGACTAAAAGCAATCAGAACATAGCAACTTTTTTCAAAACCATAAGCTACTACAGAAGAATAGGCCTAAACCAGACATCTTCCGGCAGATGAGGAGTTCATCTGTCCTTGGTACCTGGAAACCTCATAAAGAAAGAATGGAGGTTTCCAATAAACTACTTATATGTCATTATGTGGAGGTATAAAAATATTGTTCACCGTATATTTGCTCTATATACTGAATGCTAGAGCTGATGAGGTTCTTTTTCAACAGGTTTTATGAAAAAAAAACCCAAAACAAAACCAACAACCAAACCTGACTGAATAGAACAGAATTACTGTTAGGGAATATGTAGATTGTGTCAAAAAAACTGATGAAAATCAGAGAGGCTGATAGGCTGACCAAGCAGCCAGATGCTAGTTTATCTGATTGTCTGCCAGTATGCTCACCAGCTATTTTGCCAATTGGATCCCAAGCTGGTGGGCTGGCTAGAAATCAGGCAGAATGCTTGGCTTCTCAGCTTGCCTACTACCCAGCTGTCCTCCTTGGCTGAGGTGAAACCTGGCTTATTGCTCAAATTGCCACCTGCCCAGCTGGCTTTTCTGAACAGTCCAAGGGGTTCCTTAAGTTGTCCTGCTATTCAGAATCACTGTCTGTCTGACCTCCTTGTTAGTCACCCAGCTATCTTGCTGAGTAAGAGAAAGCTCTCTGTTTCTCATCTGCCTTATAGATGCCTCTGCTCTCTCGCAAGCTGGAAAGTTGTACTTATGACTGCTTGAGTACCTGGCCTGTTGGTGGGCTAACTGTCCAGGTATCTAGGTGGGCAAAAGTTGGCTGGTAGGCATTGGAACAGATTGTTCCATTTCACCAGCAATTCTGTAATGTTGATATTTTTCTCTCCTGAGGAATGAAATTAAACACTGTCATCTATAGTTTCCTATAACATAGATGAAGTTGTAAACATTTCTTTCAGATATCTATACCATGTAATATACATACATAAAGTATGAAAAATAATAAAAAGAAAAACTAATTCCTATCAATATAAATAGGGTACGATAAAAAAGGATGCTATGTCAAGCAATATAGTAAACTAATATCAATAATAGATAAAATATTCTGTAAACTGAATTATTTCATTATTAATTAAAAGTAGGATCAACAGTAATTATGAGCTCTTCACAATGACATACAAAAGTTTGTTTATCAAAAAAGGGCATAAACTGCAAAGTCACTCATTATTTCTGATGCTGCAAAATATTCTGAAGTGTTTTTGTAAGTGATACTGTATTCAAATAAAAGGTAAACTGTTTATGGAGATCAAATATAATTTTAAAATTTACTATTTACTCTGTCTATTCAATGGAATTGTTCAATTCCTTTTTCGATTGTAGTCATGGCATTGTTCTTCAAATATGTACATTTTATACATTCCTGCCAAGAGGTGGTGGAAAATGGATGCTGCATTTTATTCATATGTTATATTCACCATTTTCCATTCATTTTCTCTCTTACTAAGGAAGTAAAAATGGAACATACATTTCCTGTGACCTTCCACAAATAGTGCAGATGTTGAGTAGTCTCCACTGCTTGAAGATCTGTCTGTGGCAGCTTTCATTTCTCTTCCATTCCCGCTCAGTCCTCTCAAACCTGAGGTTACAAGCTCAGTGTTAAGTATACAGAAACAGAGTGTATAGTGCTATAGCACAGATTTTTAAATAGCCTCATTCAAAATTACCAAATGCACAGAAATCAACACAATTAGTTTTGTAAAACACTTAGAGAATTATGTGTAATGACCTGGAGAATTAAACACAGAACTTCTGCCATAATCCAGTGAAAATTATAGTACAGCATTCAACCACAAACCTTTGGTACAAAAAAAGCGCAAACTGCTAAGAAAAGACTACTCTTCTCTCTTTTTCCAAATGTCGATAGCTTTCTGAAGGAAATATAAGTTTTCTAAGAGATTCATTACTAGGAGACTAATTTGCTAGCACACTACTGGCAAAGGCCTTCAAGGCTCCTCTGTAATTTTAACCTTTGGACATCGGTTCCTCAAAATATAGGGGCTACTACTGAGGAGTCATATTCCTGAAGGAAATGTACATATCATTGCTTTAAATGAAAAATGCATAGCTGATGTTAATGGATGCTATAGAATTCATTTCAGTGGATGTTTGCTAATTCATAGCAGCAGGTAATATATACTAGTTCCTAAAAACATCAGCTACTTCTGTGCTTGGAACAAATAATTAATGTCTAAGCAAGTTTTCCAGATGTGAAATTCTGTTGGGTAATAGAGAATTAAGAAGGAAAAGAGGAAACAACTACATAAAAAGAAAATTAAGATTCATAAAAGAATTAGAATAAAGGTATTTTAAGTTACATGCTAAAAGAAGATCTATTAACTGAATCTATCACAATAAAAAAGAAGACATATGTTGTTTCTGCTACCTCCACTAGAGTAACTGAACAGTTCTGATTTGGGTGTTTATGTACAGCTGAAACTGAAATGTTTTTAGAACCCCTACTTTTGGATCCCAGGAAGAATGACAATCTCAGATATAATCCTTTCCTGTGTAATGCAACCTAAACCAATTTACTTTCTAAAAGTAGTCTGATTTTCCCCTTACTGTAGTGCTATCAGATAGCAACATGTTCTCTGGAGACTCCATTCGTGCTGAGATTGCACCAAACAGTGATTGCGCTGCTGAATCAGTCTGTAATCAATCTTGCATCCTACAGATCTCCTTTAGTATTTTTTCTTTGGTCACTGTCTAATGGGAAACATAACACGTTAAAGAATAATGAAGCTTCAATCTAATTGTGTCTTTGCTGGAAAGCCTCTAAGCACCCTTCTGCAGGCTCTAATAAAATGATTCTAACAGTCCATGTTTATCCAACTGGTCTATAGAAAGTATATATGATTAATAAGATTCCTCTTTAGTGTAAACATATCTTAACCTTCAATATGTTATTTAACACTTTTCCAGTCATTGTGCAATTATTTATCTGGTTTCTATTGTTTTTTCAGCTTCTAATTAACAGTTATTTTGTTCTGTCTTATATGAGGGGAACTTTTACTTTCATCAGTACTGTTCAATGAGTGCATTAACACAGTTTGCCTTTCAGAGCACATTTATTTTATAATGAAAGTAAAACATAATTCTAAAAATACTCATCTATCTCTAAGCCAAAACCATGTTTCAATGAACCAATTATGTCTTGATTCCTATTATTCATTATTTTTGATATATTTCATACTTTTGCAAATCATTATATTACTAAAATAATGAATGAGAAATAAGAATGTTTTAGTTAAAAGTGTATCAAAATCTTTAATTAATTTTGATTATTTTTATTATAAGTCATAAAATGCCTGTGAACTTCTAAACAAAGCATATGGTATTAAGCTCAGTAGCAAAATATGCACTGTATTTAAAGGGAAGATGACCAAACTTTAGTCAATATTCTGTTAATTTTCATACAATAATATATTTTATTGATGATTTAGGGTAAAGAAGAAGAAACATTTACAAGAGACTGTTTAAAAAACTTTGGGTTTTTTTCTTGGCTGAAAATGCAGGATAACCATGTTCAAAGTAGACAGTCCCTTCAGAATTATTCTCAAAGCCTTTGGGGTTTTGTGTTTGTTCTGTTGTTGTTGTTTCAATATGTCTTTGTGAGACTACTTGTTACATGTTACAATAACAAAGCTGTTATTGTTGTTATGTCCCATCATTATTTTGCTCCTTCTTTCTGATATTGCCTGCTCCACAGCTTGAATTTCTGATAGTTCACGAAGTATATATCTCAGATGGTAAAATGTCAGGAAAGATATCCACATTTATAGTCTTCTTGAACGAAAATGTAGGAAGACAAAACTTTTAAGGTGAGTGAAAATGCAAATTCCCTTTTCCATGCTTGATGTCTGCAGTTGTAGGGAGAACATTTCTCTTCAAAGCCAACATTTCCATTCAGCCTTTGAGATATCTGATTCTTTTATTCTGTCTGCAGTTTTCTTCAGTTTAATTTTCAAGTGTACAAATCTTGTGAGCTAGTCTGTCTAACTGTATATGGATGCTTAAGTAAAACTCAGATATGAAAAATGTGAGCATAATGTTAAAAGTATTGAACTCATCTGCTCTAAACCAGAAGAGCTGTGTGTTCCAAAAGTAATATGGTCAATGGTGTTGTATTGATTTTTACAAGCAGAAGATCTCAGACTACTTTTCTGGAGTTATTAATAAAGAAAATGTTGTGTATCAGACTTCAAAGAGATACCAGCCATGTCATTTTTCAAAATAAATCTTATTAACTAAGAATTTTAGTCATATTCTTAACTACTGTAAAGAACTATTCCCCCCCCCCAAAAAAAATACAAACAGGATATTTCTTTTGCAACTTCTGCAAATAAAACAAATCATTCATCTGAAGGTGAACTTTCTTTCTGTGTTCCTCAGTGCATTACCTTCGTCTCTTAATTGTTTGAAGCGCATTCAGATGCACTGTTACACTTCCATCTGAAACAGTGTCATTAAACACTACAAAAGATTGCACTCTGATGAAACCATTTCATTTTTCACTGGATTGCATTTAACGTTTCAATGCAAGTGTGATATCTTGTTTACTTATATATCTGAGCTCGAAAAGGTTAATTTTTGTTAGTTTGTTTCTGTTTTTTCCTGCTTGTAGCAAAGCTGGATAAGAAAAAGTTCGGAGTATTTTGCAAGATATTAATAGGGCTTTATTGTTATCTATTCATGGCAAAAACCTGTAGTAATATAAAAGAGAAAAATAAAACAAACCCAAACACAGCTGGCTGTCTTGCCTTTTCCAGATTAATTGCTGGTATAATACATATCTTGTTTCTGGAAATTTCATAAAGCAATTGCTCTTCCAGTTAAGTGTAGCTTCCTCATTGTTGTAATTTATCACAGTCTTAGTATGAAAACCAGTGTTCTTCACAGACATGTTTCCATGCAGTGTAATCACAATTTTTGACCCTGATAAAGGATCTCACAGGGAACACAGAAGCAAACATTTCTTCTGATTACAGCCACTTGACTTTTTTTCATTTTCCTTCATAACCCTTGCGTCCACTTGTGATAGGAGAGTCAACCATGATAGAGCTATAAACCAGGCAGAAATATTTTAAACTGTAACTAACAAGGAGATTATTAACAAGCTCCTCTTGAAGACCATACTTTAATTACATTACAATTATGGAAAACTTTCTGGATACTTCAATTCGTAGTCTTTCTCTTATACACAAATATTTATTTTACTCTTTGCAGTCCAATGGCATTTGCTTATCCTCTTAGTTTCATATCCATTACTGTATAATCAAATATATATTTACATTACTAGTTTCTTTTTCCATAAGTACTTACCCTCAAAATCAGATTAATTTATAAGCCTTAGGGTTCTGTTGGTCTCTTCAGTTATTATTTCTTAACATTCAGTGTATTCTCTGTTTTCCAGCCACAAAATTTTAAGTTGATTCATGTGTCTTTGGACATGGCTTTTATCCTTTGACATCATAGTGGAATCTGACCCATTTTCCTTTCTTTAAGGTATGACAGTAATGTCGAACCTAATTGTGACGGTTACACCAAAGTATCTTTCTATTTCTCAGATCAGCACGGTGACTGGCAATATGTTGCCTCTGTCATTTTCAATCCTTATGTCAAAGATTGTTTCAGAATAATTCATCTGAGAGTTAATAGAGAAGCACAGATTCATGCACTGCTATGTCCTGAACGTCTGCATGTTGGAGGCGATAGGTTTTAACTAGCAATTTCTACAATGTTTGTAAATGACTATTTATAATTTATGCAATTAAAATACTTTGCACTAATGCTAGCAAAATAAGTGCTTATAAGTATGCCTATAGTTATAATAATGTAGGACAGCTACCAAATGCTTCTGAAATAGAAATACAGTGATTCCGACATTTTGTGCAGGGTGATCAAAGTTCTAGTAGTTATTGTAGAAAAGGTTTTAGAGGATTAGTCTGTTAGGAGGATATGGGCAAAAAAAGTCTGAGATTTTCATAGCTTAGATATAAATCACAGAAATAAACATGAATATTAATGAGGACTGTATTAATGCATTTGCTGCTGTTAATGGCTGTTGTGTGTTTGTGCAGAGTATCATTCATTTCTTTCTTAAGGGCAAGACTATTAGAAAAATCAAATGTTAATATATTTTAAATACTTGCTTTGGATAATTATGATTCATCAATAAATAAAATAGTGATACATATTTATTTAGCCACTTCCCTCATAGTCTTTGGAATGTGTTGTAACTACTTTCATTTATCTAAAGATACTACTAAGAAATAAATTGTTGTATTTCTTTCATTGGAATCGCCACTGCAGATACATCTTTGTATCGGCTGTAAACCAACAGCATAAAAGCAGAGTATTATGCTAGACTTCCCAATGCTGTTCTCTAGAGCTTTTGCCTTGACCACAGAGAGGTTATGAAACCACTTCTTTAAGTGCAGGTTGCAAAGATCAAGAGGAAACACTTGCATTGTTTAATGCACATGTTGTTTTCAGGACTACTTGAGAGTATCACCCATAGTAACACCAATAGCATTAGGAAATAAATAGGCTTATTTGAAGAAGAAATGCCTACATATTATGAGGTATCTTGTGCTTTTTTGGTGCAAAAGAAACAAAAATGGAAGTAAAGATCTCTTTTCTAACTTCTAAGAAAAAGGGAAATTGAACTGCCACCCGGTGCAGAAAGGAAAGTCAGCCATTCCTTAGGCAGTGTCTCATAACAAAGAGGGCTTGGTACACTAATTAAGGGCTATTTTTGATCTGAATTTCCAGTCATGTATCTGGTGCCCTTTCCTCAATCTTAGGCACATTCCTGGGTAAACTGGCTCTGGGGTTAATGGATTCAGAATATCAGATTGATTAGAAGTAATAGTGTGGAAAAACAACTTTATTCTCAAAAGTAGCTAAGAATAGTAAACACTAATGTCACCTGAAACACTTCTGACATATTTCTCACACATTTATTGATAGCATTGAAAAAAAGAAGTCACTTTGGGAAGATACATAATATGCAAAGAATGTCCTTTCAAAGTTTACAGAAATTTGTAAGGAATTTGTACATAAAAGTACAGTTCCATATCACATATTGAATGTTTCTTTTTAAAGATGTATCTTGAAATATATCTTACCTAAGGATACCTCCTACTGCAGTGAAGGGAAATGTTCTCTATCCAAACCCCAAATTTTTTTATATATATTGTTGGATATGTTTTATGTTTGACTCAACATTTTACAGGACTGGCAGTTTAAGAGGTTGAACATATGTAGACGTTAAATTTTTATTGTTACACGGAAATTTTCTTTCAGGCTACCTCTTCAAGCCCACTGCATCTATTTGAAGGACCCTGAGAGAAAGCATAGTCTGTGAGTGGTCCAGGCTGGCTGTCCCTTTGCACAGATGCTGAACCACACAACACCGAAGAAAAAAAAAAAAAAAAAAGAAAAAAATTTTTTCCTAGCTACAGTAACTTCCTTGTGAAACTATAGAATTGCACCACATTTTGGTGTGAGCATGCTATATGGAAAGATTGGTCATATTTGTTCTTAACAATCCCAAGGTTTTTTTGGATTAACTATAGTGCATTCAGAGGATTTTCAAATTTTTCATAGAGGAAAATGGTACCCTTTCATTATGAATCTCCTTTCTGTGGATGATAAGAGACATTATTTTCACTCTCCAGAATATCTGTATCTGAATGAATTTATAATACTTTCCATTAAGGGGTAAAGGCTACTTTTTCTCAAGAAAATTAGAACATAATTCTAACTATATAAGTAACTCTGTTCTGGTTTATCTTGCATGGGGTAGAAACAGGCTTTCAGACATCACATTTCTTGCAATGTTTAAAGTGCGAAAAACAGAAAATAAAAAGTTTATTGGAATTTTTTTTTTAGAATTGTCTTCCTTATTTCTAAATATTAATCCATACTGAAATAAAGTCATATTTAACAAGTGTGAAGTATGTTTTTAGATGAGATTCCTTATCCTACATAATACAAGAAATCTGACCAAAATGTCCTAATAAACTTTTTATGTTGTAAAATCCATAACCTCAGAGAAAAAGAAGAAAAAAAAAAGGTATAAGGCTAGAATTTTCTAATGTTCATGTACTATTGCAATCTTAATTTAAACACATAAGTATAAAGAAGGTACCTAGAAATTATGTAGAGAACTGCAGGTATGCCGAGACTTGAATTAGGTTGATTACCTCATTGTTTCTCGTCCTTTCTTCAATTTGTTTGTTATGAATATTTTTCTTTCTTTTCCTTTGTGTTTCTCTATTTTTTGATCAGTTTTAACCTAATGTTTTTTCAGTCCATTTTAATACATATTTTTTCCAGAAATTCTTCTAAAAGAAATGTGAACCAAGTACTAAAAAACTATAAATACAAGTTTCAATCTAATGCAATTTCATGTACACAACTGGATCACAGAACAGATTTTCTCTTCCTACCTCAAATCTACTCTCCAGGCACAAGAGCTTGGCATACTCATAATACACACCAATAATTTTTATTCTAAGTTTAGGTGGTTTGTTCTTGTCTATTGTAATTGAATAGGGTATGTGGGAAAATAAAGTGTTCCAGATATTCTTTTGGCTTAAACTAAATTCTTGCTTTATCACACTGGGTACAAAGCATTCACTTTGAAAGCTGGAGGTGGTTTTATTCACAGTGGTGCCTTGTCTTGTAAAATTAATTACTCAGACATGTTCTGTAGTACACTAAGCAAATCCTTCATGGCTTCTAGAGGCCTTACAATAGCCTAGGAAATGTCATACTCTGCTGTGGTATATTACACTCGAAATGGTAGCATCAGTAGTAATAGAACCATAGCTGTAGTCATTATAATCAAACTGTAAAGATAATGACACTGTGGAAATGTATTTTCTTTCTCCCCAAGGATAGTTTTGCAGGACTGTTCTACAAAGAGATCTGTGGTCATATCTGAAATGACTGGTGAGCTTCCTTCTATAAAATGTTGTGACTATCACAGCACAGAGCTGAATAAGCTATAAACAATGTGTGCCTACCAAGGACTTTTGGAACAGTTTTCCTTAAGATGTGCATAGTGTCTATGAGAAGACAAAAGTACAAATGTAACATTATTTAAGGAAGGAGTCAACAAAGGCAAAGAACTGAAAGGCAAAGCCTAACAAAACATGATTTTAATTAATGCCCACACAGGTTGGAAAATAAAACACTGAAAAATCAAACTTCCCAAACCAGAGAATAAGTCCGTTCTAGCATGTGGGTTGAATCAAGTAATTATCTGACATTTTAAAACTAATATTTGAAGCAGCCTCAACACAGAACACTCACCTAGATAGTTTTGTGTTTTTTCTTCCAAATCTTCATTTATATAGTGCACAGTCTTTACTTTTTTTTTCTTCAAAAAGACAGGATCAAATACATAAACATAGGTAAGTGATTTTGTGAAAGGCTACAAATGAGATTCACAAAGATTCTCAGGCCTGAAGATGATCACTCTCACAATGATTAATTCTCTGCCTGGCTCTGTGAATTCTCAAAGCCCATTATGGACACTTAGGTTTCCAACAGTCACAGAAAGTTTACATTTTTTTTCCTACACAGTGGAGCAACTGAAGAAGAGTGAAGGACACTTTCTTCTTAAGACTTGCCTATTTGTGATTAACTGCTTTTTTAGGAGCTATGCACTGCTATCATTTCAGACCAAAAAGAAACTCAAAATTCATACTGTTCAGTAAATAGTTATTGATTTAGCATAGTAAAATAGTTTCTATCCTTTTTCATTGATATCTTGGAAGCAAAGAGGTACGTATTTTATAGGAGGCATTTGGCATGGCATGACCAAGTTTTTATTTAAACCAATGAATCTTAGTTGGCTTTAGATGAAATATAGATCTAGAGCTGCCCAACTCTGACAAAATTACTTCAAAAAATGACAGCACTTTCAATGCTTAAGTAACTTTACAGCCAAAACTCTTATGCTTATAGACTCTCAGGTATGCAGGCAGTTCTGCAGTGCTCTTGCGGATTTTTAAATGAGTTTTAAATTCCAACCACACTGAAAACTCTGAAGTTCCCTTTTTCACCTGGCTTACAGACTTAGCTGAGGACCCAGAAGAAAATAAGCTAATAAAACAGGTTCATCTACTTGCAAAGAGAAAAAAAACAGACAATAATGCCTTTCACTTCAACCTCCTGAAGTATTAAAAAGGGAAAGATCAAAAATAGATTAAAAGAATAAGAAAGAATAAAAGTGAAGTAAATTACAAAAAGAAAAAATACTATACACAAATTTAAGACAAACAACCTCTATGCCTTTTTTAAACTGAGCATTCTTTCCTCACTGAAACACATAATCTGCTTACCCTGGGGGTGGAAACTGTCTTAATAAAGTAGTGAATAGCAATCATTAAAGATACCTTGGTTTTGAATACATAAAGCTATCATATCTGGGCATTTTTAAGAGTCCAGGCCCTGGAAATACAGTGATAACCTTCTTTACATCATGCTTTAGGTTTATGAATGAAGTATAGATTACTTTTAATAAAGAAGTATGTTCCGTAAATCTTTTTCCTCAATGAGTAACTGGTAGCTGTTCAGTGTATATTATCTGCTGGTAGAGAAAACTAAGGAAATGCTAATTCTTTTCTCCAGTTAACAAGTCATAACAATAACGTATTAAAGTTTGACCTCTGTGTGACATGGTAGCTATGCTTTTTTTGTAGCTAGGAGTGCTTAGTTGTGCATCTCTGTCATCACTCTCAGCATGTCTTCCAAGCTAATGATGCAGCAAAATGCTTTTGTTATTTTTTATGCTGCTGTGTGAAATTGCTGTTTAAAGGAAAAATCCAGTGGTTTTTTTTAAGGGACAGAGCCTATGCACCCTTGAACACATGCAGGTTGTTTCAAAATGGATTTACAAAACATTTCTGTGTGATTAATACTGTGAAACAATAACTTCCTTTAGTATGTTTATTTGTTAGATTCATGAGATTTTTAATGGATCTAGGTTCAGTATTCTTTTGAAGCACTGATATTGGCTTGTATATGAAAGACATGCTGCTAAGCAGAGTACTTTATACTAAGGGGGAGCCAGCACTGGAGTCACCAGTATTAATGTCAACAGCTATTGCGGATTAGAGAGCAATAGCACATACATTTGTGTAAGACTAAAATTACTAATCTGATCATATTCACATAAGAAGAAGGATGGTTCAACTGGGAGACTCACTGTGTCCTTGAGGGGGCTTTGTCACTGGCATGTACATTACCAAGTTTTAGGGAATGGCATGGGTACATATAAAGCTGGGACATCCACATCTCCAACACAGGTGTGTGCTAGTAGAGGAGCCCACAGTGCCAGGAGAGGGGTATCAGCTTGTAGCCCACACGTCCTGTGTGGTCACATAGCTGGGAATGAATATTTGTAAAGGATTAGAATTTACTGGGGTTTTTTATAGAAGGCTGTTTAGACATTTGTAGGTGTTTCTTAACATTTCATATGTGGCTAGTATTGCGTTACATCTATTTTATTGCTGATACTGAGCCTTCTCATGTGGTTCACTGATTGTTGTTTAATTATGGATTGTTAATAAATATATAAAATTCTTTGATTTCGATTAGATTTAAACTACCTAAACTGAGCAGTTTTTCTTTGGGACACAAGTAAATAGGAAGGATATGGCAAAAATAACACTGTCACCCACTCGTAGGTGGAAGGAAATGGATGGAATCGAGAGTACAGTATAACAGTTTATGTAATTGATTTTCCACGTCAGTGTAAAACTAAAACAAAGGATCAATAGAGCCAATTCATGCTCCATGGTACTCCTTTTTATTTTCAGCAGAATCAAATTTAATAGTATAAATTGGAAAAGAAGTTAAGGGCAAAATCTTGAAAAGTACTGAGGTGTCCAGACCATTTGCAGTTATCAAGTTTTAACAAGCTCCTAAAAGAAAAATTCACTTAGATTCATATAGCCCATATAGTTGTTCTTTTACTTATGCTCAATATATTTTTTCTGTAAGAAATCTAGCCCAGCAACGTGTCTTAAAATACACGCATTCTCAGGATTTCACTTTTGAATGTGTTAACTTCACATCTGCTCTCAAGTTTAAAGACTGTCAAACTTTGTGAATTTCCACAATTGTTTTCAGCAAGTTTCTAGATATTTGAAAGCATTTAATCAAATGGGTGACTGATAACTGAGGGACTTGATGATCCAAAGACTGTACAAAGGTTTTCTGTAGATCTTCAAATATGAGTTTTTGAACACTCACAACCCAAGTTTTTCTGAATATTTTAGTATTCACTTAAACACCTATGTAACTTCAATTTTTTTAACAAGTTCTTGATAACTGGAAATTTCCGCTGCAACATTTCTAAGGGTATGTTGCATATGCTAGAATAGTGCCAGGTTAATAATTACATGTTTATCTTTCACATATGCAAGATGTTTCAATTTTTATTGTTTACCTACTTCTGCTGTGCATGATGATCTATGAAAGAACTACTAACATCCATGAAGCTGTAGAGAGGACAGAGAGCTCTTGTTCAGTCCCTGTCATGAATTTTCCCCTGTATCAGCTACATGATGCAGCATGAAGCAGTTTGTCTATGTAAAATTCTGTATTTCTTATTGTAAGGATCCTGTCAGTCCTCCTGCTGGGCGATTGTGCAAGAGGGCCAGGGGCAGCTCAGCACCAGCACAGCCATGGGCAGCCCTGTCCTACTGATTGTTGAGAGTGTCTGCAGATTAGGCTGTGGCCAGGGAGGACCCCCTGCACATGGGACTGGCCCTGGATGGTGAGGCCCTGCCCTATTGCGCCCCCTGGGAGCATCCCCCATGGCTCCCAGCATCCTGGCCCCAGGAAGCTCCTAGCTACTGTGATGCACTGACAACTATTTGCTATATCTTTTCCCATAGGTCCTCCTTTAAGCGGTGTTCTCAAGAAATCAGTGGCAGCAATGCTTCATTCCACAGCTTCCGCTTACATTAATATTCATTTTGTGACATGGCTCTGACCTTGTGAAATGCCCTTCAGAAGGTTAATATGAATCTCCAAAGCCTCTTTGGGTTTAAGTCCAAAACCTGGGATTATCCCAGTCTAAATCAAGGCTGTGGATTAATGAACATAATTTAAAGTTACTCATTTAATTGCAACATTCTGGCATCTGTTCCATTTGAATTTAAGTTTTCTATTTAAAGAAAAAAATATTTTCATTTGGTATATTTAAACTCAAAAAAACCCCTATACTTTTTGAGTTATGACTACATAATTGAAAACTACCCATGCAAAAGGAGAATAAAGAAAGAGGTATGATACATTTAGCTTTTCTCTTTGTTTTGTTGTTGTTGTTGTTTCTGTTTGAACAGCTTGCTTGATCTTTCCAGCATTGTTTTCATTCATTTAATGTACTGATGGTTTTAATACAACAAAACTACCATTTTCATATTTCTTGTAATCTCAGGAAGGGTTTCATTAGAAATGAAATTTTAGTTCCAATTGGCTGTACTCAACAAATTAGATACTTTCTGGGCCTTTTGAATTCCCATTCTGAAATGTGTGAGGGAATGGGGTGTGGAAGGGGGACACATTGTAACCTCACTGACATTGTAAGAGATATGCAAAAAATAAACCATTTTTTCTAAATAAGTCAATCTGCAAAAAACCCAAGAACTCTACTATATACTTCTGAATGACATTTGTTCTGTCAATTAACAATTTGCAGAAAAACAAACAAACAAAAGGTATAAATAATTTCTCTAAAGGGCAAAGAGGAAACAGTGGATCAAAAAATGAATTATTTTAAATAATTATCTGAAAAACAAGTAAGATTATTAAAGAAGAAATGGAGGAAAAAATTATAAATCCATGATGGCTTTTATTTTCATGTGTCATTTAGTCAGAAAACTCTGAAAGAATAATAATAATTAACAATACAACTAAAAATACATGTTTCTATTAAGTATTTCCAGAGGAATGACTTCCAGATGAAGAGAAGCTAAGTAGATTAGAACTCTTCACCTTATGAAAAGGATAAACAAAGACCAGGTATCCCAGAAGTGTATAAAACTATGAACAAAAAATGAGGTAAATAAAAACAAGTCTTCAAGAGCTAGTTAAAGAACATTTCTGTTCAGTGAAATTATTAGACATTGTTAGAAATAAAATTAAAAAAAAAAGAAAATAAATATTCTGAACTAGGAACTGCTTGCCATTGATAATTTAAAAACCCTTTGAGACTACCTTATTTAGCAACTGTGAAACAATAGTCTGATGAAATCTTCAGTGCAGGAAATCCCTAGGCCACTGCACTCTGGGATGTTATCTCTGGGAAAAGTATAATCTTATTCATACTTTTTTTTTTTTATTCTCCTCCTCTAAGCTTGTGTTACTGGCCACTGTCAAGACACACTGGGTTAAATGATCTTTTGAGTAGCATCTGTAGAAACATTAAATTGAGGAGGATGAGCCTGAGTCTGTACCCTGGCATGAAGGTGTAGGGTTTTTTTCCCTGATTCTAGTACTCATGCTGAACTGTTGTTAATAATTTAAAATATTGCTTAAACAAAGTCAGGTACCTTAATAATTTGACTAGCAATCAATACTTCTCAGGTCAGCTAATATGCACATACTCAATGAGAAAGGAAATCATTCAAACAGGAGAACTGAAGGCCTATACCAGTATACACAAACTTGCTCATGATATAGATCATCCTCTAGAATTCACTGGCAGATAACCAAGATATACTCAAATCCTTCATGCAGAAGAAGGAATGCAACATGGAGTTAAATGTGTAAAAGTGTATAATAAGCACATTGGCACATTGTAAGAACTCAGAGCCCTGATAAATTTTGGTATTTACCCAAAGCCTAGAGAAAGGCCACTAAGCCTCAGAAAGAGACTGGATTTAAAATGTAGCTTTCTATTTATAATATTCTATTCAATAGCTGAAGGAACAGGCCTATATTCATGCAGATTTTTTTGTGTTCTACATACACATATTAAAGGGAGAGATCCTTGTAGGTAGTTAGCTGTCTAAAAAGTACAGATTTTGAAGACTGTGACTCTTAAACACACTTTTTTCAAATCTAGCCATAAAAATTTTGAACATAGCCATGTAAGAGTATGTGAATACATTTTTTTCATCATCCACAATAATGTTATTTGATGGTGAAGTAATTGGCACTGCAATAAACATACATAAAAATAGTACAAAAATCTAGGCAAAGAATAATGTAAACAGAAAAGTTCTTTGAAGACAAAAATTTTTGACCCATAAATCATTTTTATAGTGTTTAAAGTGTTTATGAGGATAATGGGATATTTAAAACAATTTCAATAAAAACATTTCTAAAAGTAAGTTGATACAGTTCTTTCTGTTTTAATAAAAAAAAAGCACATGTAATAAGAAACCAAAAAAAAAAAAAAAAATTAATCTATAGATGTAGATTTTAGTGTAATTCAAAAGGCATAATTTTTAAAAATGGTGTCAAATACTAATTGCAAATGAAGTTAACTGTGGTTAAAATCCACCTTTCTCCCAATTGCAAAATTACTTTTTGAAAGTTAAAGTTATTGTGAACTTTTTATCTATTACATAAGCAGCTTATGCTTCTATGCACTGTTTATCTTCCACATTTAAGACAGCAAATTTTTTTTTTGATCTCAGAATATCCAGCAGAAAATAAAAAGAGACTGTACTCAGGAAAAACTAAGCATTGGCACAGAACTCCAATTAGGATGTTGAAAACACATTATCATATTTATGTTGCTGAAATTGTAAAGTCAATAAACAATAGTTATGATTATGTGCTGATTCAGAATATGTTGTCTAGAAAGGTTGAGGAGTCTCCTATCTTGGAAATACTCAAAGGCCATCTCTACATGGTCCTGTGCAACCACCTCTAAGTGGCTCTGCATGAGCAGGGAGGTTGCATAAGACAACAGTTCTGTGATTCTGTGAAAATATAACCTCACTGAACTCAAATATTAATAGAACGTATTTAATCCTTGAGAACGCAAGTTCGGTAAAAGAAAATTTATGTGCTTAAAGTAGAAAATTTTGGGTTTGCATTGAAGCACGTCTTAAATGCTTTGCCTGAACATGTCACAGAAACACACACAGAATCACAGAATCGCAAGGGTTGGAAGGGACCTCAGGAGATCATCTAGTCCAACCCTCCTGCTAAAGCAGGTTCTCCTAGAGCGTGTTACACAGGACTTCGTCCAGGAGGGCTTTGAATATCTCCAGAGAAGGAGACTCCACAACCCCCCTGGGCAGCCTGTGCCAGTGCTCCGTCACCCTCAGAGTAAAGAAGTTTTTCCTCCTATTCAACTGAAACCTCTTATGTTTCAGTTTGCACCCGTTGCCCCTAGTCCTGTCACTGGACACCACTGTAAACAGACTGGTTCCATCCTCGTGACTTCCGCCCTTAAGATATTTGTATGTGTTGATGAGGTCCCCTCTCAGTCTTCTCTTCTTCAGGCTGAACAAGCCCAACTCTCTCAGCCTTTCCTCGTAGGGGAGATGCTCCAGTCCCTTAATCATCCTAGTTGCTCTCCTCTGGAGTTCGTCGTCTTTCTTGAACTGGGGAGCCCAGAACTGGACACAGTACTCCAGGTGGGGTCTCACCAGGGCTCAGTACTCGGCTCAGTCTTTTTCAACTTGTTCATCAATGACCTGGACGAGGGGACAGAGTGTACCATTAGCAAGTTCGCTGGTGGCACAAAACTGGGAGGAGTGGCTGATACGCCGGAAGGCTGTGCTGCCATTCAGCGGGACCTGGACAGGCTGGAGAGTTGGATGGAGAGGAACCTGATGAAGTTCAACAAGGGCAAGTGTCGAGTGCTGCACTTGGGGAGGTTGAACCCCATGTACCAGTACAGGCTGGGGGCTGACCTGCTGGAAAGCAGCTCTGCCGAGAGGGACCTGGGAGTCCTGGTGGATGACCAGCTGACCATGAGCCAGCAGTGTGCCCTTGTTGACAAGAAGGGCAAATGCCATATATTTCATGTGTTCAGTTCTGTGGTTGTTTTTTTAAATTTATTTGAAACTCCACTATGCTTTTCCCATGTTGGAACTTAAGTATTTTAGACAAGTTGTATTATCACAAAGACTAGCCTACAAGCACTATACTTCTGAATAAAATTTCTTAGATTATGTAAGTGTGATGTCAAGCCATATCTATTCTTTTGAATGTTCTCCCAATTTTACACAGGTGCATGAAATACCCATTCCATTTTATGTGTTGCTCTCTTTTTTCTTTAAAGAAATTTAGGATAAATTTAATAGTAAGCATGTACTTAAATATTTTAATTAATTAATTAAGTAGGTGATCAAATAGGTAAATAATCTATTATGAAAGTTTATAACCAAGCTTCAGCAATCCATCAGTCTGGTGCAGAGAACTTCATGTTTCCTGTTAACTAGCTAAACGCAAAGACAAAAATGGGTTTAGTTTCATTACCTTACCAGTGCCTTAATTTTCACAGCCTCTGTGGACAAAAATTCAAGACAAATTTGGAGGTGATTTCAAACGTTCATCCCTGAACTGTTAGGAGGACATCTGACCTGGTCTGTCACCACACTCTAGGTGCAATAGAAAGATGGGGAGTGAGCAAGTAAAGAATCTCGATTTGAAACACTTTAAACCCTTCTTTTTTTATGGTGAAATTTTGTGGTCTGTGGGTCTTTATGTTGAACTTCTTTATATCTTTCTCTTCTTTATATACTTGAACAGCTTCAGAGAGATAGGAAAAAGCAACTTTTGTATCTGCTCCCCTGCCCCGAACCCAGTGGCACTGAGTTGCAGGATACTGTTAAATTAACAGCTAATAAATCGGAAAACTCCAAATCTTGCATTAGTTCCAGATTTAATTGGGGTTTTTATAATTTTTATCATGGATTTGCTATTAACTTTGTTTTAGGAGGTCAAAGGTCAATGAGATTTCATTGTAATAAGAGATAATTAAGTATATTTTGTAATCTAGTTTTCATTGTACTAACAGCTATTCAGTACATAATATGTACATCATGGTCTCCATAGAAACACCCTTTACCTAGTATATTTGTCATTAATGAGTTTCCAGAATACAACATTTATTATGTTCCCAACAGAACAACAGTAATTCAGGATCTGACAACACTTCCATTATAAAACTCTATTAGAAGAGGATTTTAATACTTCCATAAAATTTCAGTCTTGCTGAAATTTACCACAGAATGTTTCAGCATGAGTATGAATATATATTCAATGAGTTTGTTAAAATTTCAATAATTACAAAGAAATAATTTAGAAATTAAAAAAAAATCATAAACCAAGTAGATTTTCTTTCACTAAGCAATTGGTATAACTTCAGCATGTTCTAATTTCTGTTAATTTATGTTTTGCAGTAAAAATGTTTTACATATTTAATTGATACTTTTTATTGGTTGTAAAGTCAACAATATTTTTTGAGAATTTAGCTTTTTAATTGACAAGATGAAGGAAGGCCAACCACTTTGTCAGTTAGACAAATAAAGTAAGCAAACCAGCCCCACTTAAAATGACAAATCACCCTACTTCCCTTTTGCTTTTTTAATATAGAATTTTAAGGACACAAGCTATCATCAGTTTTGGGTTTTTTAAAGGACAGCGAGAATTAATGGAATGGTTTAAGGGTTCAGCATGATTTGGGATTATGAGATAAAAAGGTGATAAAAGGACCTTTATATTGTAGAAGGACAAAGCTGAACTAGGAAGATGGTGCATTTATATCAGCATTAAGAATGCATCCCATTAGTTCTAAAGTTTGTGAAATCAGTTTTCTCTGAATCTCTTAGGGATAATTCACCTAAATTAGCATTAACTTTAGGAGGGAGCTGTGATCTGAATGCTGCTCTCTCAGTTTACTTGAATAGAAAAAACCTAAATTTAATTTAGTGACCTTTGTATATTTCAGACTTGAATGATTTTCTTTCATTTCAGTCCTTGGTAGACTTTAGGCAGGAACTACCACTTGTAAATGGTTATTGCCTTATTCACAGCAATAGACACAGAGCCTTGGGGCTCTGTTTTGCTTCTCTTAAAATGTAAGTATAAGCATAGGATAAAATGTTAAAAAAGATAGTGTTGTCGAAAATCCAAGTTATCTAATAGTTAGGATAACTATAATTGCACTGAGCTTCTGTTTTTGAAAAAATGGCTAAGTTTGAGAAGAGATAAAGCTGGAAAATCTTTTAAAATTAATCTGTGCTGTGTTAAACAGGTTTGATTTTAGCGGAGCAGGACAGAACTTATTTCAAAAAGAGACATGGTCACCTAAATTCAAAAATATCATCCCCCAAATTTCCAATTTACTTTGGACACCATTTACATTTACCTTGGCAGTTTTGGTAGTACACAGGGATGTTCACATTTAGAAAAAGTCTAGTCATGGAAAATTCTGCTTGTGAACAGACGTATTAACACTCCTCAGCAACATAAAGCTTTACTCATGCCAAATATTAATTGGATTATTGAAATAAGTATTCCTCTATCTATAGTTTCTAAAATATTTGATGTGATGAGTGTTCAAGCAAGCTTAATGAGCTGGACCCCATGAAAAGTGCAATGGCAGCTGACAAGTTCTTTTAAAATTACTCTGAGAGAGAAGATAATGATGACATTTCCAGTTCTGAAGACCTGTGTTCGGTTAATTTATTCCTGCTTTGAAATAAAATGCAGAAATAGTCTTTGGATTAGAATACTATTGTCCTCATGCTGCAGACTAAAGATCCAGTGACTAAACCTAAAATTGATCTTTGGCTACAAGCTTGCTTGTCTCAACAAATTAACTGTGAACTCTTTTTATGACAAATGTTTACAGGTGTCAGGTGGTGGATATAATCCTTTCAGAAAGAAACAGGACATATGTCCCTAGTGTTCTTGTAGACTTTAACTTCTGATGGTAATGAGTAAAGGGCAATGCTTTTTCCTGTCATCCAGGTTAAAAAAATAGTAGAAGGACTGAAAACACTGTACTTCACATTGCCTTTCTAGTCAAGACTTAGACAACTCACTATTTGCATGACAGCTTGGAAGATTCTCTTCTTGGTGTTTGTTTGTTTGTATTTGTCAATTCCAAACTTTGGATAAGTCTTTGATAAAGGCTTTACTCAGATCTGTGAACTCTGCTAAAAGAGAAACATTTCAGGACTCAGGATTATGGTACAAAAATCCCCTTTTGGACTGGGTTGGGGCAATTAGAAAACAATCTAACCAGAGGTGAATTGAACTATGATAAGAAGTCTGGATCCCATGCAGAGGTGTTTTAAACCTGCAGACATCTAAGTGTGCAAGTAGCAAATGACTCAGAAACCCAGGGAGAGTATATCATGAACTTACATAAGTTTTCAGTACATAGTATTTGTTATATTTTTATATATATACACATGTAATGAGCTGCTAATATAGGAAATAGAACCAAACGCAGACTCTAAGAATATTTATTCTGAGTATCTACAATGATGTGCAACAACTGTGATGAAACTCACCACATTTTTGTCATATTAGAAGTATAGTAACATAGGGACAATTAAAGCTTTATTTTTTACTCTTTTTTCATTATTTTAATTGGATCTAAGTTCTGGTAATTTGATAAATACAATAGCAACAATATAATGAAACAGAAAACCCAGAGTTTATACACTAGTAAGCACAAGGAATAAAAACAATCCCCGTTAATTTACTGCTAAACAGAAAACTTTGTATGTTTTAGTCACCTATAGAATATTAAAGACTTCTTATGTCTTAAAACTTGCTTTTTGTTTAATCACAGATTCTCCAATCAAAATTGTATTAAATAGTTCACATCAAACAGTAAGTCACAAAAAGTAAGAAACAACCCACTGCAGCCTTTGTTCGGTATTCAGTTAAAGCTTGTAATTATCAAAAAGTAGGCAATGAATTTATTTTCTATTATCTCAGTTATTGTTCCACAAAAGTAGTTTTCTTTGATTTTTCTTTTTTCTTTTTATAAACTAAAGCTTTTTTAAAGATTACAAGATTTTTTAAATTTAACATTCCCATTGCCGCTTGATTACCAAAGCTGTGTGGTTTTTAGATCTCATCCCTTCTTTCTTATATCTGCACTGAATCTGTAAATGTTTTTGTTTCTGACTTTACTCACCCCCTGCCCCCATGACTGCTTTATCTGCAGTATCTATAAACCTACTTGCTTGAATATGACAATGCCCTTGTTTAAGCAATATATGATATTTATGATACACTTAATTGCAACAGTCCAACAACCTTTGGGTGCATGTATGTTTATTTAACAATATGATGATGCCACAGATTACTTACTTAGGAGTTTTTAATCTTTTCTGTGTTATGGAAAGGATTCAGTAAAGAAAAAACATGATTATGGCATCTGAATTTAAAAAAAATATTTTTCAAATTATTAGCTTTTAGCAAAATTTTGCCCAAATTTTCTTCAAAAGATTCAGAGTAAACTCAATCAGATTTAATTATTTTGGTTTTCATAAAAGAGTGTTCTCAAAACTATATCAAGTTTCCTTTGAGTCTGCCTAACTTTCTCTAGTGGATAACAAACTGGACAAAGATGATGCAGACATAGGAAATGTAATCCAAGCAAAAAAAAAAAAAAAAAAGGTTGGATGTTTCAGTGCCTTGGCAAAATGTATTCTGCAGACGGCTGTGTGTGAAACTTCGCAGTTTTGTTTCACAGATGTTGGTGTGAATATTTTCTTAGGGTTTGATCTATGTGGGTTGGCACCTTCTATTCCACCCTTTCTTCAAGGTTCTCTTTGAGTTTTTGGTTCAGAGAAAAGTAAAAATGCAAAATGAAAATCAGTCAAAATCACTGAGTTTCATCTGCTTGCATGACAAAACTGTGAAGTTTGCATGATGTTCTCCTACAACCACATATCAACTCACTTTATCTCAAAACTGGAAGTAATAGCACATGAAATATCAATGAAACTTAATATATCCCTAAGTAAATAAACCCAAACTGCGTATCATACTGCAAACTCTGATCTAAGATTCTGTTTCCAAATGTTTGTATTCCTGTATGTTTGCAATAACACCTTAAAGGCCCTCCTACAAAAACAACCCTTTAAGAATAACACAGATTCAGGGAATATGTGATAAACATTCAGCAAGGAGGTTTTTTTTAAAAAAAATCTACAAATAAAAAAGCAGCATCTAATGAATAAAGTGTCAGTTGTATACCCAATGCCGGGGGAAAGGAAGATCTTAACATGTCACTGATCTTAAATAAGTGACTGCTTTGAAATATTCTCTTCTGGCCAAATAAGATGGGAAAAGGTAGTTCAAGATCCTAAATATTTTTTTGATGAACTCTGAAGCCCAACATGGCTTAGATAGACATTGGGATTTTTTTGGTTTGTGTTTGTTTTAGGGCAGTGACCATTTTAGTTATTCTACATCCCATCAATGAACATTTTCCTTGGTCTGATAAATGTTAAGTTTTAACAAAAGTATTATAATCCATGGTTTATTACCAAGAAATTTATCTATAAAATATATATGTATAAGTAATTAATTATAAGTATATATAATTGTACTAATAACCTGCAATAATTCAGAGCCTTTCTTTTTTACATTTAGATAGTCATTATGATTAAAGACTTCCAGATTTTCAGATAGAAGATGAAAGTTATATTTTTCTTTTTCTAGCAGGCTTTCCCTGTCATTATTATGTTGTGCTAATCTTTTTTGCAGTCCAGTTAGCTTCAGCTGATATGTACTTGGATTAAAGAAGTTATTGTTCTTATATCCCAGACAATTTTGTATCCAAGTTAGAATGTTATGGTCTGCATGGGTGGACTGTTAAATGGGTAAAAAATAGTTTAGAGGACCTGGCTCAGAGGATAATGTTTAATGGATCTTATTCTACCTAGACATCATAAAAAATTTGAGGTGCCTGTCTTTATCAATGACCTGGAAGAAACAACTGTGTGCACTCATAATTTGCACATAACACCAAATTAGCAGGGGAAAGGGGAAGGGGAAGGAGTAGGAGGAGAACCAGTCAATACTCTCTATGGCAGGGCTGAAGCAATGGGTTGCCAGGAACCTCACAAAATGCAGTACAGTCTCACACCAAATCCTGGGTGGGCAGAAATTCCCCTGCAATGTCACTAGATGGGGCCTGACTAACTGGGGAGCAGCTCTGTTGAGAAGGACCTGGTGATGCTGGGCATGAGCCAGCAATGTGCTCTGGCATCAAAGCCCATGAAGCTCCTGGGCTGTACAGTCAGAAGCACAGTTAGGATGTCAAGAGGAGTGATTATCCCATTTTCCTCATTGCTCCTTAGGCTGCATCCAGAGTTCTGTGCCTAGTTTTGGGGCACCCCAGTCAAGAATGACATTGATAGACTGGGTGAATGTAGCAGAGGGTTATCGGAAAGGCTGAGAGATGGACTTGTTTAGCCTGCAGAAGAGACAGCTTTGAGGGGCCCGAACAGCAGACCTACAGCACCTATGGAGGGACAATTAAAAAGACAGAACCAGGCTCCTTCACATTGATGGCAGGAGGATGCGAGGCATTGGCATAAATTGAAACAAGGAGACAGTCCAACTGGATACAAGGAAAAACATTTTTCTCCTGAGAACAGGCGAGCAGGTGAACAGGCTGCTCAAAGAGATTGTCCAGTCTCCACCCTTGGGGGTGGTTGAAATCCAACTGGACCAAACCCTGAGCAACCTTTTGTGATTACAGAACTGGTCCTGCTTTAATGCTAGAGGCTGGACAAGAGACAACCTGAGCTGACTTCCAAACTTAGCTCCCTTCCAACCTCAATTATTCTATGATCTTAGCATCCTATAATTCCACTATTGCTAAGGATTTTGTAATGAAATATTATTCATGCTGAGGTTAATTGGAGGTCTTCCTTTGATTTCACTGGGGCTAAATGCTGGACTGGTTTTATTTGTTCCATTAGGTAGAATTTCTTTAAAAGCAGCAACTGAACACTCCCCCACACCCCCACACCCCATGCATTTCTACATAAATACTTAATCTGCCAAATTTAGACCTTATGGAACAATATACTAAAAATGAAAAAAAAAAATTCATTGCATATATAAAAGGCAAATTTTATTAGGATTAGACACATAGCTCAATAGCTTCTTCAAATGGTATATGCATTGGTTTTTTCAGTTCCCCAATGAAAACAGATTCCTCACAATGGTGTGTCTAGAATATACATGTTTTACAGCTTATTAGATAAGAAGACTTGTTATGATTTACTAATCTGACCTCCTACATATCACAGGTGACGTTTACAGTGATTATAGATAATTAAAACAAAGTTGAATCAGAAAACAGGTATTATTCCTTTTTTGAATACAGATTTTCCAGATGTATACCCATTTCTTCACATACCAGAACCTGACATTATTGTGATGATAAACTTTGTATTGCAGTTAAAGCCTCATTCTTAAAGCCTTGTTGTAATGGAAACATCTGTGAAATGTTTTAATCAGCAAGCAGGTAATCAAAGATTTAAGATCACTAGGACAGGAAGGGCTAAAGAATCTATCCAGCATGTTCTACAAGTGACTAGCTGATATTATAAACAGTCCATAATCAACTGGTAAAGAACACATCAAGCACAGTACTACATAAAGGATGACAAGAATTAATTTTATTCCCATCACACAAAAGCTCATGACAGATACTGTATATAACAAACTCAATGCTATGTGTAAATGGCATTTAAAAAAAAAAAAAATATGAAAGAGCTTCCTCATCAAGAAAGATGAATACTGTCACAGCAGCTGTCACCAGAGTCCTGAGTTTCATGATTTTCCTGAGATTTTCTTTTCATATCTATGACTTCTGGCACTCTGTGATTTTTGCTTCAGTCGGTGGAATGAGCTAGTACACAGTTGTACACTGCAGGCTTTACAAGGAGCTTTAAGATAACAACCCTTAGGACTGAAATGAAAGCAAGAAGAGAGCAGGGTATCAGTTTCAATGACAAGACAGAAGAGACATGATGGGTCAGGTCAGTGGTTTCATGAGACAGGTTCAATATTGTAGACCACTGTGGTAAACAGGAACAACTAGACAACATAAATGATATAGGCACGTATCACATATTAAAATCCAAAAATGTTGTTTATTATTAAAAGATAATAAAAAAAAATAAATCCCAAACCATCCTAACAGCATGATTTAGGCTATATAAGTGAGAGAAGGAAGCACAAAACTTGTGAAGTCAATAGATTCAACAAATATTTGCAAACCTGGGACTGAAGCTGAAATATATATCAAATTATTTCTAATGCTTTAGTCATGAATGCCTTGACATTGTTACTTCTAATCTAAATTGCAGTCACAGACCTTTGCTTCAGCATGTAATTTATTTTCAGTTTTACTTGTCTGTATTGATGAATACTCTAGCTCTGTGCATCTTTTACATTGATAGGTTCGAAGATATATGACCACCTTAAAGTTTTAAAAAATGAACATATTGTCTTTTAGAATAAAATAGATTCAAAATCCTCAATCTTGTTTTAAGAAGCCTCTAAAATTCAGAGGGTTTTTTAAAAGTCTATATATCATTGCATTAAGCAAAACATTAATATTCCAGTACTTTTGGTCAGATATGTAATTTGATTTTCTGAGATGTCTTTATTCAGCTCTTCATAAATAAAAACAATGGTTATGCTTTTAAAATTTTGTTCCACTGTTGCAAATAGATTACATGATGAATTTCAAACAGTAGCATTGTGTTGACATTAAAATTTGTCTCCTATTAAACAGATGAAATTAGCTGAAAAACATCTATCTGTAATCATTCTTAAAACTAGAATGTTGAACCTCTCACAGAATGCCCAATATTTCAGAGTATACAAATGGTCTTGGGGTATCTCAAGTATTTTATGTTCAGGATCTGGAGATAGAGTCATTTTAATATATTATTAAGTTTAATAACAGATATTAACCAGGATATTAACCATTAAATTTTCTAGCATGTAGCAAGACAGTACCCTTGAGTTCAGTAATGCACTAAGAGAAATATTATGACTTATATTCAGGCTAGCTGTGAATTAGTATTGAGCACTAACTTCCGAAAGAAATCCTATTTCTCTCCAAAAAGCTTAAGGATATCAGACATGAAGGATCAGCCTTATTTATTTGATGTTTGTGGACTGGTATATTAAACCTTTATTTAAAAAAAACTTAAGAGAATTTTACAGAGTACTGAATAATCTCTGTATTTTTGTTATATATACAGCTTAACAGTGAGTTAAAATCATATTATTGTGTAATTTCTTTATTTTTTCTGTTGAGGTTTTTTTTCAACTCAGGTGCAGTTAACCTTTGTAACTTGTTCAATGAGAAACTCCAGTAAACTGTATCACCACACACAATTAATATTTGAGCAGCCTATAATAAATGAAAATGCCATCACAGCTTAGTAATTAATGCATGGATCATCTTCAAAAACTTACACTCTTTTTTGTCTACAGCATTTAACTTTGGTTTGTGATTTAAATTGTATTTAAATTGAATGGCAATATTCAATTACTGTAGCAGTGTATTATGGGAAATTGTCACAATTGTGATTAATAGCCCTTATGGAAAACAATTAAATTGGTGTCCTGTTGATAGGTCAACTATAAAAGCTAATTTCCTGGAGGAAAAAAATATGTTTATCAGCATATCTCTTTTGATGTTTTAATCTGAAACACTAAGCGCTCCATTTGCTGCAAAAAGTTTTCTTGTATATATTAAAAATGCATTTATGACATAAAAAAGAGACAGTAAAAAAGTTTTATTGACAACATGTGTGAGGAGGACAAGAAGGACTGGTACGAGAAAAAGGACAGTTCTTTCAAGTTTTATCACAGTAAACTTTTCACAGATGCGTTGTCAGCGACAACAGTAGTCAAAACTCGTTGAACTGCACAATTTTAGTGAAAGAGAGGAACAGTGGAACACACAGTGACACAAACAGCTCATTCCCCCTTCCTTTAAGACACATGCTAAAACAATGCTCTTTACCACCAAGCACTAAATGGAAGGGTATTTTTTTCTGTTCTAAGTCCCAAAAGAGGAGGAAGAAAGAGCGTTCATTCTCTACCACCATTCCACACCACTGCTTTGTAGCTTGCTGTCTTTCTTTCTTTACTTTGTTTTTCATTCCTTCTTGAAGAAAGTTTTTGGTTATCTAGTTTAGTTATCCCCAGATGTCATATTAAGCCATTAATCTCCATTAGCATTTTCAAATGCGTAAATGGCTATGTACTATCTCTATGTTACAACACTCACGTTTTTTTTCAAGACTTCTATTACTTTAATACATTACCCATTTTTTTTCTTTAATGTTTATAAATAATTTGTTCTAAAACTACAAAGATGCAGGATGACATATTCACAGGATGAATGTGTTCATGAATATTTATACCACAAAATTCCAGACATCTAAGTTGTGTGCCTATGTTAGGAGAAAAGTTCCCAAACAAGACCTTTTTAATCAGTTGAATGGAGCAGGACCTTAACATAAGGATTCTTAATGGCCTCTAGAACTCCCTCTCCCCCCTTCTCCCTCACTGTTATATATCTAAGTGCTCTAAATAAACTAGCTTCCCACACTGTTATATAGTTGAAGTTACCAGTCTTAATCATTCACATCCTTTCTAGCTTTTTCCTTAACTGTGTTTCCATGAATATTACTTTTATCTTAATGTCAAACATTATTGACAAATAAAATTAATTATTATTGTTTTACTGATTTTTCCCAACACTGTAAGTATAGAATAATTTTATTTTACTATATTTCAAGATTCTATTAATAAAATCCCAAACAATAAAATGTATAATGAGAAATTGTTAATACAACACAGCAGATCTCTCAAGTAATAATAATGTTCATCTATTAGCCAGAACTGTTTTTCACTAAATTGCTTCATAAAAGAAAACAAACAAGCAAACAAATAATAGCATTAGGAAAGGGGGAAAAAAACAACTTCTATGTTTATAAACATGCTATTTCTAATTTGAGTTATAATGTAGCTATTATAGCTATGGTTCTTAAGCTTATACTGTAATGGCTGTTCTGATATATTTTAGAATTATGACAAGCTTAAGCCTTTTTTTCTCTTTTTTTTTTTTTTTTAAATATATTTTTAGAGCAGAATCAGACTTATGAAATTTAATGATAACAGACCATATCCCTCCAGGACAGTCCCACAAAGGAGAAATTTTTTAAGATGATCTCAACAATACTGTATTAGTAAAACCCAGTTAGTACTATTTATGTAACTCACCCATCCAAAACAGACGTTGAAGGAAATGTACTTCTTTATTTGTTATTTTATGGATTTTTTTTTTATATAAACAATGATAAAAATAGTCTTATATAATGGTCTCAGTTTAGCTATTCTAACAACATATACTAAAAACAATTTGCTGCAAGGATATTTGCAATTGTTTTGGTTTTTTTTTTTTTCCTTTTATCCATTACTGGTCTGATAATACTACCTTAAGAGATTTACACATAGCATTATTGATCCCAGAATACTAATGATGAAGAAATGTTGCCATTGAAGACTATTCTAAATTGCCCATTAAAATGGTCACAATTCAAAGCTATGTCTTTAATAATATCATAGGAAACTTATTATGTTTGGGAACCAAAATTATTACTACTTTCCTTTCTTTTAACTGATTTTTAGGAGTATGTAGTAGATAATCACATCAACATGAGCACTGAAAGAATTTTCTAATGAGGAAGACTAAGAAAAGCCTACTAAAGGTTGGAAATATATTTAGGCTCTAAGTTATCATTGTGGACTGTTAATAGAATACTATCTCTACTTCTGTGTCCAAGTTAAATGAGTAAATTCAAAGGAAGAGAAAAAAATAGAGATGGTAAAAAAAAAAATAATGAGAAGAAAGTGTTAAAAGAAGTTCATTGAAACAAATGTAAGGGGTGAATTAATAATTATTATTTTTATAGTAAGAAAAGTATTTAACATTGGAGCAGAGGTGTCCAAGCATTTGTGAGTAAAACGTAACAAAATCTAAAGACTGGAAAGTGAAATTAAATATTTCAGCTTTGATATTGGACAATTTCTGGCCCCTAAAAAGATTGCACAGCAAAACAGCTGTCCTGGTTTGGGCTGGGACAGAGTTAATTTTCTTCTTAGTAGCTGGCATAATGCTGTGTTTTGAATTTAGGACTAGAAGAGTGTTGATAACACACTGATGATCTAGTTATTCCTAAGCAGTGCTTACACCAGTCAAGGACTTTTTTAGTTTCCCTGCTCTGCCAGAGGCACAAGAAGCTGGGAGCGGGCACAGCCAGGACGCCGCAACTGGCCAAAGGGCTATTCCAGACCATATGACATCATGCTCAGTATAAAAGCTGGGGGAAGAAGAAGGAAGGGGGGGACGTTCGGAGTGATGCTGTTTGTCTTCCCAAGTAACCGTTACGCGTGATGGAGCCCTGCTCTCCTGGAGATGGCTGATCACCTGCCTGCCCTTGGGAAGTGGTGAATGAATTCCTTGTTTTGCTTTGCTTGCACATGCGGCTTTTATTTTTCCTATTAAACTGCCTTTATTTCAACCCACGGGTTTTCTCACATCTACTCTTCTGATTCTTTACCCCATCCCACCATGGAGGATTGAGAGAGTGGCTGTGTAGTGCTTAGTTGCAGGCCAGGGTTAAACCACTACACAGCTTTCTGTGGAGAATGTGGAATCCACATTGTCTGGAGGGCAAAACGCAATTAGCTATATTTTGAAATACATGACTGACAGCATCTTCCATTTAGTGGAAG
Organism: Butorides virescens; assembly: GCA_017310255.1. NCBI lineage: Eukaryota > Metazoa > Chordata > Aves > Pelecaniformes > Ardeidae > Butorides > Butorides virescens. The sequence goes on along the minus strand of JADKXX010003364.1, from coordinate 68,364 downwards.
GCAAGGAAAGAGAAAATGATTATCAAATAGTTAAAATTAGAAAGAGAATTACACCCACTTCAAATTATCAGAGGCTGAATGGCAGGGGAAATGAGTTTCAGTACCTAGATGAAGCCCCACAGCTGTGATATAACAATGATATTATGATCTGGGATATTTAGGTCAACCTTGATTTAATGATCTCCTCTTCAGGATGTTTGAAAATATAGAATCTATGTTTAGATTCTTTTCTGTTATATTCACACGTTGTTATATTTCTGCATTGCTTTAGCTTATTGTGACATCTGTTGTTCTGTAATTGTGACACCAAACTTGATCTGAATGCACAGGTATGTGTTTCAGGGACTTGGAGGTCAGACAAAAAGTAATCAAAATAGAATTGATAAAACAAATTCATTTTTTTCTGTGATATTTGGCATAACCAAAACAGTAATTAAAATGCCTAATTGTTACTAGTGTCTAGAAGTGAGATATACAAATAAAGAGATTCAGCACTTCTATAACCACGCTCTTACTCTTTTGAATTTGACACATTCAGGTTTAACAAATGTAGTAAAGCAGTCAATCTGCCAACATTACCTGATTTCATTTTCATAAGCACTTGCATATTGGGGAATTTTTTCTTATTCTTAGAAGCATACAGAATCCAACTACACAGAGTCTGCTTATGTGCTTATAGTGTCAGAATTTTATTCTAGAATGAAATGTAAAATGATATTAATATTTTAAATAGATTTTTCTGACACTGTTTTTGCTGCTGGAAAGACAGTTTAGATTGTTATATTGCCAATGGAAACAATATAAAATGTTACTTTACAACTTTGCCTGCCCATCTTAGAATTCTTCTACCTCCTTTAAATATCCCCTAATCAATATAATAGATTATAAAGAATAAAAATTAAAATTAATTATTATTAATGACAATACCTATATATTAATAATAATATGGTCAAAACTATAAAATGCAATTTTATTATATTAGTTAAATATAATAAATATTAACTTTTCTTATTGCTGACAAGAACTCTTGTTGATTCATAGAGCACCATAGGAAAAAAAAACTTTTCAAAACTGGCCAGCTGTTATTCAAGCACAGATTTCATGTGGATTCAGTTTTGCAATTTGTGGATAAAACCAATTTTCTTTCTGTTTTCTGTATAGCATTGTTGCTTCTTGTAAGTTTTAGAGAAAGTGCACAATTTTCTAAGCAGAGTTTCCTCTTGGCTCCAGAAATGATATGTCAGTAAAAAAATGTTTGACAGTAGAAAGGTCTCTATTTCATATTTGTTTGGTTGGGGTTTTCTTACTATAAATGCTCTAACAAACTTTATTGCTATGAATCTGAATTTCTTTAAATAGCAGGAACTTATAACAGAAGAGTATTTTAGATTTAGAAATTTAGATGTAACAGTCACATAATCTTCTTGTTCTTTTCCCTCCAAATATATATTTATCTAAAAAGGAATAAAAAAACCCCAAAGTTTTGGATGTGCATTGTAGAAGAATTGAACTCTAAACAATATGTGTTATTCCTTTAAATTATAGGTACTGCAATAAAATTTTGTATCCTGGGTTACCTATGTTAGCAGAATAGAGGTGATGAATAATGTGTTATTCTTCGTGTATAGTAATGTCAGTAAGCCTCAGAAAATATGCAATCATTTTATTATTATTTGTTTATGCATACAGTTCATCATAAACTACAATGGATTGTTAGTTTTGAACCCTTAAGCAAAATTTATGAGGTCAATTTTTAAAGAATTATTCCTCTGGGCTGTAATTAGTATTTTGTAGCATATGCAACCTGATGTTATTGTAGGAGGCAATTTGAACATCTGTGTGTATTATTTGAAAGATTTAATCCCAAAGAACCTTCTTCGTGATGTTAGGGTCCACATTAAGCAAAATAATGAGTAAAGCAGAAGGAATTGTTGCCATCATTTCTGAATGCTGAAAAGTATACAACAGCTTTGCTTTTTATTTTGTTTCTTAACATGTTTGAGCATATGAGACCCTATTTTAGGCTCTAAATTGAACTTTCATTTATTTCAGATGCCAATTCAGCTATTTCATGAGCTCTTGAAAGATGTGGAAGGATATAATACAGATTTTTTAAATGAGTGAATTTATCCAATACATAAATTTGTGCAAAGATACATATATTCAGTTTACATTCAGGATTCAATGTATTGTACATTGAAGCAGTAAGTCACTGGAAGTTGATTTATTTTAATCTAAGTGAATTCTGGAATTAAAGATTGAAGAAACTGGGCTGCTACATTTCCTTTGAGTAGACTGGGGCAATATGTTATTAATTTTTTCTTTACCTTAGAAAGTTTGATTAATATTAAGAGTGTAACAAAAAAAAAACCCCATCATTTATTCTGCCAAAATTACCAGGGAAGTCTAGCAGCATGAAACTTGTACTCATCAGAGTCAGTCTTTGATGTTATCTCACCTGTTAAGGTAAAGATGCTCACAATGTACAGTATTAGTGAAAAAGAAGTTCTCCTTCATGGTGTCACTTCTGTGACTCCCCAGTAGGAAATTTTATATAGGAAACCAGAACTCAAACATTTAATCCTTGGAGATGTCATTCTGGGATTCCATACTTATGTCCCTGCAGAAAAACATAGTAGTCACAGTTCCTGCACTTTCTAGCAGCTTAAATGTTCCCCCAAGGTTATTTTTGTTTAAATTATTTCCTTGAGTTACATAATTAATTTATGTAATCAAATTAGTTCTTTGTTTAAGTCACATAATTAACAGCATTTCTATTTTTTCTCAGTACATTCAGAGAAAATATTGAGTTGTAGGATGACTTCTTTCAGTATATATATATTTGTATTTTAGTCAAAGAAAAATTGAAAAATTTTAAACCCATAAATCACAGAAATACACTCATTTTTGTGATAAACACTTCATATTTGGAGTTGATATTTTCATAGTAAAAGTAAAAAAAGTTTTTTCATTTATAAAGTAATGCTTTTTTTGGAACACCTAAAACAGTGCAACACTAAGTACCACGGGTTTGCTCCAAAGATAAACAAGAACTTCCATTGTCTTGAAAAAGTTTTAAAACAAAAAAAAATATGGCTAATTACAGTAGTTAAGTGTAAGGAATAATAATGGATTATAGCATCTAACTAACAAATTTATAGATTTTAGAATCTAAAAATCTTTACATATTATATATATAAAGTTTAAAGATTCAACATACAGATATTTTTCATATTTAAACTATTTACACATGACAGGTCATGTTTTACAGAAACATTAATATGCATCTCATATTTAACATCTTGTAAGGTCTAACAATTGCAAATCTGCAATACTACAGGCTAAATTATTTATGTAATGAATCTTTCTGAAGAGAAGCACTTCTATCTTGAACTTTCCCATGGAATTATTTTAAAATAAGAAATCCATAGATTAGTGTTATGAGAAATACTCTGAATGATTTTCTGGGAACAGCCAATTCTCAATGTAGAATAAAAAGGGGTTGGATTGAAGATTCCACCTATCCCATGAAACAGCAAAAAAGTTTGGGAAAATTACAGAATTCACAAGCCTTTTATTTAGAAGCCTTCCCTCTTAATAGCCACACTCTTCACACCCGCTTACAAATACCATCAGCAGATGGTAAAATTCCTGGCTGCTGTTAGGACCTTTTAAAATCAGCAATTTAATATGATTAATTTATATTATAAACCTGTTTATTCCAGTACCTCTTCTCCCTTCCTGCTACAAAGATAAGGAAACACAATGCTGTCAAAATTCCCACACATCTGAGGCTAGCATCATGGACTGTGTTGTGATGAGTGTGCATATATAAATACAAACCTCTGTATACATATATAGAAAGAGATGTTTGCATGTGTGTGTGAAATAAAAGTCCCCTGAAAGATTGATCAGATATTTAGTACTTGGAAGATAGGCTTCACGTGTCCATTTTGTTAGAAAGCATTGATTACTGAATGGGATGTGATAAAAGCAAGCAGAAAGGTGCTGCTTACATACTGACTTGTATTTCCTAGGCTAGGTGCCAGAGGACAGCTGCATGGTCTAAGTCCTTCTAAGGAGCCAAGGCTTACATCCTCCAATGAAAGATGCTCATCCATGTATAAAAGAACTGTGCATTTAGGTTATATAAGTGAAGAAAGTCCTGGTTTAGTTTTGTTTGCCTGCTCTCCACTGAAGAAAGAATTCAGTTTGGGGTGAACCGATTACCTGTCAAAACACATAAAGGGCAAAAGTTCAGGTTTATAAATAAAGAATTTGGGAGCCAGATTTTCCAGAGTATTCAGTACTAGCTGCAGTTATTTTTCTCGGTGACAGTAGCGAGTCCCAAAACTTATCCACATGTCTAGCTGAAATTACAAAGTCATATGATAAAAGTTCAGATATTTTCTGTTTAGTTGTAGGATATCAGGAAAAGCATATCCTCCCTGTGAAGCTAGAAATGAGATCTAGTTATTTTGTTTGCTTTTAATCAGATATATGATTTCATTTGATTCACTCCTGTTTTTTTCCAGTGGAATCTCAGTGGAGCACCACTGTTAGCTGACAAATTTGCCAGTAATATCTCTGTTGTACCTGTTACATCTTATCGTGTCAAAGATTTCTTAGGGAGTCCTTAATTTGTGAATCATTGATGAAATAGGCCATAACAGCACCTTGAAGTGTTGAGCTATTATAAAAGACAGTAGTCTTTATCCTTACCAGACAAACCAGAATACTAAAGGTCAAAAAGCTTTTTAAGATTTCCAGTGATGAATACAAGATGTTCTTCTTTTTGCCATTAGATGGAAGTCTTCCAAAATATTTAAGATTAAAACAGGGATAAGACTTCATAGTAAAGAGTTACCAGGACAATTAAGAAAAGAAAACAAGGCAAAGATATCAGTTATTTTAGAAGGCTCATTGGAAAGTTACTACAATATATCACCTTCAGCAATGACCAATAACTGTAGAATGAATTTACTCACTTTGTAAAGTATAAAGGGACATGCTTAGGGGAGTGCAAGGTTAGGATGAGAGGAAATCCTGGGCTTCCCAGTCCACCAAAGCACCCTAACCAATAGGTTGCCTAGTGATATTCCCTCTTGCTAACTCTTGCCTGATATTGAGATTATGGTGAATGGCCACAAAACATGTTATTTAGTGAGTAGCTGGATTAAAACCACGTGAATTCAAGACCAGGTTGGACGGGGCTCTGAGCAACCTGATCTAGTTAGCAGTGTCCCTGCTCACTGCAGGGGGGTTGGACTAGATGACCTCTAGGGGTCCCTTCCAACCCAAAACATTCTATGATTCTATTAATTAGTAAATATTTTTAAAAGTTATTTTACCGGTTAAGTTTGGTTGATTTAAAAGGTTCTCATCTGGTTTTGTTTTGTGTTTCTTTTGAGATAGTTTGGAGGGGGTGGGTTCTCGTTATTTTTAATTTAAATATCTTGGAACACTGAGTTTCTACCTGTTTCTACTATGTTGTATTGAATTATTTTATTTCCAGGTAGCTAAAGAAAATAGCTCCTCACAAAAAGTTTTTAAAATTTTTGATGCACTAAAGTAACTTCTCTGAAAAAAATCAAATATTCTTTGGCAATGATGGAAATATCAAAACCCATGAAAGTATGACAGGGTTCAAGTGAGTCTAAACTGAATGTTCTGGTGAGGTTTGCTGCAAGTCTCTAAAATAAACCAATAACTAATCAGCAAGATAAGAACTGAAAGTACCTTCTCTGAAAATGGAACAAAAAATAAATAATAAGCTAAAAAAATGAAAGTAAATTACCTATTTTTCAGGTAAAGAAACTATCCCATATGTTTTATGCAAAAGTGTAGAAAAGCCATCTATAATTACTGTAAAATATTATAGATGTATTTGTATTTTGTTTTTAAATACTTTCCTTCAAATCTGTGGGCTAATTCAATAAAGTAGAAATAAGTAACCCTGCTGAATATAATGAAGTCCCTGCACTTTTATATTGGCTACAGAAGACTCCAAACTAATCAGGGCAACCTGTGCCAGTGCTCAGTCACACTCACAGTAAAAAAGTGTTTCCTGATGTTCAGACAGAATCTCCTGTGTTTCAGTTTGTGCCCATTGCTTCTTGCCCTGTCACCGGCCACCACTGAAAGGAGCCTGGCTACATCTTCTTTACACCCTCCCATCAGGTGTTTGCATACATTTATGACATTTCCCTTGAGCCTTCTCTTCTGTAGGCTAAACAGTCCTGGCTCTCTCAGCCTTTCTTCATAGGAGAGATGCTTCAGGCCTTTTGTCATCTTAGTGGCCCCTTGCTGGGCTCTCTCCGGTATATCCATGTCTCCCTTGTACTCAGGCATATCTCCTAATTGCCATGATCATTCAAACATTATCGAGAGTGGCCTTGCAATGACATCATCCAGCTCCCTCAGCACTTGTGGGTGCATCCCATCAGGGCCCATGGACTTGTGTAGATTCAGTTGGTTTAAGTATTCTCTAATATGATCCTCTTCCACAAAGGGTAAGTCTTCCTTGCTCCAGAATTTTCCCCTGGTCTCCTGGTAATTAGATTTCTGAAGGCCAGTCTTCAGAAGTCATTGAGCAGCTTGGCTTTTTTCTGTGTCATTTGTCAGCTGTTTCTCTGCCTCATTCTGCAGCAGGCCTTTTGTCACTTGTGTTCTTCTAGAAACCCTTATTGTTAGCTTTGATATCCCTCACCAGATTTATTTTCAGTTAGGCTTTGTCTTTTTAAACTGCATCTCTACATGCTTTGATAGTGTCTCTATATTTCTCTCAGGTTACTTGTCCCTGCCTTCACCTTCTGCATATTTCAATTTATTACTCTCACTATAGTCATAGATTCCAGTTAAGCAGGACATGAAGAGACAAGTATCGGTTTTATCTTTTCTTTCAGAAATATTGATATTTTTCATAGATGAACTGTAAAGTTAGAAATTAAGCTATTTTTTAAATATTATCTTCATCACTGATGTGGAAATAAACCTTCATGTAAATTGTTGTTACTTCATTTAAGGGTTTTTATTTCTTTAATTTTCAAATGGGTTCTCTTCAAGCCAGACTACTAAAGAAATCATATTAAAATAATCCTGACTCTGAAATGCATAGCCTGATTCTTCTTGATCTCTCTTGTCCCCCCAAAATTTTAAGATAGTCTAGTAAAGAATATGGTCAAATAACCTAAAACAACCCTCCCCTCAAATACTGAGAGCGATCTTTCCAAAAGCATTTTTAAGTTTCTAATATTTATAAAACTTTGTGGCTTGAAAAATGTGGGTTTAGACCTGATAAATCTTGGTCAGAAAGTCATGATAATTTTTGAACTGAATATTTTTTAGAGTTCATAGTAGAGTTTCCAAGTACTTTTTGTAGAACAAATGTCACATTTGGAGTTAAAGTTAAATTATTTCAGCATGTCTTTGTGTGATCTTTTGCCTACTGTCTATTTTAACTTTTTTTGTTGTTTAATTTTACAAATAGTACATAGTCATATAGCAAGCCGTTATTGCAAGGTTGTCTCTGAAATATGTCAAGGAAGGTCTAACCCAGTATCTCCTAGTTTCTACCTACTGCATTTTGCTGAAGATTGGTGCTTTCTAGTTCAAGTGCTTGTGTTCCATACTGGTTTTTATCTTCTTGATATAATGGATAATATGAAGGGTTCACTTTCTTAAGAAATTGATCTATTTTTTAGTCCTTTGGTTGCATATGTATTGCTGTATCAGCAACAGAAGGTTGTCTGGGGAACTAAGTAGAAATAAAAGGCAAATGGAACTTGGAAGAAGGGGAAATGGAGAGTGAAAACAAATTACTGTGTGAATGATAGTCATTGACCTGATATTGTAGGTCCCTTGCTGAAACCAGTCTAAAACCTCTGTGACTATGAGGTATTCTTAGCTTTAGACAACATGGTAAACTTTACACAGTGTACTTTTTGAAGTCAAAACAATTTTATCTTTATCATGGGAAATTTTGAATTAGATTGTCCATCATTTGGCATGACTCACTGATCAGGAGAGAGAATGAAAACCACTCCAAATATTAAATATCATTTAATGCAGTGGATCGGGTTTGAGTGTCAAGGGTTTGGTAGCAGGGGGGCTACAGGGGTGGTTTCTGTGAGAAGCTTCTAGAAGCTTCTCCCATGTCAAACAGAGCCAATGCCAGACAGCTCCAGGATACACCCGCTGCTGGACAAGGCTGAGCCCATCAGCAACAGTGGTAACACCTCTGGGATAACATATTTAAGAAGGGGAAAAAAACCTGGGCAACAGCAGCCAGGAGAGAGGATTGAGACTATGTGAGGGGAACAACTCTGCAGACACCAAGGTCAGTGAAGAAGGAGGGGGAGGAGATGCCCCAGGTGCCAGAGCAGAGATTCCCCTGCAGCCTGTGGTGAGTCAGGCTGTCCCCCTGCAGACCGTGGAGGTTAATGGTGGAGCGGATCTCCACCTGCAGCCCAAGGAAAGGACCCATGCTAGCACAGTTTTTGAAGAACTGCAGCCCATGGGAAGGACTCACATTGGAGAATTTTGTGGAGGACTGTTGCCTTTGGGAGGGACCCCAGGCTGAAGCAGGGGAAGAGTGTGAGGAGTCCTTCCCCTGAAGAGGAAGGAGTGGCAGAGACAGCATGTGATGAACCAACCGCAACCCGTACTCACCATCCCTGTGCCATTTGGGGTGAAGAGGCAGAGAAATCAGGAGTAAAGTTGAACCAGGAAAAGAGGGAGGTGGGGAGGGGGAAGGTGTTTTAAGATTTGGGTTTATTTCTCATTACCTTACACTGATTTTGATTGACAAAAATTAAATTAATTTCCCCAAGTCGAGACTGTTTTCCTGTGATGGTAATTGGTGAATGATCTCTCTCCATCCCTGTCTCAGCATATGAGCCTTTAATTATATTTTCTGTCCCCTGTCCAGCTGAGGAGGAGGAGTGATAGAGCAGTTTTGGTGGGCACTGGGTGTCCAGCCAAGATTAACGCATCACGTGCAGTTAACATAACTGTGATCATCTCTGAATAACTTGGAAAGTGATTATCCTGCTCAGGATAATCTTTGGGCATCCCAATCCATAAAATGAAAAAACACACAAAGTTGGTTTCTATAGTGTGATGAACACTTTGGCCTGGTTCTTAAACAAGTAAATATTGTTGTAGCTGAAGCACTGAACAGAACAAGATAGACAAAGTGCAAATCAGCAAAATTGTGCTTTAGATCAACAATATCTGGAAAATTTAGTTAGCTGAAAGTAAATAAATATTTTTCCATATGTCTATCAAAAAGTTGTGTACAAGCTTTTTTTTTGACTCAGTCTCAAAAAGGTCAGGATGCTGCAGGTGTAGCTCTGCCCTTATTATCTCTTTACATGGACTTAATGAATGCTTGACTGGAATTATATAATCAAGATTTCAATCGACAGCCTCTAACTTGAAAGTAGCCTCAAGGGAACTAGTATTATAGAGCGTATAGCCTAAAACATGACTACGTTTTTATAGTCAATGAACTGATATACAAAATTGTTAGAATAAGTCACTGAAGACTAAAAAAATAACTTCTGTATTATTCTTTTAATTAAAAAAAATGGCACTTGCCTAACATATCAGCAACCAATCTTCAGCCACTTAAAAATTCAGAAATGCTTTACAGCTTTTCTATAATGAAAAAATTCTTGCAAATTAAAAAAAAAACAAACAACAAATTCTATAGCAGAACTTTCAGTACTGAATCTATTAGCAACATAAACTGTTCATTAGCACATTGATAAACATTAATTTTGCACTGGATTTTTTGAGATAGATTTTTTTATGTATTAGATTCTTTGTCCACTAGGATTATTTGCACATTGACAAGGTTTAAGGGTCATGTGCAAATTGAGCTGATTAATTATCTCTTTTTTCTTGAAAATCAGAGGATTTTACTATTTTACTTTGGAGAAAAAGATTTTATATTTCATTATTTTGTATACTTATGAAGATATGTATTCCCATTCTTTTTACTGAGAGGAAAGTTTATGAATTAATGGTGTTTACCTACCTTGGGTAAATCTGAACATCTAAGAGTCAGGAAAACCAACAACTGAGAAGCAGTGTCACTATGTGCATGGTGTATACCATACTTAATGGTCAAAGTCTACTATCCTTCTTTCTTAGGAGTTTTGTTTGTTTTCGGTTGTGCTTTGTTTTGGTTTTGGTGGGGTTTTTTTAATATCATGCATCACACTCTGTTCTTCTAAATCTCAGAATTTAAAGCTACAATATTGCACTGGGTCACACAATATGAAGAGCTTCATATCACAAGTTATTACCTTTCTCCAGCTATCACTGGTGCTGAGTTCAATAAGGTATGTTTTGCTACAGTGCAGCTTCCAGAAAAATGCTCACCTTTTTCTTTGAATATACAGAACAATGAAGGTGTTACTATATTAATATTTGATTCCACTTTATTTCCATTCTTCAGTACCTAAAAATGTGTGACACATTTTATGTGAAAATTAGTTTGGATTCTCCCTCCATACAATGATATGGTTAACGTTTTTTTTCTGAAGAAAAAGGTGTTTAAAGACCCTGTTCATATCCAATGTGTTTCTTTTACTGTATAAATACATTTTATATCAAACTTTTGATAAGCTAAGTTTTGTTGTCTTTTTAAGTCTCTTACACATTTTTTTTCAGCTGCTGAATCAGTTGTTGCGGGTCTTTTGTGGGTGTGACTTTCAAAATACTATAAATTAGGATAACATAAAAACCTTCCTTCTTAGCTACTTCATAACTACTGATTCCCTCAGAACTCTACGTAAAGCATCCTATTTAGATGTGGTTCCCTATTAATCACTATCTTAAAGGTAAGTCTGTCAGCCTGCTACTAAGTGTTTTAACAACATTAAATAGCATACATTTTAATGAATCTGTTAAGGATTATTACACATGCATCTTTTAGTATATCCATACTTACCCCTACCAACCTAGCCTTTATAATGAAAGTAAGCTTTGATCAGATTTATTTTCTTCACACCTCTTGTTATCCAAATAATCATTGTGAATTATGCTTTTTTTTCCCCCCTTTTGTCTTTTCTCTCATAAACTTAAATTGGAAAAAAACCAGAAATGCTTCTTCTTCTTCTATATGCATTAAGATGCATAATTGACAACAACCATGCAGCAGCAGTATTTGCTTCTATTATCAAAACTAACTATGCAATTAAGGACATTTCATTTCTTCTTGATAAATACTATTATGTTATTTTTAATGGAAACATATTTATGCATTAATATGATTTAATGCATATACAGGTGAATTCAGATCACAAACTTTTTTTTTTGCCTCGTTGTTGGGAAGATGACCTTTTTATAGTTGTAAAATCACCAACAGATATTTAAAAATTATGCAGGTGGTTAAGAAACTCTCTGTGGTAGCTTCTTAACTTGTAGCTCTATCAGTGAGAAGGGGAAAAAAAATTGTAATTTCACTTACCTAAATTCTTTGTGAACAGCTTGAGGACCTCCCACAGATAATCGACTGCAACAGCTTGTAGACCTTCTGCAAGAAATAAAATAAACCAACCAGGGTGTTGTAAAGGAAGACATGTTGTAGTTTTTTTGAGATATTTTCTTCTATTTCTGCTTTATTTATACTGTTTATAAAAGTAAATTACTTGTCTGGAGTGCTGCTCTTGGAGTAGACTGATTCTCTATGGGGAAGAAACCTACCAAAGCCTTTTACTTTTATAGAAAACAGTTGAGCTTTAACTCAGGGGATGAGATCTGCAAGGTTAAAAAGCTTTGCTTTCTAAAAGGAGAATCAATCTAATTTGAGAATAGTGACAAACAAGCTGAAATAAATCAGGCTCTGTGGAAATTACCTGGTCTAGCACTGACTTGGAATAAATAGGCATACTCAGAGTAGCTGTGGTTTTGTAAATAGTGGTAAGCTTCCTTCTTTAAGCTATAACAGTTTCAGGGGGCAAATAAAAAAAACCCAACAAACAAACAGCTGAAAATTGGTGAACTGTTCCGTGACATATCACAGACATGAAAGTGTGCTGCACTCAGTGAATATTTTCATGTAAACATTTACTTTTACTTCTTAAGTCCTCAGCTACTACAAGCTCATTACTAACTAGTGAGATAAAGCTTTTTGGGGAGGTAAGGGAATGGTAATAATAAATTAGTTAAAGCATTTGGACAAATGTATACATATAATACATTCAAACTCCTTTATGCCTCTGAATGTATACAAACAGAATAATATAATTTATAAATATTCCTTGATTACTAGAGTTATTTTATTCAATACTTGAATTTCCAATAAAATTACTTCTTTAAAAAAATCCATTTTAGATCAGGAAGAAAAGTTAAAGTTTTTATTCTTTCTTATTTTTCAATTTGAAAGTACCCATGCCTTTCAACTGATATGCTGAAACACATCACTTTTCACAGGAAAATCAACTCTCCTAAATCTAAGTACTACATTTTAATTACTTAAACAAGTAATTTAATTCTATCTGTGCTTCTTTCATAAACAATGTATATTCCCTCAGCTGTCAAGATGCCCCAGGAAATTGCTGCTTGCATTGTACCTTTCTAACTGATAATATCTATCTGATTGCAGTAAAACATTTCAACCAAATCCAAGCATTCAATGTCTGAGCATCACTTTTAGTAATCCAATAAAATCCATGAATCCAGCCTACAGACTTCCCTGCCAAATTGCAATCTTAAATGAGAATCTTGACCATTTGTAAGTAGGAGACATGACAGAAAAGTGATAGATATTTTCTGGAGACTTTCTGACTGCGCAATACTAACACATGCAGTCTTTTTTTCAAATATATCACATTCTTTTCTCAAATAGCATCACATTAAAGTCAATGCTCAAGGATTTATTTTCCACCATATACTTACCTCCCCTTCTGATTGCTAGCAATGATAACTTTCACTCTTTCTTTTCTACTATATCCATACTACTAATTATTTTCTCCATAAGGGGGAATTTAATCTACTTTGCTTACTGGGGTCTGAGAGACTGAAAATTTAAACTTAAATATAGAGAAAATTTTGTTCTTACCATGCTTACTCATTCTTCTGGATTTTGCTGAAAAATATTCAGTATAGAAAAGAGATACACAAACCATAGATACCACAAAATAGATGAGCCCCTCTTCTCTTAGATAAAATCTAGTTTTACAATGTTAAAATTGTAAACATTTTTTTTAAATAGTGTCAATGGATATTCAGTTGTCTGAAAGACAACTTATAAAAGTGAAATAAACAGCAAAAATAATAATGCTATCTGAAAGTACACTTTAAAATACAAACTAATATGGATTAGAATCCAGTGTAAACATAAAGCAGTGCACAGCCTGACTAACTGAAAATCTTCATTCCAGTACTTGTATTTCCAACTGTTTTCAAAACGGCAGCTCTTTCAGTTTGTATTCAGGGTATTTGATGAATAGAACTCACTTGAAATCCCGAGAGTTAGGCTTGCAAAGGGTCGTTAGATAGGGCTTTATTTAAACACAGTGGATGGTAATTTAATCTGCTTAGAATGGGCTAATCTTTGTAAAAAAAAATACATAATAAGTATATTTTTCCTTTAATAATGGAGGATTCCCTGTTTTATAGTCTGCTTGATGAAAAATCAGTCAGATTGTCACAGTATGTTAGCATTTGCAAATGCCACAGATGTTTTTTCTTAAATACACTATGCCTGCATTTCTAGAGAGCAGTGGTACAACACAGTCTTCTGTCGTTCCAGGTTTTTTCAGAAGCTCTCAAGGCAATGGTGCACAATCTTTGCTATAAACAGATGGTCTTTAGCTGTAGTTTCCCACTTTGTGGAGCTGGTACCACACAGCTGAGGATTTGCCTTGAGCGTGTCCTTACAAGACTTCGGTGGCATACCTGTCAGCCATCCACCATGATTTTAATGGGCATAAAAAAATGGCTTAAGGCATTCATGTTGTTCATCATATGTGCCAGATGTCCAGTGCAACAGAGCTGAGTCTGCAGGAGCCTTGCTGCAATATTGAGCATTTGATGCTGATGTAAGGTAACAGTATCCTAGATTGAGAAATTATTCAAAGACTGAACTTACTAAATATATCATCAACCACTTTTTCTTTTTATCAACAAGATTCATTTAGCATTTTAAAATAAGAATACAGATAAATATACCCATACTGAGCTATTTTTATTTTGAAGAAGAGAACATTATTTGTATAAATATTAGATATTACACATATACTTTTATTCAAATATCCATTTCTAACAACAGTAAGAGGTAGTTAACATTATACATTTGATGCAGGGAATACAAGTATAACGCCATTCATTGAAAAACATATTTAATCTGATTTTTATACCAGACTTTATTGCCAGAGTTTAGGGCATATTTTAGCAATATTCCATTTTTCTCTGAATGATCCAGATTAAAAAAACCATAATTTTGAAATTCCTACTCAAACCTGAAATTATAATTCCAGTTTTCTTATTCTTTTACTTCTTCTACTTCAGTTGTTAAGCAGCTGTATTAACAATTAACGATTTTAGAAACAGTGTACTACCCTATTGCTTTATTATCTGTTTCTGAGAGTCTTGGGCACCTTAAAGGTTTAAAAGCTCAGTGTAGTTGGAAGGAGGACAGTTTGAATTTTAACGACTGATTTAATAAATGGATGAAACTATTTCTGATTGTGGCCATGTGTTCTGCACCAGGGGGGTGGGAAGGGAGCAGGGTTCTTTCCAGACCTCAATAAGAAAAGCTTGACAGCAAAGAGTGAATCTGAATTGCTTTAATAATAAGATGGAAATAGGAAGAAAAATATAGACCCTGAGCAAGTCATGTGCCATCAGTTGCTGGGAGCCCCAGTCTGGCACAGCATCAGACAGAATCCAAATGAATTCCCATGGCACACTGAGCAAATCCCATTTATGGAGAGGTTCTGTCTCTCTCCTGTGCCATGGTGCCTTTTATCTTTTGTAACAAACCAAACCATGCATCTTGTCCTGACAGGTAGGAATGCTATCACCTTCACACTATCCACTAGAGCGCAGCACAGACCAGTATGGGACATTCCAGTATGTTCCCTTACAGTGTTGCATACATGGAGTTAAACAGCAGTTACTCATGCTAACATACAGGCTTCTCAAGCCTTAAGTACAGGGCCCACCAGAGCAGACATGACTTGCCCAAAGTCACTAACTCCTCATATACAGTGTGTTCTTCAAGGTTCCCAGTACACCATGGAGCGTAAAATAGTCACTTCCCTGTCCTTCATGAGCCTAGAAAAGGGTTATATGAGGACTTCCTCCATAATCTTCCCAGGTTCTGAATTGAGACTGACCCACCTGCAGTTCTCTGGATCCTCATTCTTGTCTTTCGTGAAGATGGCTGATACATTTACCTTTTTCTGGACTTTCAAGACCTCTGCCATTCACATAACCTTTCAGAGATGATAGACAGCGGCCTTGCAATGACATTGGCCATCTTCTTCAGCACTTTTGGATGCATGCCTTTCACCCTGTGGGCTGTATGTTCAATTTATGTAAGTCTCCCTAGTTCAATCCTCTTCTCTCATGAATAGTACTCCTGTCCCTCAAACTTTGTGACTAGGTAGGGAGACGTGGGAGATCTGAAAATAGACTTTGCCAGTAAAGACCAGGGCAAAACCTCCATCTTTTCCACTTCCTTTGTTTTTAGCTTCCTTGCTTTATCCAGAAATGGGGCAACATTTTCCTTGGGCTTCCTTCAGTTGCTGACATACCTGTAGAAGTCTTTGTTGTTACACCTAGCATCCCTCTCCAGTTTCAGCTTCAGCAGAGCTTTGGCTGTGATTTCATCCTACATGCTTGAGATTGCATCTGTACACATCCTTGATAGTCTGTCCCTGCTACTACCTCCCATATGCATCAGTTTTGTGTTTGAGCACAGCGAGGACTTCCCTGTTTAGCCAAGCTGGCCTTCTACTATGCTTCATAGATCAGGGTGAACTGTTCTTGTGCTTTGAGGAACATGTCTTCAAAGACTAACCAATCCTCCTGGGCTCCTTTGTTCTTCAGAGCTGCTGCGCACAGGATCTTGCTTGCTACTTCTCTGGAAAAGTGGAAAACCTTCCGCATAAAGCCAGGGGTCTTTGTTTAGAGCTTTAGATTACTTGCTATCTTTACTTCAAGATCTTAAACTTTGCAGGATCTCAAACCATTCTGTCTCATGGTAATTACAGCCAAGGCTCCATGTCCTCTATTTGACTATTATCCAGACCATTAATGAAAATGTTGAATGTATTGTCCTCTGGAGTACACCACTAGTTACTGGCCTCCAATTAGACTTCATATCACTGATTACCACCCTCTGGGCCTGGCCTGGTCTACCTTGCTGTGTGCAGATGGTTTTGCTGACTTTTCTTATTTTAGCTTTGTGATAACTGGGGAGGAAGAATCTTAGAAGACTTATAATTCACAATGGGGAAAATACTATGTTTTTGTTAGTATCTGTATTTATTTATTTTCTTATTCTCCAGCAATACCAATGTAATTATTTTGTTTATTATTCATATTGAATTTGACTTATTGTGCTACTAACAGTGGCTAAATTATATGTAAATATTAAAAATATTTATGTTTAAGACTTAGCCATATAACTTCAGTGAACAACACTTCAGGTTGTTTACAAGTTATTCAGATTAAATATGAAAAGCTTTATTTTCTATAAAAATAACCTTAGTATTTAATTTCTTTTTTTCCCCTGAAACTGCATATATCACCTGCATACACTGTGAATTGTGTAGGTACATGGGCAACTCCTCTCACTGATAAGTTATACATTTATACATGGACTGTTTAAAGTAAAATCAAGTTTTTCCAGTTTAAAAATAACAGTAAATTAACAGTTTTTAAACTGTATCTTAGGAAATTCCTGGGGAAAAGTATATATTCTTTGTATTTACACATTTTTACAAGTAAAAAATGTGGAATTAATGTTCATTGGAAACTTCTCTGCTACTGCCAGGTTTTCCATATCTCTAAGTACCTTGTTTCACTCTGGCCTTAGACATTAGACATTCCCTCTCAGCTCCTACATGAAAATTTACTAGCTTATCAAATTTGCTTTCTTGCCCTTAAAGTCCCTCTTTAATACCCATAGCTGCTAATAGGATTATGATAAAACCAAACCTCACAACAGGTATTTGGCTAAGGGACTATGGACAAAAAGGACAAAATCAGTTGTGCATAAAGAATAAAATATATACATACTACAAAAAATTTGCATTTCCTTCTTCCTATGGATGCAAATGTTTTGGCAACTTTTAAATATACTTCTACATTGCTATGGGGAAACAGTAGTATCAAATTAGTAGACACTGATGTTACCAACACGTATTTTCTGTTTTATAATTTTCAGTAAGTTTTAAAACCAGAGTAAACAATTTCAATATTAAAAGAACTCAGGAACAAATAAAACATTACAATTAATAAATGCTAATTCAAACCTGACTGTAATTAGATGTCCCTTGTTTTAAGCAAAGCTGTGTTTTGGAAAAAAAAAAAAACCAACAAGCAACAAAAAAATAGCTTAACTTCTCACGCTCACTGCATTTTCATTTTTCAACAATAATGTCATTATTTAAAAAAAAAAAAATTAGTTACAAGATAGAAAATATTAAATAGTTTTTCCTCAGCCTAGACAAACTGGAAATAAGAAAACTATTTAAGACCATTTAAATAAAATTTAATGATAGAAGATTCACTGAGGACACATAAAAGGGCAAGAAACTAATTTTAAAAAAAATTTAAAAATTAAACAGGTTTTTTTTTAATTAATTTACATTTTGGAAATATTAATCCAATGCTAACCAGTCTCCTGGCTGTTAATACTCATTAACTAAAGTGAACTTTAAAATAGTAGCTGAAAAACCTAAGTGGCATGTCTTAATATACTTAATTTTTACTTACTTTTGAGATGAATTAAATAAAGATATTGAATAATATTATCAAATGTGATCTGAAAGTCTCTTATTTCTCTACCAAAGAAAAAGTCTGTAATTCAAACCTTATACTGATGAAAAGGATCTGACTAATTTATTCTTCAGAAAAAACTGTGACCACATCTACTTAGAAAACGACAGAATCTTCTGAAATTTCCTTGGGTACAGGTATAGCAGTCATTTCATCTTGCAAGAACACTGTTCTTAGGCTTTGGTCTTGCAAGCCAGTGGGGGGCTAGTCACATGAAAAAAAGCCTGGCAGGATCATCTTCAAATCACTTCTATAATTCTGTTGCAAACTTAACCTTAAAGAGTGATGTGATTTTACAGAGAAGAATGGAAAATTGTGTGTCACACTTTTAAACAGCTGAAGGCTGACTGCCAGGAGGAGCTGTGATCAGAAATGTTTGACAGGCTCAGTGGTTAGGGAACATTTGCTAAACTGTGTTTGCTTCCTTCAGTGTTGTGTTTCAGTATTCATCAAGTGACGATGCAGAGGTGGCTGTGGGGGAGAGAAAAAAAATATATAGAAAAAGAGTGAGTTCTAACAACACAAAATGTAAGAGAGCTTCTTTACTTCCTGGCACAAGAAACAGACATTTACATTTATACACATTTTTGTCTTCTTGTTGTAATCAGTTCTGTGCTGAGAAGCTACTAATAAATTAGCTAAATATTTCAGGTGAGCAATCTGGTAACATTAACAATATGTAATTGTAAAGAATTATATTGACAGATAAAACATTAAAATGAAAATATTTTTTAAATAATATGTATCATTATATGGCATTAACACAGACATTAACATGATGCAGTACACTTTGAACGAGTACTGGGAAAAGGCAAAATAATGTACTAATGCATTTTCATGTTACACTAGATTTGGAGGTATTATATTACTTTATTGTGTAGTATAGTAATAAATCATTAATTAGATCCTTATGTAAACAAAAATTATAATACGTTGCTTTCAATATCTTTCTATGGAATTCACAAGTTTTTGAATCTTGAAACCTCTTCCTTGTCATTGACTAACCATAGGCACCAGACAGCTATGCTGTCTTCAATTTATTCATGCAGGTAGACAGTAAGTAATCATTGCCACACAGGGTGTGGTGGGTAATTTTGCTATTAAAAACCTCTGCAGTAAGGTGGAATAGTAAACAAAAAGTAAAATAATAAGACTAATTTTTACTGACAAGTTTTATAGGCAGATCTACTTTTTGGTGTTTTAAAACTACAGTGCTTTATTTTTATAACATACTTGATTTCTTTGAGTTCCTTGTTTTCACCCTCAGTCACATGGAGGAGGCTCCCCTCCGCATCCCCTACCTGGTCGCCTCCTATTCTATGAAGGAGTATGGTGTTTAAGTTTAACATGCCTGGACTGGAATCTAAAAGAGTGGGAAAAGTATCTGGATTGTTTGGACTAGTTTTGGGGAGACTTACGCAACTCATGATGAAAACACACAGTGTCCAGCACATGTGGTAGTGGGCTGCCTGTGCTTACACAATAAGGAGGGTGAAGTAAAGCCAACTCCTGAAGACTGGGGAACTTCTATTTAAGGTAGATCCATGTGTTATTTTGCTGGCAGAAGAAAGCTGGGTCTAGACTTACAAAGCAAACTGTCTGCATGTAAAGTTGGTAGTAAGTCTGTGCAATTATACTCTGTCTCTCAGTAGGGCTTGTTATTGTAAGCTTAGATTTGCACCGACTGCAGTTATATTGTGCTGATGTATCCTGAAGCTCCAAGGTAGCAATCTCCTGTCCTTTTAGAATTCATAGCATAGAATGGTCTCCTGAGGATGTCTCCAAAGTAATTGTTAGCATATATCAGGTTGTTTTGATCAATTTGCCTTCAGATATTGTTAAAAAGGAGAAGGCTGACTAGTTTTTTCCAGATGGGAATGTGTTCATACGTGAAAAATACCCTGCTTTTTATAGTACTATTTTATTGCTAAACAGATAGAGAAGAGAAATAGTTTTAGATACAGCAATCAGAGCTATTTCAAGGAGTAAAAAGATAACAGAAACAATTAAATGCAAACAGGAGCTGTAGAAAGGGAACATCTCCTGTTAGATTTGCTTTGGTAGCCTGAAATACAACTCAATAATTCATTTTTCACATTAATTTGACGTTCTTGACTTAGCTAGTATTGTTCAAAGCAAATGTTAGTATATCTGGAAAACATAATATCTGAATTCTTGAACAAAGCAAATAAAATGAGAAAGATTTTTCAATGAAAGACAAACCCTATATATGTTTTGTCAGCATATTTTTCAACAAAGACCGAATTACAGTTTTTGGAAGATAAAGTGTATGTCTTTGTAAAACATCCTTAAATACTGGCTCATTTAGCTTCTGTATCGGATAGTACATGTTATACCTGGGATACTCTTGACATAAATTTTGTGGGGATTTTGTGGGTCTGTTTGGTTTATGTCTATTCAAGGCTAAGTGGTAACTGTAATATTTTATGTAGAGATGGTAAGCTGTATTCTTACCCTTTATACATTGACATAAAATACAGGGTTTATTTGATGTGTAAAACATAACAGTGTCTTTAGTTTTTTTCTTTCTTTCAGCTGTACTTCTAAATGTTTTGATGTTTGTGCTCTGTCATACCATGACATTAGCAAGGGATTATTCTCTTGTTTCATCTCAGAAGATGCAAAACAGTTTATGACTTTTGTTGGAGTTCATAGTAAGAAGAAATATCTCTCTTTAATAACATGTTTTCTAAAACATGTATTAAGCAAGTATTAAGTTTCAGATTATTTCACTTCTAAACCTTTTGGATGCACCAGGATGTGTTGGCTTTACATAGAAGTATTTTATCTTCTGTGTTATTAATTTCATGCATAGTTTATACCAAAGAGGAGAAAAAAACCCAGACAGGCTCCCAAAGATTAAAATTGGTACACAAATACCAATCATTATGACATGCTCTTATTTTGCGTATAGAAACATAATTTGCAATAATATCTACTAGATGCACAGTGTCTTCAGTGTTTAGGAAATGGTAAAAATATAATAGATACAGTGATACATGTACTAGCTGGTTCACTGTCAATTCAGAAGATTTTTTTTTTTAAATATTGGAAACATCCTAATCTATTTCTATTCTTTAAATATTTATACCTGTGTTTGGTTTCTTTGAGAGCTGGAGCATCATAGCTGGTCTCCTAAAAATATCATAAACAACCCTCCAAAGGTCAGCATGTCATGTTTATTCTTTTTGCGTACAAGTGTCTGTGTGTGTGTTCACTTAAGGGCTAGTTCTCATTTCTTTTCCTCCAGCTTACCAGTGCTTTTTATGCAGCACAGTTATTCTATTTATGATCAAAGCATCAATTAAAAATATCAAAAGAACTGAACCTTTACATGGGTTTCCTGCAACTAATTTCTTCAAGAGAACGGAACAGGGGAAGGAAGTATAACTAGAGAGACAAGCCTTTCACCAAAGTAATGAATTTCCTCAAGCAGTTTATAGAAAAAATCCCAGCATGTCATGGACGTAGTTCTATATGAGCCAGGTTCTCTGAGGTCATCTGAGGAATATCACTAATGGCCATATGTTGAAAGTTCTAAAACAGGACAGCAAATTAAAAGCAAAACACATTTACTCCTGATCAAGTGCTCAAGAATAGCTAAATCAGGCAATTCTTAAAACTTCATTTTTAATGAATTTTTGGTTTATTAGTAAATGTTTGGTTTGTTAGTAATATGTTTTTGCAGAAGCACCACCAGCTTAGCTGAGGGGCTCAGCGGTGACCTGTGGTGGGACCAGTGGAACTGGCTGGAACCGTCTGTGTCCACCATGGCCCAGCCTCAGGCGTCTCCTTACAGAGGCTGCCCCTGCAGCCCCCCAGCAATGGACACCCAACACACCATTTCATGCTGGCTTGAATGTGCTCTTCACATAACACCTGTCTATATATAAACCATGCTGGTTTTCTGTAATTGGTCCTGCAGTTTTCTGCGACACTTTATAAGATTTTCAGTTCATGTCATATTTGACTTTCACATACATTATTTTTAACTGCTGGGTTAAACAACCAGCAGTCTGTCTTCTACATATTTATTTCAAATGCTCACTGGGTTTTCCCCAAACATTTGTCAAGTTACTGAGGTCACAGTGAGAGATTGGATTCTCCTTAACCAACATGGAATACCAAAACTTTGGTCTTACCAAAATTTGAAGGACAGACTTACAGTTTCTTGACTCAGTCATTGCTGCCTTTCTGTCAGACACATAACCCAAAAGGTAGCTGAAATGCAGTCTTGGAGAAAGACACTTAAAGCCATGATTAATACATGTGAGAAGCTTCCCCATTAGAAAGTAGGGCAAAAGGTCAACGGTGCTAGAAATACTTTAGGATCTTAGGAAAGGTAAAGGATCTGCTGAAGATTATTTATTTATTTATTGGTTTCTAACAAATATTAACACTCCTCAAATCTTCTTAGGTGTGGAGAGTAGACTCACTACAACCTACTCATTAGCACTCTTGTTTTACTATGGAAAATACATGTTCTTTTGCTAATTCAGTAATTTATAAACCTGGGGATCTTTAAATTTTATTTTGTAATGTTACTTCATGCATGTTCCCATAGGTGAAGAAGATGGAGAGGTTGAATGTATGATAGGCTTGGTTTTCCAACATTCAACAGGCAACATATTTCCGTATTAGTTGATGCTAGACTGTAACGCATGCCATGCTAATCATATCACTGCATAGCTGAAAATGTTACCTTTTTAACATTAAAACCGTGTTTCTGACTTCTAACATTCTTATTTATCACATGAAGAAGGAAGACTTGTGGCTCACCAAACATAACAAATGAGTCTTGTCATAAGATTGTGTACACTAAAAGCAGCAAGGAAAGACTGAACAGAGCTAGGTTAAGGCCTAGTGTTAAAGAAAGAGGATAACAAAAATGAGATTATTAATCATGGGTGATTGTTTTAAAGTGTCAGGCTTCTGTTTAAAGGAAAAAAAAAAAAACTATAATGCAATTTATATAGAAACTTAAAAAACCCTTAAAAGTATTATGTTAAAAAAAAAATCCTGTGTCTGCATTAAATTTGTGTTGAAACTATTAAAACAGGTCAACTTATATTTCTCCTTTTCCCTCATACTATCAGTTAAATTTAGTACATTTATTTAATTCCTATGCCTATAGCTAAATGTTGTGAAGTGTAACTGCTCTGTCAAACAGATCATGTCTTAGAGTGGGAAATCCTGCTTTCCATGTGGGTAATATATCAGATACTTACAGGAATTATAATGCTGATAAAAACTCGTAAGATTAAAAGTACTGATAAATGCAATGTTATTTACTGAAAGTCTACATTAAAAACAACAGATCTGTGGTTCCTAGATCCTTCTGCATTGGGTATTCCTGCTGCTATTACATCTTTCTTTCAAAGAAAATTTAAAAAATCTTGGAGACATAAATTTAAGCTGAATACATTGAAAATCTGAAATTAATGCCTAAAATAACCAGAAATTTCTTTTAATTTATTAGACTTAGACTGTTATTTAAGATTTATTATCATTAAAAAAATCCTTGTGCTTGTTTCCAGCCATATCTGTACATCAAGTCTGAGTAACATCCTTTTGTCCATATAAAGATGTGCTTGCAGACAGCATGTTCTGTGGTATTCTTGGACTATGTTTTGTTCACTCACGAGCTTAGCCTTGATTGAACACAATCATTCTTGCTGAATGGACCTGGGCCAGGGTGCATCAGAGGCTAACCAAATTTGTCCAATTTTGTCAAAGTGATTTGATTTAACTAGCAGTTGTTACCTTTCTGTTCTTCCTCTTGACAGGCAGATTTAGAGCCTTATAAAATACGCAGGCTGAAAGCCAAGACATCAGTGACCTACACTATGCTGGATAACCCTGCAAAAGCCCTAGCAAAACAAACAAATTAGCATTTCATAGTCAAAATGGTCAGCTCTGGGATAACTTGAAGGGACAGACTTTAAATAAGCGTGGTCTTTCCCACACTTAATAATAATATATCTGGTTTAAATGCATACAAATTTCTTCTTCAGGAATGTTGACCAAAACCAAAAAAGAGAATACATCTCTGACAATTTTAAAAACAAATTTCAAAGTAGATGCAGTTAAAATATTACAATAAAAAAACCCCAAAACGTAGTCCCAAAATAATAATCATTAATGAGTTGTTCTGTAACTATTCGATAGTTCTATTGGCTGATGATGGCAACTATTATCAACTAACACAAGAACAGGCAAATGGAGCTTTGATTCAACAATGGCCATGGGATACCGGATGTGGTCTGGTGATCTGAAGGATGTTACAAACTAAGCACTTTGGAAGCTCCTTGGATTTCAAGCAGAAGCAAATGAGAAAGATGGAAGATAAAAAAGTCTATGAAAACACCTAGGTTATCTACAGCTGAGGGAAAAAAAAAGAAAAGCTGCCTGAAATAAAACAAATGAAGTTTTCAGATTATTTTACAGGTTTACAAATAAAAACCTCAGATTTGCTAGTTGCAGTGATATCTTCTTTTGTAGTAAATGAACAATAGCAAATAGAATAAAAGATGGCCTAATGAAAATGACTTGAAGATTAATTATAAGAAATTGGACAGGCCTTAAAAAAAAGCAAAGAAGTTTAAAAAAAAAAATCACACCTCTCCTGCCCCACTCCCTAAAAAAACTTGTCTAGTTTCAGATGAGAAAGATTTTTTAATCTGTCTAAGAGAAAAACAGACGTTTTGCATTGAAGTGCATTGACTCCCTTCACCCTTAGAAAGACGTCCCCTCCAATTTCTGCTTTCCATTCTCATTTAAAAAAAAAAACGGTAATGGGCTTTCAAAAAATCTAATCACATGTGAAATGCTACTTAATATGTGTTCTACTTCTGAAAAAAAAAATCCACCACAAACTAAAACGGTCTAAAACATGTTTATTCCCCTACCCTTGAAAATATTATACATTTAATGCAAATGCAATACTCTCTTTGTCTTGCAAGAAGTGTAAATTAACCTGACATGAGATCACCTTGAGACTTATTAAAAACTTCCTTCCATTGAAGCGTTATTAAGATCTTTTTCAAAAGGGTCAGTTTCACCCTTAATTAATTGTCAGTTATTTTCCTGTAATGATGCTTGTCATCGCTTCTTGTAGGCTATCTGGAAGGGGACATTCAAGAACCATGAGCTTCATTTATTGTCACTGGAGCTAAATGTAGGAATTTTGCTGCATTGTAAGTATTCCAAACTTCTGGTAAGGTTTCTTAATAATTCAGGACAAGATTCATATGGAAACCAGAAAAAAGTTTCAGTATGTGCTGCTGGTCTCATAAAAGCAAACTATGCTGGTTTTGTTCTTTTTTTTCTTTGCTGTTGCAAAAGTTAAAATGCACAGGAGATTCTATTGTGAGGAGAAATTAGAAGAATGTTAGTAAATGTTAATAAGAATGGGATGTATAAACCCATATATTCTGCTGATTTAAACTTACCTCCCAATAGCTTTGGTGTAATATCAGAAAACTGTTGCAGTCAATAGACATCTGTAGTGCAGATGCACAAAATATATGATGCAAAGAAAAGCCAAACAAAGCATTCAAACATGAAGATGCCCTGTTACTTTATTTGCTGATTTTCAAGAAAATGGAAACTGCACAAAGAGGAACAGCGTAAGGTTTTCAGACATACAGCTATGTGAAACTTCACTAACACTAGTAAAATTGTCAAAACAGATAGAGCAAAACTTCACTTAAAGTACTTCGCATAAGCATTTTTTCCTGGGAAAGGTTCAGTGAATATGGAAGCAGACCTGTTTTTAATGGCTATGAACAGTTTCTACAATATCTCTGTAACAACTCTTGATGGCATTCTACACTACAATACCTGAAGACTAAAAGCAGTGTAAAATAAGAAGAATAGAAAAGATAGGATTATTAATATCTAACATTGTGATCTAATTGGTTGCTGTATGTGAGAATCCTGACATAATCACACAGATAATTTTACCATCTGTACTTGAAAATATAGTGAAAGACTTGCATTCTTTTAGTCTTCTGATATTGGTACTGTTGAAAACTTGTCACTGATACCTCTTTTGTTGTTTTAACATAATTAGTATTTGCTTTTGAGAAAAACAAAACAAAGCGACAAAACCTTAGGTATTGCATACTAGGGGAAAAGGATTTATTTCTATGCAGTGAAGAGTTCTAGAAATGTATTGTATCCAAATTGTGCTGCTCTATGACTTTATAATATTTTCAAACAATATATAATAAGGCATCTTAGTATAGAGATTGTATGTTGGACAAGGTGACTTTCAAACTTTAATTTGTTGTGAAAACCACTATGGTGAAGTATTCGATCTTCAGCTATGTAACACCAGCTTTGATTTGCTTGAATGACACATGTCTGCTTGTGGTATTATTCACTGGAAAATAAATATTTTAAATTTTTATCTAAGTTTATTGTTAGTTAAATCCACGGAATTACCTCTCTGGAAAATGAAACAAGACTAAGTTAACTGTTACAGACTCATTTTCAATGAAATAGTCTAGAATTCAGCACAAATGCATCATAGTCGGGATCACAATGTCATGAAAAATAAAGCTAGTATTGTTAAGTGAAAAATTTCAGCCTTGTTCTAATTGTCTTTGTTGGACTGTTTCATTCTCCTTCTACCTGAAGGACTGGATTTTATCCTGGGAATTGTTACAAAACTCCACTGATGTTAGTCAAGTCACTCAAGGAATTTTTAATTCTGTAGTCTTCATTTTCTTGTTTGTTTTTTAGGTTTTC
Organism: Butorides virescens; assembly: GCA_017310255.1. Taxonomy (NCBI): domain Eukaryota; kingdom Metazoa; phylum Chordata; class Aves; order Pelecaniformes; family Ardeidae; genus Butorides; species Butorides virescens. The sequence continues at coordinate 41,565 of JADKXX010003364.1, read as the reverse complement.
ATTTAGAATTTAATTTATTAAGTGATGAGAAAACAAGTTCTAAGTTTCTTCACAAATTTTGCATGTACTGGGAGTGAAAATTGGCAGAGCTTTTATCTGAAACCCATTGATTAGAGCTGTAGCTTTTAAGCATTTCTTTAAATCAATGTTAGCAAATCTTCCATTTTTAAAAGATATCACTTTCTAATGTGTACTATTTTAAAAAACATGTTAGGAGAGTAAATTTTCTAAGCAAAAAATCAACACTCTCTCATTCTCCTCTCCTGCCCCCCCACCAAAAAAAAAAAACCCTGAAAGTACAATTTGTTTTGTTGTTTTGTATTTGTTTTCTTCTTTCCCTACTGATCTACATTAAAATGTATGTAGCCTGGAGCATGAAAGCACATTAACTCTGTGTGCTTTCTTAATTATAATCCTGGGTGGAAACAGAAAAAAGTTCACTATCTTCTCTGAGTAGTAAATGTAAGAAAGTTGCCAGAAAAATATATTGAAAGGTCTTTTAATGGGATTTTTGATTTCTTTCAGGTTTTTTGTTTGTTTTAATTTCCTTTAAGAAAAAAACAGAACAACAAAAAAAAATAACCAACAAAAAAACCCCAGCAGATTTAGGGAGACTTTGTGTTCTGAAGCTTTTCCCTCATACATTTATGTATGGAACCTACCCAGACTCCAGAATTTAGCATGTGAATACACATAACTAAACTAAAGGAGAAGATTCCTATGTCCACAATCTATAATTGAAATCATGTCTAAATGATCTGTGTAAAGTGGAAGAGGTTGTCTGTGGCTCAGCAGGAACTTGAACTTTGGAGAAAATACTTTGTGGTTAATAGGGAAGCCTGTTATATTTACTAATCTTTTTTTATAAATTGAATTGATGTCTTAAGAACATATGCCCAACCTCTGTACCTATAGTCTATCATTAGATACTTCATTTGTTTGGGGTTTTTTTTTTAGCTAAATATATCTGAATTTTTAATTAAAAACTATTTATAACCTGCAGCTACAAAATGGCCACTGGATTCCTCTGGTGCAAAGTTCCACAATAAATTATTACAGCTGTCCACCTTATTTCTTGTAAATAGTTAGAGATAATTGTGTCATTCACTGTCTGTAATGTCATAATTCTCTGGAAGCAGGCTATGAGATAAATGCCTTTAATCAGTTTTTCCATGCTGAGTGAGCAAAAATGCAATGCAGGTATTTGATAACTTCTGCTTATGAATTGGAACATCCTGTCCTTAAAATAATTTGAATATAAGGAAAAATGGACTGAGTTTTGATCTGTTCGTGACCAAGAAGAATATCATTGCAGTTAAGCAAGTAAAGTTTGGGTTGAGTAAGAATTTTAAAAAATAACTAAACTCTGTCTTTTGCAAAACCATTGTTCTAAGCATAGGAACATGATATTGTGAAAAACAGTTTCCACAATGTACAGTTCTAAAACCAGTAAGAGAGCTTCACTGTATCCAAGCTCAAAATATATCCTATATCATATTTTCTATGAGTTTGCTCACTGACTTTTTCTCACCATTTAAAGGACAGACTCTGTTCAGATTGTTTGAAAATTCAGTTTCCTGGATGGCATTTAGAGTCAGAATGTCAAAAATCTGCCTCTATATAATTCTTTACTTGGAAACTTTAAAATAGCTCATTTCATTCTGCTACTGCCATTAGGACATTCATACTTTGAAAACAAAGAGCTGTTTTTATCTAACCTGAGTTGACTAAACTAAGAGAGCAGGATTTGGTGTCACCTAGGTCTTATTCATTACAGTGCCTTCCTCTTCCACAAGAGCTTTCCACAACAAAAGCAGAAGTTTCTTATGGACTGTTAAAGAACTTGGAGATTTAACTTTGATTTCCACTTGTGCTGGTTTTGACTGGGATAGAGTTAATTTTCTTCATAGCAGCCAGTATGGGGCTATGTTCTGGATTTGTGCTGGAAACAGTGCTCCGTTATTTCGGAGCAGTGCTTACACAGAGTCAAGGCCTTTTTGGCTTCACCCCACCCCACCAGCAAGTAGGCTGGGGGTGCACAAGAAGCTGGAAAGGAATACAGCTGGGACAGCTGACCCCAACTGACCAAGAAGATGTTCCACACCATGTGACGTCTTGCTTAACATAGAAAGCTGGGGGAAGAAGAAGGAAAGGGGGGATGTTTGGAGTGACGGTGTTTTGTCTTCCCAAGGAACTATTACTTGTGATGGAGCCCTGCTTTCTTGGAGACAGCTGAACACCTGCCTGATCATGGGAAGCAGTGAATGAATTCCTTGGTTTGCTTTGCTTGCACACACAGCTTTTGCTTTACCTAATAACCTGTCCTTATCTCAACCCACGAGTATTCTCACTTTTACTCTTTTGATTCTCTCCCCCATCCCACCGGGGGAGAGTGAGCAAGTGGCTGGTTGGGGCTTAGTTTCCAGCTGGGGTACAACCACAACATCACTTAAACATACAGTTTTGGGGGGTTTGGGGTTTAGTAGTTATACTTTAAGGACTATTGTAGGTGACATGAGTGGAAAGGTCAAATCTCATGGCGACTTTCAGAAGCAGGAACAAGGGAGGTTTTGGCAGGAAATTATCCAAAGAGCTCTAAAGGATATAATCATAGTAGACACAAGCTATGATATGGGAAGCACAGGTCAGTGAACATGCCGCACAATATAGATTTTTTTTAGGATACCTTTATTGGTGGGGAGACAAACAAAAAGACCTTTCTTACATTAAATGGTTTTGTGACACTTCTATTAATTTTTCATACATGTCATAACTAAAAGGTCGTTAGAAATGACCAAAAGAATATATTAATTCAAAATGCTAGAGATACTGGATCAGAAGGCAAATAGGTTAATTAGTTTGATTTGTTTTTCAGGTTTATTTATTAAATTGTTTTAAAACTGCCAATTTAAATAAAGATTTTATTATATAAGTGTACAGGGTTTGCCTGGGGTGGAGTTAATTTTCTTCATAGTAGCCTGTATGGTACTGTGTTTTGAATTTGTGACCAAACCGGTGTTGATAACACAGCAATGTTTTGGCTGTTCCTGAGCAGTGCCTGCACAGCATCAAGGTCTTCTCTTTTTCTCACTCTGCCTCCTCAGTGAAGTGGCTGGGGTGGGCAAGAAATCGGGAGCAGATTTAGCTGGGACAGCAGACCCAAGTTGACCAAAGAGTATTCCATACCATATAAACTCATGCTCAGCAATCAAACTGGGTGTAGTCTTTCCAAAGTAGCCATTGGCTGGGCATCAGTCTGCTTGTGGGAGGTGATCATTGACTACATTAATTACCTTCACTAATTTAACTGTCTTTATCTCAATCTATGAACTATTTGATATAATACTTTTATTAATTTTCCACCGGTCCCTCCTCTCAAATAACTTTACCAAAGATTGAAAATATTATTTTAGGAAAGATATTGCTACTAAAATAGATTTCACCCCAAATCGCCTTATTGCCTGTTAAAAAGGTACATTTAAATTGCAAGCTACCCTACTAAAATTGCAAAGTATTTCATTCCAAGGAAGCTAGATATGTTGCAGTTCTCTGTCTTTAATTTGGATTGTTGATCTTAAAAAGCTTCAAAGAAAAATGTACCCCTATTCTTCCCTTGCAACATGTTTTCAGGCTGCACATTGAAACATCATTAGTGATGTGTGTCCATTTACAGTCAAGGTTTTTTGCAAAAGTTTATAGTTTTTTTCTTTTTCCAGATTTCTTATGTAGCTATGGACCAAATAATTGCCTTTGTTTCTTTCATGCAGCTTGGTGTTTATGGATATTACAGACTGCATAATCAATTTTGAAAAAAAAATTATCTATGTAACCTAACTACTTAAATTCATTTTTTTTTTCTATTTTTACCAGAATCAGCATTTAAACTCTCTTTTACTGAAACTGAAAAAAAGATTGTAAGCCAAATTACTTTTTCTACAGTATCACATCCTCACTTCAGCTATATGATCACAGATTTGACAGATTCCTGTTGTGTTACTTCAAAACATTTTGGATGTTCTTTTTAGGTCTTCACCATCCAGAATTGAGGATTTTCAGTTATTTACAATGTTTTCAGCCAAGTTTAGATTCTGTTGCCTGTTGTCATTAATTCTATTTCCATTTATGGGGGGTTTTTGAGCAGTGATACACTGTTGCCTAACACAAGAAACTGGAATCCTAATTCACAAAGTAGAGTGAGCTTTTTATTTCAGACCTACAAAATGTGTGTCAATGTCATGGCCCTGGAGAAAGATTAAAGTTTGGGTGTGTCAGACAGGGAAAGTCAAGATGATAATCCTGCATAATTTATGAGAAAAAGTGCAAGACAGGTTTTTGTGTGTATGCATAAACAAGTAGTTAGTTCAATCTATCAAAACAATTGTATTCCCATTCATCATGGGTGACACAATGAACATACACCCAGCTCTACTCTGCAGCATAGCTCCGGTGATCATGATTTTAAATACCTACGTCTTGTACTGAGGTAGCAGTGCTGGCAGAAACATCTTATGTAAATGCAGTAAATATAGAGAGGTTGTATAAAAAGTGATTTGGGGGACATGAGACAAACTACTGGACTTAAAAACCCAAAAGTTGTTCATGGAACAAGTTAAGATACAGGATGGACAAAATCTCAAAATAAACAGTCCTGTTCAAACAAAATAAAACAAAGCAATCACAAAAGGAAAAGTAGCTTAGGTGAACAAAGGCTGCACGTTCATCATTTTTTCTGTTTTGCTTTATAAATGCAACATTGTAAGAGAGCTCTCACATCTTGAATCCTTCTTTTTTTCTCCTTGACAGGTAAGCCATTGCTGACATAAGAATAATTATTAAAATTGATTTAACACCTCAGGTTGTCCATAAATAGGATTTCTTATGTAGTCAGTATAGCAATAGCAGGATTTCTACTTAGGTAGTGGCTATTTTACACAAAATATCTGAGTACTCTTCTTTTTTTTCTATATCAAAATTATCTTTTGTATTTTGTGGCAGAGTCTGTATTTAATCTTCAGTTTACCTCCTAGATAAACATCCTTTCCTTGGCAAGGGTAAAGCCCATGTGGGAATTCCATAAAAACAGATAAACAAAAACAACCTAGCCAAACTGTAATCTGGAGAGGTCCCCACATTAACATACATTCAGAGAAGTCATAGAGAGAAATGGACAGTTCTGAAGCATTTGGGTCCTCTTTGTTTCATTTTAGAATTGTGGCTGCTTCTTCTCCCCTGCCCCCTTCCTAATGCTAGATTTGTTTGTTGAAATGCCACAGGTTACATCACTCATATCACACTATAGCTGCTTATGAAGCATCCAGAGTGTCATGATCAACAAGCAATCTCAGGCACAGCATCATGTAGAGCAATACGTAGCTATTGTAGTCCACAGCAAAGCGGTTAGATACCAGTGTACCTTCAGAGTGCCCCAGCACACTGTTATCTGCCTCACCCATTTTTCAGCATTAGGAGACCAACAGAGAAATATTTGGCTTCCACTGTTACAGATTGACTGCAACCCATTGACTGCTTGGGGCAGTGTGAGAAGGCAGAAAAGTTGGGAATGAGCCTGGGATGAAGGGTGGGTAAGGGAAAGGTGTTGGAGTTTTTGCCTTTGTTTCTCACTGTTCTAGTCTGGTTTTAATTGTCAATAAACTAAACATACTTTCCCCAAGCTGTTTTGCCTATGATGGTAATTTATAAGTGATCTCTTTGTCTTTATCTTGATCCATTTGCTTTTCCACCTTATTTTCTTCCCCTGTGCTGTTGAGATGGGGGAGTGAGAGAGCAGATGGATGGGTGTCTGGAAGCAGGACAAGTTCAACACACCACTGGACAAGTTCAACACACCACCAGGACTCTTATATACTGCAGAGCAGGTACAATCTGTAAGGTGTACACTGTCCCAATCCCCTACTTGTCCTGTTGGGAAATACTTGACTCCCTGTCTGCCCGCACATCTAGTTGTCTTTCCAAAGTAAATGCAACTACATGAAGTGGAGGATGTCTACCTATTACTCCTCCCAGATGTGCAGGTAAAAATGGTAAACTGCAAACACAGGAGGCAACCCTCAGGGCACCTGGTGCAGCTATACTCTGCAAAGTGGACATAGCCACTGAGATCCGTCATTATGCTTTTGATGTCCTTTTTAACCTAAACTAGGAAATAAATGTTTCTCTTCACTATTGTTATGTTTAATCTCAAAAAGGGGAACAACTGCTCCTTCTCATTACAGAGGTGCTAGAAGGAATAACCGAAAGAATGAAGCCATTTTTACAGGAAGAAGTCTTTGTTCACTTTCTCTTCTAATACAGAATTTTGAAGCACAAAATGAAATTATAAGGAGGCAGGTTCAGAAAAAAAACAAAGAAAGGTGATCCATCGTATAAAATGTGAGGCTGTGAAACAGCTTGAGGTATTACCACAGGCTTACCACCCTGTAATATACCTTAGGATGCTGTGAATGTAAAAGCATATATTCAGAAATCTACTGGATAAATTAACAAAAACCCCACCTCACTCAGGAAGTATTAAATGCAAGAATACAACCCCTGACTCGGAAAATGTCTAAACTGCAACCTATTAGGGACTGGGAAAGTATTCTCAGAAAGAATCCAGCATGGCTTTTCATTATTCCATCGTTACCTTGGCATTTTTCTAAGGCCACTGCAAGACAGTGGATGAGCACATTCATCCAAGCAGATCTTTGGTCTGACCTAATTTAGCTTGTCTTATATTTCTCCCCTTATTATACCACAGAAAGTTCTCCATGTATTACCTTCATGTAATTTTTTTGCACAGCAATAAAATATTAAAATGGACATTGCTGCACAAATGTACATAAAGAGATACGAGTTCAGAAGTAGGAAGACATCACCAATGTTTTTTATAACCATGCTAACATGATGTGCTACACAATTTAGCAAGCTCTTCTAAAAAGTGGATTATGATCAATACAAGAGTCACAAAGTCCTCTTCTGACAAATGCTTTAGCCACTAAGAGGAAGAGGTGTATGTTCTTTCTTTCCTTCATCTTGTTTCTTGATGTGGACCAGTATAATTTAGTATTCCATATAAGGTTGATAATTTTCAAAAAAACAAAAAGGGATTCTTTGCAAGAACACCAAGTATGTGGTGATTTGGAGATGATTCTTCAGTTATTTACCATGATCTCCAGCAAGATCTGCTTGCTGCAGAAGTGTGTATGTGTGCATGTGCTGTGCATTTGTGTATGTAGGAAAGGGAGTGAACCTTCAGCTAATAAGTTATTCTGTACTTTGTTCTTTCAGTAGTTTTCACCTCATTTCTGTCACCTCAGTTAATGCTTTCACTCTATGAAAGGCATCTGATTATTTTTGACTATAACTGATCAAAAATCATATCTCAATGAGGCTGATTATATATTACATTCAGATGTAGTGACATTGCTGTGTCTAATGTACTTGTCGTTGTAATTGACATCTTATGTTACAATTATGCTATTTCTAGTGATTTTTGAGATAGCTGAGAGACAGTGTTAATGATTATTGTTGCAGAAGGGTTGAGGAGGATGTGATTTATTTCCTCCTTGCCAATGATTTGATATTCACTTACACATAAGAACTTGTACAATAGATTATAAGAACACCCATTTCATATTGTTATCTATTTTTTGTTGTTGTTTTGGTTTATTTGTTTGTTTGTTTTTCTCCCTACATTTCCAGGAAAACACTGTTGATTGCTTGTCTAAACGTATTCTGAATAATTATTTTTCATTAGTATGCTCCTGAAATTTTGTATTTGTACCCTGGACACAAGTAATTTCCTTTTAGCTATAGTTACAAAACTATTTTCTTTAAATATTCATTTCATTAACCATCAAAAAATACATTTTAAACCATTAATCTCTCAATACTCAGTCATCACAAAATGGATATAAATTTGGCTTCAACTCTTAATTGTCATACAGTTAAACCATAGACAGCAACACAGCAGTTTTGTGCCATTTGCACATTGGTTTGGAAAGTGAATAATAATGAAGAAAGGAAGGGTGAGAATTAAGAGTACTGTACGCACACATAAGTTTAAGTAAACATGTGACTTCTAAACTGCTGATGAAAATTGAAACAGGAGTTGGATTTTCAACAAACCTGTTTGATATTAAAAGAAGCTTCAAAAACACAAAGACAGTCTAGATTAGAATATGTAATTGTATCATTTGTAATTCAGTGAAACAATTTATATTGTTATTCTCAGGAAAATGAGGCAGTAAAAATATGCACAGCAAGCACATTTCAAAATGAAAATCAGGTCTCTTAGATTTCTAATTGTCATATTGATAAACAGTGACTTGATTTCCTCTTTAATAAAATATACAACCTTGATTTTTATATGAAACTTTTTTTTGCCAATTTGTTCTCAAATAAAACAAAACAGCAATTTTAAAAAAAAAAATCTTTATAACTCTTTCCAAAGTTGTGTATATGAGACTCAAACTTCCAATATTATTCCAATAATAATAATGGATGAGGATATTTCTGCAGAATTTGGAAATAAATTCTGTTTTTCCTAGAATATAACCAGATTACTTTTTCATCTTCTGCTTTACAAAATATGCATAGTACCCATATACATGTTAGGAAGCAAATTTTGGGATCTCGCTTTGTTCAAACCTTTAACATTAGCAGTAAAATGCTGTAGATCATGACGTGTTCCAGGACTTGCTGGAGTGGGTACCTTACTAAAGAGAGTAGCTTCTTCAACAAAATTGCAGTCTTCAGACAATTAGATAAAAATATACACAACAACAATAAAACAACCTACCTCAACATGAGGTTCCAGAGTACCAGCCACCTAAGTCTTGCCAAATTTACTGTAGGCATCACACACATAACCATTTTTAAGGAAAAAAAAAAGTACGATGATTTTATGGAAGCCTTGTGGATGCATAAAAGGAGCTTTGAAAAATCGTGGTGAATATGGACAGCGTATCTTCAGAGAGGGGAAAGGGAAATGCAAATAAGGAAGGGTTAGAAGAGCTTAAAGATGAAAGAAAGGTAGAAGAGATTTTTCATTTAAATTCAAAGTGCTTAATAATTTTATTGTAAAATAACAGCAAATAAGGCATTTCCATTATATTTCAAACTTAATTTGCAAACAGAATGATTTTGTGAAATTTGAAGAAAAATAGCTTATTCCTTTAAAATTACTGTGTTTAAGATTTTAATTACTAAATCCCCAGTAAGATAAATAATGCAAATTCATTCCACATGAAATAAAAGCTTTTTCCTTTTTTTTCCCCCTTTAAAATAGTATTGAGCATTTATGCCAAAAGATTATATGACCCATAGTAGAAAGTAATTAAGCAAGTCCTGAGGTAGCGAAATTAGTCATAAGAACTTGACAAATTTTTTAAAAATATACTGCTATAGCTCCATCAAGTAAAATCAAGCTGCAGGCACGTCAAGAAAGCCTCAGACAGAGCAAGCCTGAGAAGCCTTAGTCCTGAGGTCTTGCAAACTCATTGTAAAGCTTATAGATTGTTACGAGCAATGGCAATATAAGGGCTACAAGATAACGGAATATGGATTGCCCAATGCAATCTGTATAAGTAAGAGGAGAAAAGTGATAAAATATACTACGCATTTGCCAAGGCTTGACCATGCCCAAGAAAAGTGCTGAATGATTTTCTAGAAAAGAGTCGACTATGTATCAGAATCTCAGTAAACACTTGATAAAATGCAGGGGAAACCCAAAGGTGATGACAAAGATGAGATAAGCAGGGGAACTTTAAGGACCTGGTCAGAGAGACTTCACAATAGCTAGTACTGAATGGGAAAGTGCTGAGATAGAAGAATTGTGGCATCCTCACAGATCATGATGGAGTTGGGCCAAGGCCAGGTGGGCCATCAGACCACAGGCAGGGCCAGAATCAGGCCTGGTGAGGGGAACCAGGGTCAGACACAGCCCCAGGATGGCCAGGCAGGGCCACAGAGACAGGACAAGGCTGGGCTGTTGCTCTGTGGGTAGGCCAGGCTTGGTGGTCCCCACAGACAGGCAGGTCAGGGGAGCTGGGGCAGGTCTCCTGAGGAGCTGGAGACTGGCCTTGTTGTGGCATCACTGCGGCAGGGACTGACGGTCCTGGGGGGCTGAAATGGGGTCCTGAGCCCTGGCTAGGGTGTGGGAAGCCCCGGGAGCTGGGCAGGGACAGTCAGGGCTAGCAGTGGCTTCAGGCCTCTGACATTTTGTCACTCAGATCATATTTATCAGAGACTGAACAGGTTCTTCAGTACTTCAAATTTTGTTTGTTGTTTTATATATTGAGAGAATGGATTTCAAGTCTGAATTACACACAGGACTCAAAAACTAAGGTAATTGTCCTTCTACAAAGCTTACTATAGTTTTGGGGCTAATAAGGAATTGCACTTTGCTCTTGATATTTATTCCTGCATATGAAATTATTTAAAATTGTTGCTAGTCAACTTTTCCTTTTTGAAGTCTTTTCATCTTTCATCATGCAGGCTATTATCCAGAAAACAAAAGTAGAACACAGACCTTTAAGGAAACCTTGACGAGCTAAATCTTATAAAAATCATATAGTTAAACTGTAATGGCAGAGAGACTCCTGCGTTAAGTGAGAAAGCTTAACACACATCTTAAATGTGTGTATTCTGGTTTAGAACTAATTATCTTCATTATCTTCTGAATACAGCCACAAGGACGGCAGAGAGGCCCTGTAACATCCTATCCAGTGCCAGTCACCGGCTGTGGGTGTGTGTGTGTGGTTGGCGCGTAAGACCCCAGGCATGGGAGCAGGGCTTGGATATGGGAAATGCATCCCATTGCCCTGGGCAAGCACGACGCATGTGTGAAGTTGTTGCCAAGGGAAGTCTGTGCAAGCATGTGCCTTAGGCACGCAGCCTATAGAAGGCCACCATCTCAGACCCCCGGTGCAATCACAGACCCTGCAGGAGACCACCGAAGACCCTGTGCGATCACTGACCTGTATGTGTGATCACCCACCACTCAAGACCCCAGAAGCATGGACCCCCAGGACTCCACTCCATGGTGATAACTGTCTGCACTCTTCTCTCCGGAACTCTCACTTGATTTCCTATCTTTCCTTCCTTCCTTTCCTATCGCTGCTTTCTCTCTTTCCCCTAAAGAGTTAATAAATGGGTGGACTTATGACATCTGACTTTGTTTGTGTCTTAATCTTGCTCTAAGAGATCGAACCTGAAATGAGAGGTTGGTCCAGCCACCCCTAGCCCCCTAGACTCGTCTGAGGTCAGCTAGAAAGCAAGGGGGCCTTCCTGTCATCCAAAAAAATTGGATCTTAACAACACCATCGCTCCAAATATTCCCCCCCTTCCTTCTTCTTCACCCAACTCATATACTGAGCATGATGTCATATGGTCTGGAATAGCCCATTGGCCAGTTGGGGTCAGCTGTCCTGGCTGTGCCCCCTCTCAGCTTCTTGTCCCCCTGGCAGAGCAGGGGAAGCTGAAAAAGTCCTTGACTGGTGTAAGTCCTGCTTAGCAATAACTAAACAATCAATGTGTTATCAACATTATTCTCATCCTAAATCCAAACCACAACACTATGCCAGCTACTAGGAAGAAAATTAACTATTCCAGCTGAAACCAGGACCCATACTATTTACGTCATGCTCAGGTTCCACACTATCCACACTAACATTAACCACCCCCGCTCCCCCTTTCTATCCTTTGATATAATTCATGGATATAATTCCCTTAGTCTACAGACCACCCTTGCAAACAGCAATGCCCATTTTTGTTACCAAATATCTACAAAAAATATATCCTTATAGAAATTATCCATGGCTTTCCTCAAGATAATATGTATATAATAAACCATTTGAAAAGCTTAAAATAATACTGCTTTGGATGGTATACACAAATATATTAGCCTCTCCTCAATTTCAGATTTGGCTCTGAGGGATAAGTACTCCTAAACTTTAAAAGGTCCATTGCAAGATACCAAAAATCTCACAGTATGCTGTATTACATAGTAGCAATGACATCCTGTTCTGAATTATCTAATTCCTGGCACTCAAAAAAGAAAAGAAAAAAGAAAAAGAAAAAGTCTTTCCTACAAGTTTAATACTAAATTTCCTGTTCAAGTTCAAGTTGTGCTGCTCCTAAAAGACTAGGAGTGATTTTTTTTTTAATTACAGTTTTGAAAAGGACTGAAACAAATTTTGAAATATTGTCAAAATTGGAATGGGGTTTCTCCAGTTAATTTCACAATTCACTTAATTTAAGGGTTCTAAAGGGTTTGCTAACAGGATAGCATCTGGTTTCCTCTGAAATCCCTTTTTGAATTACAATATTACATTTTACCTGACTCTGTAAGGTGCTAAACCAGGCCTATGTATCTTTCTGCATGGACAAATGTGTTCGTGCAGAAGTTGGAGAGTGCTTTATTTTTTATTACCTGGGGAAGGGAGTGTACACTGTAATTTTACATTCATGATGAAACTAAGCTTTTTTGGATGGTCAAATATGATGCCAGTGATAAGGAATTCCCACAAGACCTGATGGTGTTGAATCAGTTAGCAAAACAGTGACAAGCAAGCTTCAAAGTAGAAAAATGTAAATTAATGCATCCAGGAAAAATAATAGAAACCACTTACGTGTGATAATGAACAAGTGGGAACAGATCAGGAAATAAAACTTTGTGTCATTGTTGACATATATCTAAAAATGTCAGTTGTGTACCTGGCAAGAGCCATAAAAAAAAAGCCAGCAAAATACTGAGCATCATTGAGAAGGGAATTGAGAACAAGGGAAAGCACATTTTCCTGTAGAAAGCCTTGGCACACTCACATCCTCAATTACTATAAAAAGTTCTGATCTCTGCATCTGAAGAAAGAAGTAGTAGAATTCAAGATTGTGCAGAGAAAGGCAATTAGAAAAAGTGAATGCAGTAGCTGCTCTGTAAGGAGATATACTAACAGGCTTGTGACTATTCGATGCAAGGAGGAGAAAGATAGGGTGAGGATATGATTGAGGTTAACAGAATCAAACAAGTGATAGACAAGCTGAATTTAGAACACAATCCCACAATACTGGAGCTAGGAGACAGTCATTAAAGTAGTACAAGATCAGTTTAAAACAGTTAAGATAGCAGTTTTTTACACAGCAGTTAGTGAATTTTTGGAATCCATTGCTGCAGGAGACTATGGAAACAGATAGTATCTGCAAGTGCAAAAAAGGGATTAGACAAATTCATAGGAAAAGGATCTACAGGAAGATAAAAAAGAGAATTTGCCCTGATTCAGCTATTGTGCACTGCCTAAGGCTGCTTTGAAAAATTAAACAAAATTGTGTTCGATTGCATAGATTTAATGTGAGCATGTATATTTTTAGCAACATTATTTCCTTATTTTTCAGAATTATTTGTTAACATAAACTTTGCCTTAAAAATCCAGTAAAAAATTTGAAAAGTGTTTAAGGTGAAAAAATACAAAATACTGCTTTTACTCAGGTAGCACAATGCTGTGGTGTTAATTGAGAGATTGGAGTATAACGGTTGATTTGGAAATGGAGTTGAGATTTAATTTATTGCAGGAGTAATGTTTTGTTTCATTTCTTATAACATTTATTCTTTGTTCACTTGCAAATGTACAAGTCATATGGATGTGTCAGAATACTAGCAGGAATACAAAACATTAATTACTTAGATCAAGAAAATCTTACACACCATACACTGAAAAAATGCAATGCTCAGTAATTTTGATGTATGTCATAGATATATCATCTTTTGAAAGACATTCATAAATTATCCATCAGATGAGATGGTCCTCCACTTGAATCAGATATGTTGTACTTGAATCAGTTATATTTGTTACTGAAACATGTGCTGACTATCAGAACATATACTGCATGCATACTTTGCTTAAACCTGCAAATAAGAAAGATTTCATATTGAGACAGATACAGTGCATCAATTAGCAGAACAAAGTAATGTCTTATCAAATTAGAAATGTCACTTGTTGAAACAGGTGTTTCACTTTTTTGGTATAGACATATTGGCTATTCCATATATGTTGTCTCTGAGATTAGACCATTGAAAAAGATGGATTTTTCTTTGCAATAAATATATTGTCTTTTTAACAACAGTAAAGAATGAACTATATTTCTACTCAAATATGTTGTCTAGTTTTAACAACAGACATTTGTTGTACCAAATGAGGAGACTGAGAGGGGACTTCATCAACACCTACAAATATCTTAAGGGCGGAAGTCAAGAGGATGGAAGCAGTCTGTTTACAGTGGTGTCCAGCGACAGGACTAGGGGCAACGGGTGCAAACTGAAACATAAGAGGTTTCAGTTGAATAGGAGGAAAAACTTCTTTACTCTGAGGGTGACAGAGCACTGGAACAGGCTGCCCAGGGGGGTTGTGGAGTCTCCTTCTCTGGAGATATTCAAAGCCCGCCTGGACAAAGTCCTGTCTAGCATGCTCTAGGAGAACCTGCTTTAGCAGGGGGGTTGGACTAGATGATCTCCCGAGGTCCCTTCCAACCCTTGCAATTCTGTGATTCTGTGATTCTGCCCCATACTTACAGTAACAGTCTCAAAAAGTCACTTACTGGAGATAAATCATAGAATTATAGAATTGTAGAATCATAGAATTGTTTAGGTTGGAAAAGACCTATAAGATCACCAAGTCCAACCATTAATCTAACACTGCGAAGTTCGCCACTAAACCATGTCCCTAAGCACAACACCTATTCGTCTTTCAAATACCTCCAGGGACAGGGACTCGACCACTTCTCTGGGCAGCCTGTTCCAATGTTTGACAACCCTTTCTACGAAGAAACTTTTCCTAGTATCCAATCTAAATCTCCCCTGGCACCACTTGAGACTATTTCTTCTTGTCCTATCACTTGTTGCCTGGGAAAAGAAACTGACACCCACCTCTCCACAGCCTCCTTTCAGGTAGCTGTAGAGAGTGATAGGGTGTCCTCTCGGCCTCCTTTTCTCCAGGCTAAACAAAGCCAGTTTTCTCAACCACTTCTCATAAGACTTGTGCTCCAGAACCCTGACCAGCTTTGTTGCCCTTCTCTGGACGTGCTCCAGCACCTCAATATCTTTTTTGTAGTGAGGGGCCCAAAACTGAACACAGTATTTGAGGCACAGCCTCACCAGTGCTGAGTACAGGGGGACAACCTCTGCTCTGCTCCTGCTGGCCACACTATTCCTGATACAAGCCAGGATGCTTATTGGCCTTCTTGGCCACCTGTGCACACTGCTGGCTCATATTCAACCAAGACCACATTCTGCCATTTTCAAACCATGTGACTACATTTGCCTCAATAATGTTGATGTGCTAAGTAACCTTCAATACATTATCAACGGAAGTGAATTAAAAAAAATGTAATGTGTCTGATTTTCACATGATCGTAAACTGGGAGTAATTTCATTGAAGGCAATGAGTTTGTTCTATATGAAAACAAATTAACAGCTAAACTATGTCCTTGGGCATCAAAATTAATTCAGAAATGCCGCCCTAAGTATTGACTACTTTATGTGGTATCAAAAACCTATTAGTTCTATGAAACTTTTCTTTAAATTGTTTTTACTAAGCGTGTTGGATAAGTACAGTCCTAAGCTGTCATCCTTCAGAGGTTCGTGATAAACCTTCCTAGATGCACAGTATTGAAATCATAGGTGAACAACCTCTGGAGTAGTTATGATTAGCATTTCTCCCTTTAAAGACTGCTATTTCTTATTATTAAGTGACTTTTCCTGCAAGTATTTTTCACTTAGTAATGGCACTGTGAATTTCATAGCTTTCCACAGTATCCCCTCTTTTTAGGGAGCTGAACTTGCAGAACAGTAATATAGTGGATTGATCCTGTCTGGCAGCCAAGCACTCACCCTGCCCCTCTCTCATTCCCCTCATCACAGCAGGAAAGGAGAGAGAGTAAAAAGAATAGGGATGAAAAAGCCTGTGGATCAAGATAAAGATGAGGAGATCGCTTACCAGTTACTGTGGTGGGCAAAACAGACTTGACTTGGAGAAAAATACTTTCATTTATTGCCAATTAATATTCAGAGAAATTATATATTATATATATTAATGGTTTCAGTTAACCTAGTGGTGGCTAACATCTTTAGAACTAAATGTGGCAATCTCCAGAATTAAAACAATACATTAATGCTGCCTGTTCTGAGAAACTGCAGTATTAAGTAGAGATTTGTCACTGACCTATACCTTTTCCATACTGAATACAGGTGATTGGTAATTTTGGCTAACCTCTATCTAGGATAGTGTCTCCGTATTAGAGTACTTCCATAAATACTGCTCAAAATATGAGGCACTGTACACCACTAATAACTGCATAAAATTTAGATCAGAAGAATATTGTTAAATATTATGCGAATACAAGAAAACTACTTCTGTATGCCCATGCTTATTCACGGAGGGAAGTAGCTGAGTCTTCTTCCCTAGAAAGCAATGACCCATATAGGCAGCAAGAGAAAAACTTTTTTTCTTTTCCCCCTGTCTTTACTGTTTTGAGATTCTATTAAAATGTATATATATTTTTCCAGGTATCTCTTAAGAGCTTTTTCAAAATGAAAGTATGTGGTATTACTTTAAATTAGCAAACTATTATTCTAGTGACATTTTATATTTTTCTATTTTTATGTAGCAGTCCTACATTCCTTCTATTCTTCATCCTTATTTTCTAATGTATTTTCTGGCATGTATCTGCTCTATCCTTCTTTCACATCCAGAATCATAACTGGAGTTTATGTTTATTATGGTACTTTCATCTGTTCTTCCTTCAGACACATTATTTAGCCAGTGAAACCAGTTTCAGAATGAAAAACTAGGTATATTATCATAAAATCCCCTTTCACAACATGTTTTTGGAACTGTATTTTTTGTCTATATTATTCCAATAAAAACTTAATTACAATCTTCCTGAATTAAAGTGGTATAGTACTTTCTCTTCCTCTGCTTAATTTCAACTGAGTAAAAATAATATTCAAATGCAAGGATTTAAATTATTTTCAAACCATCAGCCACTGTAGTAATCATAATGCTTAGAGTAACTTTGCATTCCAATATAAAGAAATGTCTAAGTTCCAAAAGGAAAAAAAAATATATATACTGTATGCCCCTGCAAAGTGGCTCATTTATTTTTCTTCCAGCTCTTACTCAAGGAAAATAAGAGCTTTTATTCTAACTGGTTCTAATTAGAAGCTTTTAATTGGTTTTCATCTAAATAGGTGCATTGAGTCTATTCACTTAGGTCATTAGCCTTGTAGTTTTAAGGCAATAACTTCAAGATTCTCTGGCCAGTATCACCCACAGTGTCTTTTACTTCTGAGTAGATTCAATAAGTTGTGGCAAACCGAAATTTTAGGTGAATTGCCTTTTTTTCTTTTTTTTTTTAAATTTAATTCTAAGGAGATCAAAAATGCATTATTTTGCAAGGTAAATTACTTTCTCTGGTACATGACAAATGCCAGTGTTGAGGATACTGGTTGATGGCAACTGGAAAGGCCCAAGAACAAGCCTTAGAGTGAGATGCGTTTTGGCTGCTGGAGAGTAGAACCTCGTGTTTGTGGGCTTATGTGAAATATTGAATGAATCTTGCTGTACCTGAGCATTGGTCCACAGCATAACCTCACTGACTGAACTTTCTGACTGCATATTTCTTCACTCTGCTAGGGACATTGCAAGATCTAACCTGCAGCAAGGAAGGTATTTGTGGAAAGATAGAAAAAAAAGTGATATTAATCATTGCATGAAGTAGTAAGGAAAATGGATTTGAAATCTTACTGCCGATTAAGTTCTGCAGTGCCTAAGGCCAATAGAAACTTTGAATGTTATTCCTTTTAGATCTAAGAAAACATCATTCTACTGGGATATTTTTTTTTTAAAGTTACCTGCAGCATACTGAGAACTAGTTCATTTTAGCATAAGGATTTTCTCATCCATTTCATCTCCCCCAAATTATGTAAATTAACTGTTAAACTCTTCCAGTTTCTACAGGATTTCTTTAAAGGGAGACAAATTAATAAAAGCCATACCTACAAAACATGTCTCCCTCATTGTATCTTTTCTAATGAAAGTAACAGAACCAATAAACTGTATTACAGCAGAAGTAAAGTCCCCATGGAGGGGCCTTACCTGATGGAGCACAGTTGGAATTCTCATTTACCTAGCATTATTAATTAGTGTAAACCTGAAAGGTACCTCAATACCTCTTCTCAAATTAATTTCAATGATTTTGTAAATTCAGTGACAGCAGGGATAAATCTGACCTTCCAGGTTTAATTCCTACCATATTGAATCATAGAATCAAGTAGTTTAGCAAGAAAACCCAGCAGTTATCTAGTTTTACCTCCAGCACAGAACACATCCACTTAGAAAAGGTTTCTTAGAGCTATGTACAGTCAAGTTCTGAAAATCTCCACAGGTGGAGATTCACAGCCACTCCAGGAAACCTGTTTCCATGTGTGACCACTATCACAGTAGATCTTTTTTTCCTTTCATCAACCCAGATTTTCTCGTATTTCTAGGCTTGTTCATCCTGTGCTCCAGCTCTCTAACCACCTTGACGGTCCTCCACTGAACTTACTACTACAGTACATTAGTGCCTTTCCTGTACTGGACACAGCACTCTGCATAGTTTCACAAGTGATGAACAGAGATGAATACACTCTTCCTGAAATAGACCTGTGATTGGCCTTTCTTGATGCAGGGGCATGCTACGGGTTCATATTCAATATATTCAGAACAATCTTCAGACCTTTTTTTGCAAAACTGCTTTCTAGTTATTCGTCTCCAGGCCTATATTGTTTCAAAGGGTTGGTCCATCCTAGCACTTCACATGTACCTTTGTTGAATTCTGCATATTCATTATCAGAATATATCTCAGAAAATGTCTTCTATACATTATTTACACAGAATGGTATATTATTCCTAGAAACGGAATTCTGAACTACATTTTGTGGTTTTTTTCTAACATTTTATCTTATGTTTCTTTAAAATGATCAAGCTGAAGTGTGGAAGCAAGTATCCTAAACAGATCACATTGCAAATAATTTTTTTTATATACTTGAAAGATATTTCTATTTCAAAGTCAAGTACATGACAAAAATTTGTCCATAATGATCTTATTAACCAAAAGTGATGATTGAGAAATATTACTTGTAGAAATCCATTTCTAATAATGTCCCTTCTTACTTTCAAATTCTTTTTCTCTGAACTAGAACAAGAGAAATGATCATTAGATGAACTGGAAGAAAGATATTTTTAGAATAAATTAACTGGTAGACCTTGTTGACATGTTACACAATATATTTGGTCTGTGTCAACACAATTTTCTTGGGCTTTGGATATTTTAATTAAGCATAAGATGTTCATATCATGTGTGACCTTTTAGGTGTTTATCTGAGATGAGAATTATTCTGTAGTGTCAAGAAGCCGTTTAAAGAGCATCATGAAGATTATAACCATAAAAAAACAGTATTGTTCTTGCTAATATAATATAGTGGCGATTTCTCTTCAATTAAAGTGTCTGACTATGCTAATGCATCTTCATCTCTGCATATGCTCATAGGGACAGAATTATTCCTGGTTATTTCTTTTTTTTTGTTCTTTCTTTCTCTTTCAAGCTCCTCTGTTTTTCTTGATGTATCAAAATTATTTTATCAGCTATATAATACTGTTTTAGTGAATTTGAATCTTTGAGATTAACACTATTTCCTTTGCTTCTCAAAAACAAAGTCCTGATTAGCTCTCAGATGCCATCCATCAGTGTCTTCAAATAGCATTTTTTAGACCAAGTCCAGAAAAAAAATCCCTGGGTGTTGGGCTTTTGTTTCCTTATGTTAGCTAATATTTCATCTCTTTAAAGTCTTATCTGCAGAGACAGGGCTCTTGAACAAGAATCCAGTACCTTCTCAGGCCTCTCTAGCTTCACTTCTATTTCTTTTTCAGGGAACATAATCATTTTTCACAAAATCCAGTGATCTTTTTCCCCTCACTAAGCTTTTTGATCCTGCCCTGTGCTATCTCCTTTTAGTCTTGATGTATATTTAAACCAGTCTATTCAAAAACTTATGCTCAGATGTCTGGATAAATCTTAGACAAATACTATAGCAGGGACACTGGCTTCTGCATATTTTTGTTTTAACTGTATTGATCCTTTTCAAAAAACCTGACAGGTCATTTAGCATATATTCCAGTTATGATTCCAAACACTTCTGGCATATTATTCGACTCCAGCCTGTAGTAGAACCTTCATTGACATCAAATGCAGCTGTATGTGTGAACTGAAAAGAGAGCGCAGTCTTTTTTAGAATAAATTAACAATCTGAACTTTATAGTTCCTCTTCTAATACCAGCTATAATGCATTTAAGAAATTTGTTCAAATTTTGCAAGAAGTGACTATAAATAGGCCTGGTCATTTAGGTCAGATGAGTGCATTCATTGACTTACCAGCAGCTAAGCTATGCAAGTACTCTTACAGAATTATTAGTTAGTTACAAAATGATGAATAAAAGAATGTCTTAAAAATTTTTGTCATGTTTAGAAAGTATATAAAATAAGGAAAAGTTAATAACTGAAATACAAGCACACCTCCACATAATCTAAAATGGGAAGTAGTTTATTACCTTATGCTATTTACATCTTTAATACTCTCCTATAACGTGAAGCGGTCCTCTACAACAATAAGAAATGTGAAGAACTATTCTATCTACACAGAATACAAAAAAAATGAAAAGAAGAAAAATATATAAAATATGTTGTAATATTCTGTATGAGCAGGGATTTAATTTCTGAAGGAATAAAAAATTAGTAAAATAAGCATAGAATAAGTACATAGTTTTCTTGAGGCTAAATTCTGCTACTCACATTTTATATTACTTGTGTTACACTGCTAAGCAACACGAGAGTATTTCAGACTATCAACTCCCTGATGGAAGGGAATAAGGAAGATGAAGTCAGACTTTTCAATGGTGTTCAGTGGCAGGACAAGAGGCAATGGACACCAACTAGAACACAGAAAATTCCACTTAAACATAATAGAACCTTTTCACTGTAGGGGTGGTCAAACACTGGAACAGATTTCCCAGAGAGGATGTGGAGTCTCCATCTGCGGAGATATGCAAAACCCAGCAGGACTCAGCCCTCAGCAGCCTGTGCTAGCTGACCCCCATTTGACTTAGATGAATTGCACTTCCTACTGCAATTCTGTGATTCTATGATACCTCATTAAAAAAAGGGGAGAAATAAAGCATACAGTCATTGCCGCACTTCAAAATACAATTCTGTTCTACCTTCAAGACAATGAAATAATCCATAGCTGTATCCACAACTGAATTTGGAGGTACATAGTATTTTGATAGAGATTTAGTTCCAAGAACCATCTTCATATAGTTATTTGAAATTAAGTAAGCAGTTATACAGTGTATCTTGTCTTTGCTCAGGACATTCAACCTGTTGTGTTTTGACATATAAATTATATATTTCATACATAATCTCCTTGAGAGCTTAATATGTTTCACTTGTGTTTTCTGTAAGCCTTTAAGGAAGATATTCACTAAAGATTTGTTGGAATTGTTTACTATCATGTTTTCTGATAAGTTGTTTTAGCATAAAAAGCATAACAAGCTACACATTTGACTACACGAATCAGACCAACATTTACATTCTTAATCATTATAAAGCCTTTTGGTATTTTTCTCGATGATACAGATTAAACATTACTCAATAACTAGCAGAAGAAATTCCAGCCACAGTAAACTATTTTGTGAAAGAGAAATGTTGAGATGGGAGATCTACCAAATGGTTCTGAAATAACTCTGGCAACAGCGAAGTTTCAGAAATTTCATGTTGCTGATCAGTCAGTCATTCAGATACTTTTTCAGTTTTCTCCTGTTAAAGAACAAGGACACTGCTGCTATTGTTTGAAGTGGAGACCAGCTTGGTATTATTTTCTCTATGTTTAGTGTATAAAGGTTGTTGGAGTTTCCATAAGTTCTGTAAGTATTAATCCTTTTTTATACTTAAAGATATTTCTCTTTTGCTTGATAAAAAATAATTTCATAAACAAAAATACAGCATATGTAGGGTATAGGCATGGCAGAAAAAGACAAGTTGAAGATTTAACCATACGTAGGCTGCATTTTATAATTTATAAGGCTAAGACCTAAACCCCTGTAATACTCAGACTTCAAGAGTAATTAAATCTTGAATCCTTTAACCTAAAGGATATATTCATTGTGTTGGGATTCACTTTTTGCATTTATTTTTCTTGATTTACTTAAAACTCAAAGGCTTCTGTTAAAGGTTACCACTTCATGGTCCAGGATATTACTTTTAGGCTACTCAGAGTAAAAGAGTTAAAAACATGTAGAATTCCTTAAAAAGAATACTAAGCTATAGTTAAAAATATAAGAAAATCCATAAACATATATTTGATTTTATTTATGGATATTTTTTTATTGTTGTTTTCCTATTGGTGGCAAATAGAAACCACAGTATGAAAATGTAAACATCCCAATATAATTAACATGGTAAAATATAACTCAACAAAACATGATGTAAAACTTATAAAAATAAATTTCTTTTTTGAGTTCAACTGTAAGTTTGCCATGATCCCTGAATATGTGATGATGTAGTCTTGTTGTGTGTGGTCTGTGACTCAAATCTTCACAAAAATATACCCCTCCATTAGCAATTTTCTTGCTAGGAAGGAGCATTTTCCAGTCAGTCTACAAGTATGTCTCTCATGCTTTTCAGGTGTGTCACTCATACTTTGCAGTAAACTGAATAAATGAAGTAAAAAATCTGCACGCTGTAACACCTCTGCTTCCATCCCAGCTCTAAAGACAAAAGAAAGATAAACAGGCTGAGCCATCATCTGGTTCTTGTAAGAGCAACAGTAACTCTGTAAAATGAAATTAGGCAACTAATATTATTTCCAGATAACAATCTGACATTGGAGCAACAGGATTCTTCCTTTCATGGAAAAAAATGTTTGAATTTCTTGGATAATCACTGGTACATCAAGTTTGACATATAAAAAGTAAGTCATATTTCTGTAAAAGCAAATAATTTAATGTGGTATTCATAACAGTATAAAAGAGTTTGGAATGTAAGAGAATAAAGAAAAGAATATAAATCAGAGGTTAATTTATCCGTCATTTAACAAAAAACATGATTAATTACTCATTTTAATAATACAATAAAGCATAATGTATATTATCCTAAGAGGAAAAAATAAACTATTTTACTATGTTTCACTGATAACCTACACAAAGTATGGAACATTAATACTGTTTTATTCTCAGCTTTGCATAAGTGTATGTACTTCTTGGAACTAAAGATATTTAGAAAAAAGGAAAAAAAAATAGTTTTACCACTAACTGAATATGAAGGCCCACTGAGTACTGGGGAATTGATACTAATTTGGTTAGTACCAGTTCACATAGTGAGTAATTTGGTGATGCTGTATTACGAAAGCAAGGCTAGTCTGTTTTTATCTTCATCGTTAGATTTGAAGGAGTGAATAGCTTGCTTTTTTTTTCTTTCCTTAGGATTTCTTCTACCAAACTGAAAAATTCTCATGTAAAAGAGGAGACAATAAACTGCAACACACTGAGAGGGTGAAAGTGATAATAAATATGTGTGCAAGCATACTTGAGTATGATATTTCCATTTCTTTTTTTCTCCAATAATCTGGGGGGAAAAAAACATAGAGAATGTAACAGCATAATCCTTTGCTGAACTGAGCCTCTAGAGTTCAGAAGGAAAATGCATATGATATAAAATAGTCATGCTGATGACACTAGAAGTATCTATAATAATTTAGGTTAGAATGCTGTCTTTCTGAGGCAACAGGCTGTTTGTACCAGCTCTTGTCAAAAATCAGGATTCATTTGTACATTCTTGATTAGAGACACATATTAAGGTTTCACTTTATTCTTTGTGCTTAAATTGCATTTTGCCTAGGGCAGTCATTTAAGATAGAGTTCATTAAAGCATGTTATTCCATTTTAGTTGTTGTGTAGAGAGCAAAATGAAGAAAAAAGCTATGCTGAGAAGTGAAAGACTGATAAGTAACTTATTTTGACAACTATACTATTTTAACCGGAGTTACACATAAATTATTGTTCTTCCATTTGTATTACAACAAAGAGGAAAAATTTGAAAATATTTTGTTCCATCATATATCATATATCATATATCATATATCATATATCATATATCATATATCGGCGAACTTTAAACTAAAGGACTTGGGGGGTGGGGTGCGCGGTCAGATCGCAGTCGCATCTGATGGGGGAACAAGTGTATCGGTTCAGAGCAGCAACAAATGTGCCGTAGCTGCCTCCCGACTTAAAAACCAGAAGACCAACTGCCCTAAAGGTGGGCTTGTCAGTGGCAGGTCCTCTTTCACCCCTCCTGGGAAACCTAGGTGCTCAACTGCCTCACTGAAATGCCTTTACACAAATGCACGCAGCATGGGGAACAAGCAGGAAGAGCTGGAGTTCTGTATGTGGTTGCGGGGCCATGATCTCATTGCGATAACAGAGACATGGTGGGACAACACGCATGACTGGAATGCTGCCATCAATGGCTATGTGCTTTTCAGGAAAGACAGGCCTACGGGGCGAGGCGGTGGAGTCGCTCTTTATGTAAAAGAGCAACTGGAATGTATATAACTCCACCTAGGAGCGGATGAAGAACAAGTTGAAAGCTTGTGGGTGAAAATTAAGGGGCAGGCCAACATGGGTGACACTGTGGTGGGTGTTTACTACAGGCCACCCAATCAGGATGAGGAAGTTGATGAGGCCTTCTATAGACAGCTAAATGTAGCCTCACAATCGCAGGCCCTGGTTCTCATGGGTGACTTCAACTATCCTGATATCAACTGGAAGGACCACACGGCAAAGTGCGCACAGTCCAGGAGGTTCCTGCAGAACATCGGGGATAATTTTCTGACCCAGGTATTGGAGGAGCCAACGAGAAATGGAGTGCTACTGGATCTTGTGCTGGCAAATAACGAGGAACTGGTCGAGGATGTGAAGGTAGGGGGCAGGCTTGGCTGCAGTGACCACGAGATGGTCGAGTTCCGGATTCTGAGAGGGGGAAGTAGAACAACAAGTAGGACTACCACATTAGACTTCAGAAGAGCCAACTTTGGCCTCTTCAGGGACCTACTTGGAAGAATTCCATGGGCTATGGCTCTCGAAGGTAGGGGAGTCCAAGAGAGCTGGCTGCTGTTTAAGCAGCTCTTCCTCCGTGCTCAGGATCGGTGCATCCCTGTGAGTAGGAAATCAAGTAGACGAGGTAAGAGACCTGCATGGATGAACAAGGAGCTTCTAGTGAAACTCAAAGAAAAGAGTAAGCTCCATGGGATGTGGAAAGAGGGTCAGGCCACTTGGGAGGCATACGGAATGCTGCCAGAGCATGTAGGGAAGCAACTAGAAAGGCCAAAGCTCACCTAGAACTAAGTCTGGCAAAGGACATCAAGGACAACAAGAAGAGATTCTTCAAATATGTCAGCAGTAAACGTAAGACCAGGGGAAATGTGGGACCGCTGCTGAACGAAATGGGTGCCCTGGTGACAGAAGATACAGAGAAGGCGGAGCTACTGAATGCCTTCTTTGCTTCAGTCTACACTGTCGAGGCTGGCCCTCAGGCTCCCCAGTCCTGGCAGGTAATCGAGCAAGTTTGGAGAGAGGATGACCTTCCCTCTGTTGATGTGGATCAGGTTAGGGATCTCTTAAGGAAGCTGGACCCCCACAAGTCCATGGGCCCTGATGGAATGCACCCACGAGTGCTGAAGGAGCTGGCAGATGACATTGCTGAGCCGCTCTCCATCATTTATGAAAGGTCGTGGAGAACAGGGTAGGTGCCTGAAGACTGGAAGATAGCCAATGTCACTCCAGTCTTCAAAAAGGGCAAGAAGGAGGACCCAGGAAACTACAGGCCGATTAGTCTCACCTCTGTCCCTGGAAAGGTGATGGAACAACTCATTCTGAGTGTCTTCTCTAAGCAAGTGGATGGAAAAAAGATCATCATGAGTACCCAGCATGGATTCACCAAGGGCAAGGCTTTTGACACTGTCTCCCATAACATCCTCATAGGGAAGCTCAGGAAGTATGGGTTGGATGAGTGGACAGTGAGGTGGATTGGGAACTGGCTGAATGACAGGGCTCAGAGGGTTCTTATCGGCGGGGCAGAGTCCAGCTGGAGGCCGGTAGCTAGTGGAGTTCCCCAGGGCTCGGTACTTGGCCCAGTGTTGTTCAACTTGTTCATCAACGACCTGGATGAGGGGACAGAGTGCACCATCAGCAGGTTTGCTGATGACACAAAACTGGGAGGAGTGGCTGATACGCCGGAAGGCTGCGCTGCCATTCAGCGGGACCTGGAAAAGCTGGAGAGTTGGGCGGAGAGGAACCTGATGAAGTTCAACAAGGGCAAGTGCCGAGTGCTGCACCTGGGGAGGTCGAACCCCATGCACCAATACAGGCTGGGGGCTGACCTGCTGGAAAGCAGCTCTGCCGAGAGGGACCTGGGAGTCCTGGTAGATGACAAGCTGACCATGAGCCAGCAGTGTGCCCTTGTTGCCAAGAAGGCCAATGGCATCCTGGGGTGTATTAAGAGGAGTGTGGCCAGCAGGTGGAGGGAGGTTCTCCTCCCCCTCTACTCTGCCCTGGTGAGACCCCACCTGGAGTACTGTGTCCAGTTCTGGGCTCCCCAGTTCAAGAAAGATGAGGAACTCCTAGAGAGAGTCCAGAGGAGGGCAACGAGGATGATAAAGGGTCTGGAGCATCTCCCCTACGAGGAAAGGCTGAGAGAGTTGGGTTTGTTCAGCCTGAAGAAGAGGAGACTGAGAGGGGATCTCATCAACACCTACAAATATCTTAAGGGCGGAAGTCAAGAGGACGGAAGCAGTCTGTTTACAGTGGTGTCCAGTGACAGGACTAGGGGCAATGGGTGCAAACTGAAACATAAGAGGTTTCAGTTGAATATGAGGAAGAACTTCTTTACTCTAAGGGTGACAGAGCACTGGAACGGGCTGCCCAGGGGGGTTGTGGAGTCTCCTTCTCTGGAGATATTCAAAGCCCGCCTGGACGAAGTCCTGTCTAGCATGCTCTAGGAGAGCCTGCTTTAGCAGGGGGGTTGGACTAGATGATCTCCTGAGGTCCCTTCCAACCCTTGCAATTCTGTGATTCTGTGATCAAAACAATTAGTGTAACACCTGGGCATATATTTTTCTAAAATTTTTCAGTTCCACTGGATCATCTTCAAATTCACACTGTTTTTAAATATCCAGTTACGTTTTTACAGTCTTAAAAACTTAGGAGGGTTAAAGTTACTTATATATTTTTCAAATTGTAAATTTTCTTAAATTTGGTCAAAACTAATGTGCAGTGCAAAAAGCACAGTCAAAGGAAATAAACATATAAAATGGTTCTGAAAGGCAGAAAATTGATATTTGTGAAGTAAATTGGCTTTGATTTTCAAAATGTAAAATCTATTACAGCTCATATAATTTGATTCTTAATGATCTGAACAACCGTTGTGAGGTGACACTCCATTCACCACACTGCAATGTGGAATTAAGTATCAGTATTCAAAGCTTTGGTGCTAAATTCCTTTTGGGAATTCAGGAATAAGAATACCTATAGTCTGAGATTTGTTTTGACTCTTTTTTAATTATTAAGGGGTTTTGAAATATTGGGGCTTTTAGTTGCTTTGCTTAAAATCTCTAAACTGATAGACTGGTACGCACTTACTGGTAGACAATCTGACAGAATGGGCAGCTATCAAACTGGAGAAAAATTGCAAAGAATACAACTCTAGCTATCATAATTCAAAGTGAGAAATGTTAGAGAGCCCCCGAGGGAAGAAGCAGCTTTTCATTAGTACTCAGG
Source organism: Butorides virescens (assembly GCA_017310255.1). Classification (NCBI taxonomy): domain Eukaryota; kingdom Metazoa; phylum Chordata; class Aves; order Pelecaniformes; family Ardeidae; genus Butorides; species Butorides virescens. Next base: position 13,645 of record JADKXX010003364.1, on the reverse strand, counting down.
CCTAGTTCAAAGTGTTAGAGTTCAAGAGCTGCTCTGAAAGAGTGACCATAATATATGTGGGATAAACATTTGTCAGGGCTATAAAAGGAAAAAAAAAAGGAAATGGAAAAAAAGGTAAAGGTAATATTTCAATGGTTAGGGGCTTTCAGCACATCACTTAAAAGCAGAAATTGAGATTGCTGGCCTTCCTTAAGCAGAAGGAGATGAAGTTAAACAACCTACAACTACATGAGGAAAAATTACAAACACAGCACAGTTTTAACATGGAACAATGGCCACAGGTTGCAGTTTGGGAGGCTCAGGTTATCTCTTAGGAAAAGATGCATCTTTACTGGGATTGTAGTCTGACCCTGGAACAGATTGACACAGGGTAGTGTAGCATCTTCATCCTCTGAGGTTTTTAAAACTCAGCTAGCCAAAGTCCCAGTGACCAGATCTCATGTTGGCAATAATCCTATTTCAGGCTAGATGTTGGATCAGATGAGAGATTTCTTCCAAAAATATTGCTGTGAGTCTATGAGGTGAAGGAAACAAGAACAAAAATAAGCAACATATGGACAATTCTAGATGTAAATCAAAACAAAGGAGCCCTGCTTCCCTGCATTGTTCTCTTCCACCCCCCCAGCTCCTGTCCCAAAAGGAATTTCAGAAAAAAATTCCAGAAGTCCCTGAAAGAATGTAGCTCTGTAAATATGATTTTGGCCATTATTAGTAAAAACCCACAGGCCTTGTACTGACTTGACAGTGCAGGGTCTCAGGGCTGATCTGGGCTTTACCTTGGTCTGAGCTGGTTTTACTTTTTTGAGCAGCTGTCTAGTGGCCAAGTGACCACTGAGGCCAGCATTTTCAACATTCGATCTATAAACCTCTAAAGTCCTTGGACTATTTGTTTAGCACCCCCAAAAGGTGATGGAGAAAAGCAAGTAACAGCAGTATCTATTCTGTATCCATGCTAGGCTGTAGGCATTGATTTTTCAGACACTGGCTGTCTCTTGTAGAGCGGCGGTTACAGAATGCATAGTGGAGTAGTACCATCATTACAATGATTAACCTGTAAAAGCCACCAGGATTATTTTTTGGTTTTAATAAATTTCACTATTTCCTGGCAATTTAACACCACTCATTGCATCCCTTCAGCACTGATTCTTGCTTACTAGGTTAATCATTACAAAGGTAAGAAAAGTATTGTTGTAATTACATTTGCTACTCCCTTTCCTACTTACTGAGGATCTTGTTTGCTCTCTGTTCACCCATGGGTCAATGGCTTCAGGCAGGAAACATGAAGTCTCAGTTCAAACTTATTATGTGACAAAATTGTTCATTTGAATGAACAGAGTCTTAAGATGAGCTCAGCACAAGCAGTTGGTAAAAAGTGACTTTGCAGCCTGTCCATCTGGCTGGAAACAACAAGTGAACCTTGTAATAGCATTTATACCTGATTTAGATCCAGGTGGACTTTCTTTGTACTGCATTAGGTAATAGCTAACGATTTAAAATATATACATAAGAAAAAAGTCTTAACTAGTGAGTTTAAAACCACTCAGCCTGTGTTGTTTCCTCCAAGAACAGCACCAACATTTCAAAGATAAAAGTATAGAGTACCTCAAGCATGAAATGAGGGAACTGACATAAAGAAATAAAATTTTCCATTCAACTGCCTCTGTGAATAATAAAGTGATTGAATATCTTTTGATGTGAGCCACCAAATTGCAAGACTGAAAAGCTTTACACAGTCATAGAGGTGCCATTTTTATCTATAGCAAAAGACAGGATTGTCAGAAATACCGAGTAAAATGCAGCTGAGCAAGTTTATTGAACACCTTACTCAAATACTGTCATGGTGCACCAAAATCAAAGAATGGTTAGACACCTAAATCAGCTTACAGATCTAATCAGGAGCTTCTATCACTTTTATCTGCTGTTGGAAGATGCTTCTTTCACCAAAAGGTTTCTCATCATTCAGCAACTCAAAAGTACATAGAAAAGATGTTCTGCATATTTGATGATTTTCAACAGGGAAAGGATAAAGACTTGAGAAAGTGTATTGAGATACATTCAGGTAGTACATGTTTAGTGACAAGAAGCTTTATACATGCTCATCAAATAACCATTAACATACACCTAGAGCAATAGTCATTAGGAAGTACTGACAGGTAAGAAAGTGCTAATGAAAATGAGATGTTGTACAACTCTCTGTAAACTCATTCTCTCTTTCAAAGCACTACTAATGCCTTGTCTAGTTAGGTCATCAAAGTTGGATTACTGCCCCAGCCCCATCTTTTATATCTCTTTCAAAGAGTGTCACCCTGAAATTGCAACCTGTCTTTGCTGCATTCTTACTTAAATAATTTATCATGACATCACAACTACAATTTAAAACTCGAAAGAAACAGGGGACAACGGCCTATATAGTTAGAAGGGCAAAAAAAGGAGGCAGGGGGAAACCTTTATTGAGAAGCTTTAGCTGCAAATCTGTTTCGTAAGAGAATATAATTTTGACTAAAATTGAATTGAAGTGTAATGGAGACATAAAAAAGAAAACAAGCACTTTTTTGTTCTCTCCTCATTATGAAAAGATGAGTATTGAAGCACTACGTTCAAATCTCATCACCAGAAGATAACTTTGATTCTAATAGTGAAGAAAGCAGAGAAGTTTTCTGAATTATCCAGCAATGATTGATTGGCTGAAATATGAATTCTAGACAGGATCTCATTTGATCCTATTAAGAGGCAAGAAAGCATAGCATGAACTGGAAAAGAAAAGACCTCCACAGTCTGAATAGCTGTAAGCTAACTATGAACTTGTATGAATATTGGTCTTCAAGGAAATTTTTAGTATTAATGTAATTAATGTAATAAATGTAATTAATATAAGTAGAAACTTGGTGCTTTAGGAAAAGTCTTCAAGTTTTGTTCAAAAAAACCCAGTGTAACCCATCCATTAGAAGTGAAGGACAAAATTGTAAATAAACAAAACAAAAAAATATATTTTTCTCATTGGTTAGAATTCATAGCCATCTCTATGTGTCAGATTAAAAATGGACTCCATACAACAAAAAATTTGGGGTTGGCAAATGTAAATACATTGAAAATGGTTCTTCTAGGGAGTACTTAATTAACAATGACTCTAAAGCATCACCTAACACCAATGACTGCAGTGGAGCACCCAGACTTGGTGTTTTTCCACGGTCCCCAGTCTTTGCCCTTAGACACACCACTATTTTGTCAGTCTGCTAGTCCATGTGATTAATTTGTTGGTTTATTGGACTAGTCTTTAAAAGTTCAGTGTCTCCAGTTCTTCTGGAGTATTAATGTCAAATATTTTGTGTGTGTCAATCAGAAGTCTGACTGACTCTGCTTCAGACTGTGGGGCACTTTGAGATTCACTGCAACACTAACGACCATGCTCCACCATGGCAGACTCAGCAAGAGAAATAAGGGGGATTTATTCCCCTGCTCTTCTTTTGTAAGAGGCCTTTCCTTTGATTCTCACCAAGGGTCCCTCATGTCCTAAGATGACTTGACTACAAAACCACTTTTTGTTAAATTTATCGAGGAAGGCGTATTTTGACAATCTTCAACTTTTGTAGATATATGTCTCTTGAGATACTCTGCCAAATTAAAAAAATTTAATTGTATTATTTTAATAAAAAATCATTCTTTATTCCGCACACACAGAGACAAAAATTACAAATTTTCGGAGAGGAAAAAAATTATGAAGGATCATTTTTTACAGAAAAGAAAAGATACAGTATTTTCCCTGCCAGTCCTACCTTACTTACTTAGATACTCATACCTAGGCACCATAATGAACAGAGGCTGTGGTTTAACCCCAGCAGGCAGCCAAGCACCACACAGCTGCTTGCTCACTCCCCCTCAGTGGGATGGGGGAGAAAGTTGGAAGGCTAAAAGTGAGAAAATGTGTGAGTTGAGATAAAGACAGTTTAATAGGTAAAGCAAAAGCTGCATACACAAAGCAAAACAAGGAGTTAATTCACTGCTTCCCAACAGCAGGCAGGTGTACAGCCATCTACAGGAAAGCAGGGGTCCCTCAAGCATAATGGTTACTTGGGAAGCTAAACACCGTAACATGCTTAGGGACATGGTTTAGCCATGGACTTGGCAGTGTTAGGTTAATGGCTGGACTCAATGATCCTAAGGGTCTTTTCTAACCTAAATGATTCTATGGTTCTACAACTCTGAACATCACCCCCTTTCTCCTTCCCCCAGCTTTATATGCTGAGCATGACATCATATGGTATGGAATATCCCTTTGGTCAGTTGGGGTCATCTGTCCCGGATGTGTCCTCTCCCAATTTCTTGCGCACGCTCAGACCACTCACTGGCGAGGCAGTGTGAGACGCAGAAAAGGCCTTAACAGTGTGTAAACACTGTTCAACAATAACTAAAATATCATTGTGTTATCAACACTATTTTCAGCACAAACCCCAAAAATAACCCAATACAAGCTACTATGAAATAATTTAACTCTATCACAGCCAGATTTATTAATACAGCTGAAATAAAATATTTCATATGTATGTACAATATATCTCAGGATTTATTTTTACTAAATATATTTCTGTCAGCTCACATTCCATGTAAGTATATTCCAGTATTTTTTTAAAAACAAACTGAGAAGCACTGGTCTTAAGCTATTCTATCAATAACAAGAAAAGCTGAGTATAGACTTACGAAAAAACCTTTATTCCAAACACAGGACATGCTGTCTCATAGTATCTTGCATAAAACATTCTTGATAAAGATCAATATTGCAGTGATAAACTGCTTTCCACTTGTGTAAGTGATAAGAAGTAATAATAAAAATTTAATACCCCCCCAAATTAAAGAAAATACTTTTTCTAGAAAGATAAAATCCCTCAAGCTAACAGTGCTTGAAACATTCTGAAAAAATAACAAATCAAAACTGACAGAGCTAATGTAAAGAAAGGAGGCCAATGTGTGCTATGCAATTTCTTTTTTGCTGACATGTACAAAAGCAAACATCAGTCTGTAATGATGCATTATGACATGAAATAATGGGGGATGAGAAAGAGGTAGGGGGCAAATGCTGGGCTAGAAATCTTCCTGCAGCATTACCAAAAGATTCAAAGCTGCTTACTGACATCTTTTGCTAGGATAAGCATGAATCAGCTTAACAGCTCAATTGACAGTGTTATTGAACATGGAAATTATAAAGTAATATTTATTAGCACTGTGAAGAATCCTGAGGTAAATGAGAATTTAATGTATAGAAGTGCTGTAAAAAGAAGCAGGTTTATTTGCATAAGTATGCTAGATTGATGAGTAAGAAATATAAGTAAAAAATGCATTGAAAACAACTAATCTCAAAAGTAAAAAATAACTTTTAACGGATTTTTAATCTATTTAGTCAGGAATTAAATTTTTTAAAAGAACATTTAATAGAAATTTGGCCACAATTAGAAGTATGAATTAGGTGGATATGTTTCTGAAAGTCCTTCCTTGTATGCTTTTAAATACACGAATTTGGAAGTGACATATCAAAGAATATTTTCCTAACAGAATAGTTTCTTTCCATGAAGTGGAGGATATAGTTAAAGACATTTATTTGCAGTTTTTCAAAGTAGCAGAAAATATTAGGGGTTTGCATCCTTTTCTTACTTGGATTCACCTCTTGAATCTCATCTACACTTTAAGATGTACACCATTAGTAAACAACAGACAGCAAAGTGACTATCTTGCACTATATGATATAGGAATTTTCCAGATCAGCTACTGTGGTATCGTGAGTATCAGGCTAGCTTCCTACATGTATACAGTGTATAGGAACTTCCCTTGTATGTCCTCTGGGGTAGTGGGTCAAAACTTCCAAATACGGTTTTCTTTGGTGTTCACTTAGATGAAATGGTCTTGGAGGAAAGTATGTACAAAAATGACATTAGAAAGATTTTAGAGCTAGAAAGAGGCACTGTTAGTGGCATTTCACTGAGCTATAGAGGTATCCTGTGGGCTCCTAAGATGACATATAAGCCCTACCTTAAGTTCAAAGTCGATCAGGAAAAAAAAAATGCTGCCTGTTCAGGAAATTAAACTTAAAGGCTTGATTCAAGTTTACTCCATTTCAGTGTACATCAATTCTAGAAAATGTTCCATCAGGACCTGTTATTGTTAAAAGCATAATGAAGTATTAAAAAATATTTTTGTATTTTGATATTTTTTTCCAAGAAAGAAAGCTTCACAGAAGCTTTTTTACTTCATAAGTTTAACAGAACTTACGAAGTAAGTATCCTTAAATTCTTGAAAATTCCACCCCAAAATTTTATTGCTTCAGATGAGTATCATAGTCATCAAGAAATTTTTGGTAAGTTAAATTTAATAGAAAATTACTTGGAACTATTAAGAAATTAATTATGATCATGTTAGATCATTTTATTGGATCATAGAATCACAATATCAGAGAAAGTTTGAGGTAGGAAGGGACTCTGGAAATCATATAGTACAAACCCCCCACTCAAAGGAGGGTCAGCTAGCACAGGCTGGTGAGGAGTGAGTCCAGTTGGGTTTTTAGTATCTCCACAAATGCAGACTCCACATCCTCTCTGGGAAACCTGTACCAGTGTTTGACCACCCTTAAAGTGAAAAAGGGGTTTTTTACATCTAAGAGGAATTTACTGTGTTTCAGTTTGTGTCTGTTGCCTCTTGACCTGCCACTGAACACCACTGAGAAGAGTCTGGCTCGATCTTCCTTACTCCACCCCACTAGGTATTTGTACACCTTGATAAGGTCCCCTCTGAGCCTTCTCTTCTCTAGGCTAAATAGTCCCAGCTCTCTCAGACTTTCCTCACAGGAGAGATGCTCCAGGGCCTTCATCACCTTAGTGGCCCTGTGCCTCTCCAGTATGTCCGTGTTTCTCTTGCACTGGGCAGCCCAGAACTGGTCACACCACTCCAGGTGTGGCTTCACCAGTGCTGAGTAGTGAAGCCTCCACCTGCTGGCAACACTCCTCTTAACACAGCCTGGGAGGCTGTTGGCCAACTTTGCCACAAGGACACATTGCTGGATCATGTTCAACTTGGTGTCCACCAGGACCCACAGGTCCTTCTGAGCAAAGTTGCTTTCCAGCCAATCAGCACTCAGCATGTGTCCATGCATGGGATTATTCCTTCCGAGATCCTTCTATTGAATTTTTCCAGTCCAATAGGTCTTAAAAGATATTTTTAAGTAATGAAATCTTAAATGAAAGGAGCTGAATTAGAACATGCTGTACTGACTTGCAATCAGTGATATTCTCAAAGGATATAATTATTGTTATATTTTCAGTAATATCATGATCCTTACAGATCCTCATTAATGTCTGAATTATAGTTGCTATAGGTGCTCCGATTCCACACCCTTTGTGTTTTCCGTTTTGGTTTGGGTTGTGATAAGGGAGCTAGGCTGAAGTGAAAGCTCTCTGGAAGGCAAATCTCTTTCAAAATAGAATAGCCTTGAGGAGTTTCTTCAGGTGCAGATTTCTTATTAATCTGTCATCATCTTTTGATGTAGTAAAAAGTTCTTGAAGCCTGAATTATTTACTGAGTCCAAAAACTGTATTAACATGATACAAATACTTTAGAAAGTACTGTCCTTTTCCTGACTAAAAGATTGGCATTCATGAAATTGCTTATCATTCAACTGATCAAAGCATTTTTTGACAGAAGTGAAAAAGAGTTGAATGAAATATGTTGTGTAAAGTTAGAAAGAATAAGAATGATGATGTTTTTGTTTAAGTGCCTGAAGGGAATAATCACAATGAACAATATATTAGAACAAACACCACATAAAATGTGTAATAGAAAATTAGAAATTCTAGAGATACAACAATAAAGGCAAACTGTCTAGTCAAATCCTCACGTACTTTAACTGAGATAAATGTTGAAATTTTACTGGTTTAGAACAGATGTACAGGATCAATTTCCCTGGTGGTCTAAATAAATTTGCTCTTAATCTAGAAATAATTGATATTCAATGGTTAGAATTTTATTCTAAAGTTTATTTCAAGGGTCCATTTTTAATGAAAGCAAAAGGTCAATTTAGTAATCTTGAATTAGAAGAATAAATGAGACAATGAATGGGTGCCTGGAGTTTTCATGCTTCACCAGACACAGGTTACAGTGATAAAGGTTACCTTTAGTGGAAATAAACCAAAGGAATTGTAAAATCCTTGGCAATTTAAGGGAGAAAAAAAGGCAATAATTAAAGGTCTTTCATGTGTCTTTGAAATATACTTTGATTATCTATTGAAAACACTACAAAATACTTAGGAGAAGGAGGGAGGAAGCTTGTTTTCTTCCTGGTTTTTATTCATGATAGTGGTTTACTGGGAGTCAAGACTTCAGATACTACATTCAGCAGCAGACATCACTCTGTCACTACCACTGTTCACACTTCAAAATTTAAAGTTACATAAAATATAGTTTCAGTGTGTTCAGTAAAAACTCAGTTTGCATGGAAAAAGAAGGCCAGTAAATGAATTAATAACAAGGAAAAAAACATTTTCAAACAAACAAAATATTTTATAATGAAATTCCTATAGATAACTCAGTTGTGAAAATATACATTTAGGAAAAGATTACTAGATTACAGAAATAAATAGCCTTTAAAACTCTCATACTTATTTGCCTACAGAGCACCAAGGTTCTAATTTGGCCACCACTGAGCTGAATATAATGAATGGACTATGCAAATAGTCAGTGTGATGCCAAAAGAATTCTGAATAAGTTCATGGATAGAATACAATTCATAAACTAAATGTATTTGTAAGCTTCTATTCTGATGCTTACAGGTGCTTGGGGTAAGATCACACATTAAAGAACCCATTTGTCTGTAGTCATTTAACTTCCACCACACAGTAATCTAGATGTTAATTATAAAATTCACATTATAACAAAATATTTTCTCATCATTTTCCTAGGTCCAGATAAAAGAAAATCTTACAAGCTAAATTGTGAGAAAAAGGTTTTTTAATATAGTTTTCATTTTTTAGCTGAATAGTTTGCATTATTTTGTTGCTGTTGGTTTCCTTACCCAGAAAAATTCCATTTTTACAAAGTTTATATTCAGCAAGTTCATCAGAATAAATTGTCTCTGTGTGCATAAAAGTTGTCAAAACCAATCATATCTGAGTGGGGTATCTCTGTTTCTGTAAAGGAAGACTCACCTCAAATCTTTTTCATCTTGTTGAGATTGTTTCCATGACCTAAGAGGGTAGTGAGATCAAGTCCTAAATGTTTCACTGGAATCAGCAGAAACAGTGAAAATTTCATCTAGAAACTAAGCCGTTGTATTAGAAGAAATATTTGTAATTTCTATTAATATTAAATTATGTTTGAATTAGATAACACAAACATGGTAGAAAAACTATGTGTAAACATTTATATTTTTCATTAACTAAGACAGATATATTGCACCTTGAACATGGAATGTTTATTTTCTTCTTGAGAAAATTAGCAGATGTTTTTCAGCTGTAGCAACAAAGCTTATTTATACTTGTTATCCTCTATCTGTATGAGCTCATAATGCTTACAATAAATGTACTTTTTAGTGCAAGATATCATTATAAAGTCTTGATATCAAATAGCTTAAAAATTGTGGAATAATTTTATGCAGTGTTAGGAAATATGGCATTTACAGTCCAATAAAAAATAACTAGGTAGCATCTCTTTTGTAGATAAAATGTTGGATCTTTATTGTAACATCATCACCCCAAAACATGTAAATTCAATTTTACTGCCAAAGTTTGGACATAGTACAGAAGAACTATACTTCTGGGGTATATAGTGTTGAAACTGTTTCTGACTTCTCATAGCTATTCTCTTCTGATTGACAATTCCAGTGCTAAACATGCAAACAACTACTAGTAAAAATCCTATTTGTTAGTTGCCCAGATGTTGGTGTTTAGTTAACCTTTCATGTCTCTTGTTTTTCAGTGGTTGAAATTTTGCTTTACTTACTGGTACTATAGGTAAGTGAACTATAAGTGATTCATCCGAATGGTTGCAGTATTTAGGCTCTGTATCACAAAAATATGGTTCTAGAATCTTCTCTCTCTGCCTTTGACTCTTTTTTTTTTTTTTAAATGAAATTCTCCCTCTTTAAGAATAGAAAGGAGCACCATCAGGATTTTGCTCCTTTGGTAAAACTGTCTAGCATATGTATAGAAAATTTTACAGACATGGAGTAGCAGATTTTTTTTTAAAGGCATCTATAACATACCAAAATGAATATCATGCAAGAAGATAGAGAAAGAGTCATAACAACAGTTACATTTACAGAATTATGAGCTATACCAAATCACACAAAGACTATATTATGAGTTACAGACAACCAATACATATTAGCAGGGATCTCTTAGATATGGTATACTGTAAAGAGGTCCCACTCTTCCAGAAAACTCTACATATGGGTTTCCTTTTGTAGAATTTTCCTGTTCCCAGTCACCAGGTTCCTAATGTGTTATTAGTTGGTATTCTTAAGAGAATAACAAATCACGAGAGCTAACATTCTGCAGCAAATTTAATTTCATTCCCCTGTTGCATTGCAATATGATTTATGTATGTCAAATGAAAATCTGATAGCTGTAGTCTAGTCTGCAGACTTAGCTCTTCAGGATTTTGTACAGTACTCTGCAGCAGTTCACAAAAGTTTAATAACATGACATTTCAAAAGTGTCACAAAACATACTGCTAGATTATTTATTAATAAATGTTTGCTAAAATCCCTCAAAAATAAAAAGAAAACATCATTTAGATATTATTTTGAATTGCAGTACTGTAATGTCTGCTTGTTGTTATTATACAGTGGCAGAGTAAATGATACTGTTATCAAGACTGATTACGCTCCTTACAGAGTTGATTCTGCTAAAAATATTTATTGATTAATAGCAAAGATTTGGAAAAGACTGTCAGGGAAAAAAAATAGAAAAAGCAATAAGTTGTTTCAAAGTTTCATATGAAAAAAGGCAGAGAGAAATATTTGTTCATTTGTCAGAGACATTTTTTTCTTAAAAACGTCTTTAAAATTAATGTCTTAAAGTCCTGGATTTCTAAACATAGAAATTTCCTGCAGCAATGAGTGGGAGCATGATATTCTGAATCTCATTTGCAGTGAGGATATTCCTTAGGCCTATGGACTCAGGGAAGATTCTATTTTAGATTTCATTGTAGCTTCATATTTGCAAAGTGAAGGTTAAGAAACTCTCAGGCTCATGAATTGCTGCTTTTCAGTGTTGGAGGTAATAGCTTCATATATTAAATGTTCTTAGGAATTTTATAAATATGCAAACTGAACATAAATTCTTCACATTAAAAAAGAAAAGATTATGCTACTTGTAGGTAATGCTAACTATAGAAAATAAAGATACTATCTCAACACAGATACTATAGAAACTGCAGAACTCCTACGTGATATCGTTTTACTTGCTTTTTTACTGGCATACATTGTTTCACCTTTTTTCTAAGAAAGATATCACTAAGAAGTTTAATTTTGCAAGATCAAATAAAATGCTAGGTACCAGCATCTCAGCATTAATCTTATTTCATATGTCCTTGGAATTATTCAGAACCACAGTATCAACAAAATACAGTTATCTACAAAGACAAACCATAATATTGATACTAATTGTGTCTCCGTAGTCCAGAATTTTAGTATTTGAATGTATTCCGTCTGGTCACTCTTACTACAACAGTGATGTTAACTCATCCTTAGTGCATAAATTCTGCACTGTAATTCTGAGGATCCATAATATCCATAAACCCCATAAAACTAAGATTATAAAGACACTTTCCAGAATACTGGTGTTTGCATAAGTTTCTTATCATTTGTCTTTCCACATCTGGAGTATTGGCTTCTCTTTTGATACTATGCTGTATTGGGTTTGCATGACAAGGTTTTGGTAGTGAGGGGTAGCTCTTTAGTAGTACAGGGGTGGCTTCTGTGAGAAGGTGCTAGAAGCTTCCCCCATGTCAAATAGAGCCAATGCCAGCCAGCTCCAAGATGGACCCACCGCTGGCCAAGGCTGAACCAATCAGCAATGGTGGTAGCACCTCTGGGATAATATATTTAAGAATGGGGGGGAAATGGTGCAACAGCAACAGCAGCTGGGAGACAAGAGTGAGAATATGTGAGAAGAACAACTCTGCAGACACCAAGGTCAGTGAAGAAGTAGGGGAGGAGGTGCTCCAGGTGCCAGAGCAAAGATTCCCCTGTAGCCCACGGTGAAGACCATGGTGAGGCAGGCTGTCCCCCTGCAGCCCCTGGAGGTCCACACTATAGCAGATAGCCACCTGCAGCCTGGGGAGGACCCCCCACGCTGGTGCAAGTGAATATGCCCGAAGGAGGCTGTGACCCCATGGGAAGCCCACGCTGGAGCAGGCTCCTAGCAGGACCTGTAGACCCATGGAAAGAGGAGCCCACGTTGGAGCAGGTTTGCTGGCAGGGCTTGTGACCTCATGAAGGACCCATGCTGGAGCAGTCTGTTCCTGAAAGTCTGCACCCCATGGAAGGGATATATGCTGGTGCATTTTGTGAAGAACTGAAGGACCCAAGCTGGAGAAGTTTGTGAAGGACTATCTGTTGTGGGCGTGACCCCCATGCTGGATCAGGGGAAGAGAGTGAGGAGGAAGGAGCGGCAGAAACAACATGCAATGAGCTGACCGCAATCCCCATTCCCTGTACCCCAGTGCTGTTCAGGAGGAGGAGGCAGACAAATTTGGAGTAAAGTTGCACCTGGGAAGAAGGGAGGGGTGTGGGGGGATGTGTTTTAAAATTTGTTTTTATTTCTCATTGTTGTTTTCTGATTTGATTGGCAAGAAATTAAACTAATTTCCCTACATCAAGTCTGGTTTGCCAGTTACAGTAATTGGTGAGTTTAGGCAGTGTGTCATAAAAATATGTCTGGAATACTTCTGTGTCTGTATTATAATTTTAAGAATGTATAAGTATATAACCTGATGAGCTGTAATTTTAATTATTATCATGACATACTAAAATAAAATTAAGTTTTAAAAATATACAATTAAAAATAATTACAAGAAAATACAGATAATGGTGGACTTGATTGTCTTTGGGCAGTATCAGGAATTTATGAATACTGTTGTCAGACCTGATCCTGACTCTGACTTTCTGGCTCCTCATCCTGCATCCTTGCAGGTAAGGCTGCTTCTCTGTCCTGTCTTGTTGGGACTCACTGCACTCAGCTCACCTTCCCATGAAGAGCAGCCAGCCCTTTCTACTTGCTCCCAATTACAACAAATAGTCATCATCACTCCTGCATTCTTCACTGGAAGAGGAAGATGGGGTCTAAGGAGCAGGTTTCTTCGTCCTTAGTCCTGAGGTCAACCTGTAGCTGTTTCATATGCTTTCTCATCGATCTGCCACCTTCTTACTGTCTCTCATCTTGACTGACATAAAGGTTGGTCAAATCTTTAGCTTGGGTGGCATCCACAGAGCTTCAGATGAAGTGGGTGAGGCCTCACTTGTCACTTCACCACCAGCCAGCTGTTCAAACAGTATAAAACCAGCTCAGACCAACGCAAATCCAGACCAACCCTGAGACCCTGCACTGTCAGTACAAGGAGTCAGTTCAAGAAGGGAGGTCTCCTTTGTTTTGATTTACATCTAGAG
>JADKXX010003360.1:0-11921 GCA_017310255.1 Butorides virescens | reverse complement strand
GGGGTGCTGGGGTTGGGGGGTGCTGAGCTGTGACACCTCTCCCTGCTCCGCGGGCAGGAGTCGGGCTGCCGGACCACACACTGCAACCTGGAGGTGCTGCAGGAGAGCACCTTGGTCTTCTTGGCCACCAAACCCCACGTCCTGCCGGGCGTCCTGCAGGAGATCCGTCCTGCCGTGGGACCTCACCACATCGTCGTCTCGCTGGCGGCTGGCATCACCCTCCAGACACTGCAGCGGGTGAGCCTCCTCCTTCTCCTCCTCCTCCTCCTTTTCCTCTTCCTCCTCCTCCTTTTCCTCCTTCTTCTCCTCCTCCTCTTCCTCCTCCTCCTCCTATTTGCACCCAGACTCATGGAGCAGGACACGCCGCTGCGGTTCTGTCCCCACCTGGGTTGCATCCCTAGATCCGTCCCCCTGGACCATGCTTCTCCACCAGCCCCAATGGGTGATACCCATCGGTGCCTCAGGGCACCCTTGGGTGCTGCCCGGAGCTGGCACCTCTCTCCCATCCCAATCTTTCCCCAGCTTCTCCCTGCCGGGACCAAGGTGCTGCGGCTCATGCCCAACCTACCGTGCGTGGTGCAGGCGGGGGCAATGGTCTTCGCCCGAGGCAGCGGTGCCGGTGACGGGGAAGCCGCCCTGCTGAAGAGCCTGCTGTCCTCCTGCGGGCTCTGCGAGGAGGTCCCCGAATCCTACATCAATATCCACACCGGCCTCAGCGGCAGTGGGGTGGCCTACGTAAGCACCCGCGCTCGGCGGCCACCAAGTTCACGGATGGGACGTGGGATGCTGGCAAAAATCCCACCCGTGCAGGCTTGGGGTTTGGGGTTTGGGGTTCCCCTGCTTTGTGCCACGCTCACCCCCATGCTCTCCTCCCCCAGGTCTACCTGTTTGCCGAAGCCTTGGCTGAGGGAGCGGTGAAGATGGGCATGCCGGGTGGCTTAGCCAACAGGATCGCGGCTCAGACGCTGCTGGTGAGTCGGTGCCATCGCTTGGGGACACCCGGCATTGCTCCTCTTCCTCCTGCCCCACCGCTCCCACCCGGCTTGGGCACCCTGTCACCATCGCTGCCCTGGGCTCTGCGGCACCCGGTAGGGTGGCAGAGGGAGGGAGGAGGTGCTGGATGGCCTCTTGCCTCAGTTTCCCCTCTTGAAACCAAAGATGAGGCCACCAAGAGATGGCATGGCGGTGGGACAGATGCTTTGGTGCCTTGTCCCCCCGCCACGGGATGTGGGCGATGGGAGGATGCTGCCATCCAGTCCCCGGGCAAGGAGATGGGGGTTGGGAGGTCCCCCTCTCTCTGACCCACTCTGGTCTCTCCGTAGGGTGCAGCGAAGATGATGCTGGAGACGGGGGAGCACCCGGCGAAGCTGCGAGGAGACGTCTGCACTCCTGGTGGCACCACCATCCACGCGCTGCACCAGCTGGAGAAGGGCGCGCTGCGGGCCACTGTCATGAACGCCGTGGAGGCGGCCACCAACCGGGCATGCGACATGGCCAAGGACTAGCGGTCTGACTGCAAGATGAGTCCCTCTGTCCCGTTCCCCGTGGGGCAGGAGAGGTGATGGGGACCAGACCGAACCTTCAGGGAGCACGGGGACCCTGACATCCCCAGGAGACCCTTGCTGGGGGTTGGGAGATGGCGTGGAGCCACATCCGCGCCGCGTGCTACCTCTGCAGGGCTGGGACCGAATAAATGTGGGCAGCATGATGGCAGGTTTGGCTCTTTCTGGTCCCTTCAGTCCTGGCGGGGGGTGCTACTGCACCCAGCAGGGGGTCACCTCCACGAGGAGGTGACAACCATGGGCCAGCAGGGATGGAGCTGATGCCACGCTGGCTCTACGCTCACCGGCGCTGTGCCAGGATGGATGGCACTGGGGACGGGGTTTTGGGGATGGGCTGATCCCAAATCGAGCCTGCTGGGGCTGGGCAGAGCGGCCGCATCCCTGCAGCAGGAGGCGAGGACCATCGGTGGGTGCCGTGAGGATGCTGAGGGACCTTGAGAAGCAGGGAGCTGGCAGGATGATGTGGGTGAGCGCAGAGAAAGGCTTTGATTTCCCAACTCGGTGCCAAGCAGGGGCGCTCGGTGCTTGGGTTACACCGATGCCTGCTCGGCTCTGGAGATGCGTGCGTGAACGCAGAGCTGCTGTCCACATCCCAAAATGGCGGGCGAGAAGTCAAATGGCTGAAAAACCTCCACCTCCCACCTTGGCCGGGCACCAGCATCGCACCACGGTCCTGCAGATGGGTCTTGCTCCGGCAGCAAGGCAGCGGGATGGAAGCCCAGATCCGCTCTCGGCCCCGGGGTGCTGCACATCAAGGGAGCAGAAACTCAAAGCTGGCCTAACTGGAGAGGATCTGAGCCTTTTGCGTGTCCTAATTAAGCTTCGTTTGCCTGCCGGCACCTGCACGGATGCAATTAGTGATGATTTGCGAACCGCTTTGAAGATGAAAGGCTTTTTTCTGGGCAAAACATCGCTGGTGAAACAGCTGGATGCTGAGCCTCTGGCTCCTACGGCTTTGAGCCCGTCCCCAAGGATGCCGTCACCCCAAGATGCCAGCGGCCACCAAGCCAAGAGAGATGCCGCAGCCCTGCGGCGCTGTCGGGTCACGTCAAGAAACGACCTCCCTGGGCACTTTCCTGAGGCACCTAATTAATTAGCAAAGCTGCACAAAAGCTGGAGACGGAGCTCGAGCCTGCCCGTCTCTCCTGTCCATCTCTACGCTTCACCGTGGTAGCCAGGGAAGGGACTCGTGGTGCAAGGCAGCAGTGGTCCTCAAGGTTTTCCAAGCCACCTGGTAGCTCCTTCGTCCTTCTTCTGCCCACTTTTACCCCTACCCTGTCCCCAGGTCGTGTCCCCCCGCAAGGGCGATTCTGCTGATCTCTCTGAAATACGCAGCCTTCTGATTTCATTCTTGGGCGTCTCCCATCTTTTCCATGTCCTCCATGCAGCTCTTTAACGTATCTTGCCAAAAAGCCTTGGCCAAATCCAGCCCCACCGCTTGCGACGTGGTTGACCCCAGCCCCTGCCCATTTCCTATCTCCATGCGTCCACCTCTTGAGCTTTGGGTTTTCAGGTTGTCTTTCAGAGAATTGACATGTTCAACCCCAAAGCCAGGATGCTGATGACCTTCATCGTTTTGCTAAGTGCTAGTTTTAACAAAACCAGCTTAAATTCCATTAATTTTATTTTAAAAGCCAGCACCCACTGCAGGTAAATTATTGCTACTACCTTACTGCTAGTACTCCTGCCTTCGAGAGGCATCTTGTCCTGGCCAGTGAGATCATGGAGCAGATCCTCCTGGAAGGCATGTCAAGACATACAGAAGGCAGGGAGGTGACCAGAGACCGCCAATGTGGCTTCACCAAGGACAAATTGTGCCTGACAATGGTAGTGGCCTTCTACAATGGAGCAACTGCATTGATGTCATCTGCCTAGACTTCTGTAAAGCTTTTGATATGGT
The DNA here is from genome assembly GCA_017310255.1 of Butorides virescens. Lineage (NCBI taxonomy): Eukaryota > Metazoa > Chordata > Aves > Pelecaniformes > Ardeidae > Butorides > Butorides virescens. The sequence goes on along the minus strand of JADKXX010003360.1, from coordinate 8,459 downwards.
CCCACACAATGTTCCTGCTGCTAAATTGGAGAGATATGAGTTTGATGGATTGACCATTAGATGGATCAGGTATTGGCTGGATGGCCATGTCCAAAGAGTTACAGTCAATGGCTTAATGGCCAAGTGGAAACCAGTAATGAATGGTGTCCCTCAAGGGTCTGTACTGGGACCAATACTATTAAATATCTTCATCAATGACATCATGGGATCGACTGCCCCCCTCAGCAAGGTTGCAGATGCCACCAAGCTGAGCGAAGCAGATGATTTGCTTGTGGGAAGGGGTGTCATCCAGAGGGACCTGGACAGGCTGGAGGATCTGGCCCATGCGAATATCATGAAAGGCAACAGGGCCAAGTGCAAGGACCCGTACCTGGGTCAGGGCAGTGCCCAGTATTGATACAGACTGGGGGATGAAGGGATGGAGAGCAGCCCTGAGGAGAAGGACATGGGGGTACTGGTGGGTGAAAAACTGGCCACGGGCTAGCAATGTGTGCCCATTTAAAATAAATATTTATTTATTTTTAGCATGAGGGTGGTGGCACACTGGTCCAGGTTGCCCAGAGAGGTGGTGGATGCCCCATCCCTGGAGCCATTCAAGGTCTGGTTGGATGGGGCTTTGAGCAACCTGATCCAGTTGATGTCCCTGCTCATGGCAGGGGGGTTGGAGGATCTTTGAAGGTCCCTTCCAACCCAAACCATCCAATGATTTGATGTTCTCACCTCCCCAAACCAGGCCAAACAGTGCCACGAGCACACCCAGGCTGACCTACGCAAGAAGCGAAGACCTCCAGCCTGGTACCTCCACAACATTTTTCTCAAACAACTGAAAACCCCTTTAATTCACAAACCACTGCCTGAAGTGAGTCACATCCCAAGCTCTAAAATGGTTTTGTAGAGGTTTTTTTTGGTGTCAAAGATGATAAAAATAGTGAGAAAGAAAAAAAAAAGCCTCGTTTATTGGCAAGTTAACCCTACTAATAAAAAAAAAAGTCAATTTGGGGGAGCAGCCACAGTGGCTCGGGTGCCTGCCTGGCCCTGCCGTGTTAAACGGGCTGCGGAGAGGTGGGGAACGTGATGGAGAAAAGACCACACCGAGAGGACACAACTGCACAGAAGGTCCCCCTTGTGCCACCTCCCCCATCCTGCTGGGATGGCTCTGCGCGACCGTTTACAGACAACAACCCCAAAGTGGGAATAAAAATTCATTTAATTTTCATAAACTCTGAAGTTATGAGACAAAGACCCAACAAGTAAAAACACCCACCCTGCCTGCTGACGCGGGGCATGGCAGTGCTGATGAGTTTTTTTTTTTTTTTTTTTTTTCCTTCCCTCCTTTCAATAATTTGGCTAAGCAGGCTAAAATTTAATCCAAATCAGGTCAAGAGCTGCTAAATTCACATCTGATGCCTCCGGTATTTCAAGGCAGCGCCGGGAGCCCTCCCCGCTCCCGTCCCAACTCGCGATGCACATCACGCCGGCAGCCGTCTCCCCTGCACCGCAAGACACCTCCTCCAGCCCCAGCCACCCCGCAAACCCCGGGGAGGGGCACCTCAACCCCCCATCCCCAGAGCCTTTGGCTTCGCGAGGATGATGGTACCTGTTTCAGCAGGTCTCTGTGGTCTTGAGCGTTCCCAGGGCCCGGGGGCTGTCACGGGAATGCCGGAGCTGACCCTCTCCAGGGGGCCACAGCTTCTTGGATGCCACCCAAGTGTCCCCATCCCAATCCAGTGCATGAAGAACGTTGTCTTAAACCAACCCCAAACCTCCCCAGTTTAACAGGACTCTGGTTTGGCAGGGGGAAGGGCGTCACCAGCCTCTTCCAGGGTAGAACATTTGCCTTAGGGCACCCCAGGAGCGGTCCCTGTCCAGGCAGCTGTGCCGACCTCAACCCCGCTCTGAGATGTGGGGAATTACTGTAACTTCCCCCATCATCCCAGCTCCTCGCAGTGATGCTGAGCAGGTCTCTCCCTTGCCCCCCCTTCTCCCCACGGGGTCGGGGGGGACTGGGCAGCATGGGGGGCATTCACCCCCTTCTAGCGGTGCCAGCGATCAGGGGGCCACCCCTGCGCAGACTCATGAGATTTAAAAAATAGCACCTCCTAAAGATACTTAGGGTGAGGAACAACCCTCAAGTACGCAAGGTACGGAGGGGTTGTTGCATGAACCCCCCCCTTTAGCCCTAAATTGTTAACCCCCCCCTTAGCCACGGTAACTCAGGGGCGTTCGGGCCTCCTGAGCCTCAAGGACTGCCCGTGACGGAGGGGTGAGGGGAGCTGGCACCTCCACCACCAGCGCCCCCCCCGGGACAACCGGGGTGTCCCCAGCCCCGTGCCCCCCACCCCAAGCGGGGCGGTTGGTAGCCAAGAGGTCGTGGGTCGCCCTGTCCTAGGAATGGGGGCTGCCGCCGCGGTGCAGCCGCTGGGCCATGCTGATGAGAGAGCGGAGCTGCACCAGCTTCAGCGGCCCCACTTGCCGTGGGTCCTGACCCTCCAGCCAGCGCAGCGCCGTCTCCAGACCTTTGATGGCTTCCCGAGCCGTGGGCAGCAAGGCATCTCCTCCTTCCCCACCCCTTCTGCCACCCCCATCTCCGGCAGCTGCCTCCTCCTCCTCCTCCTCATCCTCCTCCTCTGCCCCACAGCCCCCGGGGCCTTCGTCCTCAGCGTCCTCTTCCCCATTGTCCTCCTCCGTACCCGGGGCTGCGTCATCCAAGTGCAACCAGTCAGCCACCTCCTCGGGAGCCAAGCGCTTGTAGGCCAATGCAGCCAGGTGGGTCAGGTCGCTAAAGACTTTGCTGTCCCCGCCACCTTCCTCCCCGTGCGGGGGGTCTCCGTGCTCTTCCTCCCCAGGCTGAGGCTCGAAGGCAGCACGCAGCCCCAGCAGCCAGCACTTCTCGATCGAGCCGGGGGGGATGAGGTCCCAGGAGAGGCCGGCCAGGTACAACATGTCCTTGAGGAGGAAGGACCGCACGAAGTCCATGGGACCACCCGAGCCGCCACCGCCGCCGGCCGCGCACGAGACGGCCAGGCGCAGCAATTCCCGCTTGTAGAGCTGCTTGAAGGCGGACACCACCCCCTGCTCCAGTGGCGCTGGGATTCGGCCTCCTCCTCCTCCTCCAGTTGAGCCGCTCCCAGCAGGGCCCTTGGAGAGGAAGAGGGCACGGATGGAGCCGTCGGGTGTCTGCAGCGGGGGGGATTCCTCGGGCCCCGTCCCGGAGGAGGGTGGCGGGGAGCTGAGCAGCAACACGGCCTTCTGCTGCAAGCAGCTCCGGCGTAGATAGCGTTTGACGCCTGGCACGAAGTCCTCAAAGAACCAAGCCCGGAGAAGGGCCGGCCCCAGCCTGGCTTCGGGGCTGTAGCGGTAGCAAGCGGGGAATTTGTCCTGGTTGTGATGGCGGAGGCTGGGGGGATCGCGAAGGCCCCCGACCACCAGCGGCTTGAGCTTGTGGGAGCCGGTCAAATTGGCGGCCAGCAGCACGGTGACCCGCTCGCGGGGAGCCGGCCGCCGCCGTGCTGTTGCCGTCACCCCGCCGGCCTGCCCCGGCAGCAGCTTCCAGTAGAGCCCGGTGACGTTGGCGTTGTAGATCTGCTCGTCGCCGTAGCCCCCGGCATCAGCAGCCGGCATGGGCAAAGTCTCGGGGCAGGCGGCGGGAGCCCGCTCGGGCTCGGCGGGGAGGCCGCCCTCGCCGTAGATGCGTTGGCTGGAGATGCCGTGACGCTTCTGCCAGCGCCAGAACCAGCCGTGGCTGGCCTTGAAGGTACATTCGGGCCCGTAGATCTGCCGGGCGAAGGCTTCGGCCTGGGCTTGGATGAGGGGCCCGGAGAGGGGGACGCCGTGCTGTCGGAGAGCGAGGAACCAAGCGTAGACGGCGCGGTCGATCTCCTCCTCGTTGGCCAAGCGCATCTTCTTGCGTTGGGTGCCCACCTCCCCCCCCAGCTGCTCCAGGAACCACCGCAGCTTGGCCTCGTCCTTCAGCCAGCCCCTCAGCGTTCCCCCCGGCACCCCGAAAGCCCGGCACACCGACGCCTGCCGCTCGCCTTTCTTCACCCGCTCGATGGCCTGGAGCTTGTCCTTGATGGAGTAGGCCCGTCGCAGCGCCATCTTCACCGACACCCCACCGGCTGCTCCTGAGCTGCTGCTGCTGCTGCTGCCGCCGCTGCTGCCGCCACCGCCCCGCCGCCCTCCCGCCATACCCCCACCCGCCTCCGGCTCCCCCCCGGGCATAGAGCAACCGCCGCAGCCATGGGCCGCCGCGGTACCGGGAGGGGGGCGCGTTATAACCGGGGCGGGGCGGGGGGGGGGAAGGGTGGGGGCGCGGCGCCTTTGTCTCCGCTCCGGCCCCGAGCCGGCCGGTAGGGCGGGGCGGTGGGCAGTGCGCATGCGCCCCGCCCCCCCCCCAGCCCGTAGCAATTAGTTTGCGCCGCTTCCCCTCTCCCCCCTCCCCTTTTTGCCTTGTTGGACTCTTCCCCGCAGCTCCGCCACCTCCTCTGGGTTGTACCACTCTGCGAGGAAGGGGGGGGGCGCGCCTCCCCGCTTCCCACCCTCCCTGCTTCCCCTCGCCCTGCTCGGCTGTCCCACCGTGAGAAAGGGGAGAGGGGGGAGCGGCAGGCCCGCGCTGTGATTGCGGCGCGTTGTCTCCCTCCGCGCGGCCGGCCTTCCCCCCTCTCTCCCCCCCGCATCTCGCGCGTGGTCCGCGCCGCCCCCACAACCCCCCGCGCGGCGCGCGCTGTCTCCCTTTGCCCGGTGGAGGCTGAGCGGAGCGGAGCCGTCTGAGGCCTGGCCGGGCCCAGCGCTGCCGGTGAGTGCCCCCCCGGCCCCCACCGGGCGGGCTTCCCCCTCTCTGGGGTCCCTCATTCTCCCCTCCGTGGGGTCCTTTATCTCCCCTTCTCCCCCCTGCCGGCCTCGGTAGTGGGAGTTTCGGGGGGCTTGGCGGGGGGGCTGTGTGTCCCTTGTTCCTCTCACGGCCCTGGGGTGGGAGAGATGTGGGAGCCCCTCAGGATCCGTGGGGCCCTTTCCTCCTCAGGGGCCAGGGGAAGGTGTAAAAGATGCCTGCTTTTTAACACTACATTGGTTTTATGAGGTTTATTCCCGATTTTGGTGACACATGGGGTGCGGGGGCACCTCGCGATCCGCGGGGCCCCTTTCTCCTCTCACAGCCCCCAGGAGGGAGGTTGTGATTCCCCCCCCCCCCCCCCCCCCCTTATTATTTATGGGGTCCTTTTCCCCTCATAAGCCAGGGGAAGGGGGGGGTCGGGGGTACCTCGTTATCAGTGGGTCTGGCAGTGGCGGGAAGGGGAGGAGTTGGGGGGGGGGACACCCTCATTCTGTGTGGGATTCTTTTGTTACAGCCTCAGAGAAGGGGGGTTGTGGAGTCCCCCCATCGTCTGTGGAGTCCCTTCCTCTTCATAGCCTCGGGAATGGGGCTGGATTCACACACCCCCCATTAACCCTGGGGTCCCCCACTATCCCTGGGATCCCTTCCCCCCACAGCTCCAGAGTCCTGAGGGAGAAGGCTTAGGGTGCCCTTGCTCTTTGGGGTTACTTTTTCCCACCCTAAGTCCCAGGGACTAGTATGGTGCTCTACCCCCCTCCCGCCCCCCCCAAATCTCTTGGGTCCCTTTCCTCTTATTAGGTCTCAGAAGGGCTTGTGGGACATCCCCTGTTCCCTGTGGGGTCTTTTCTCCCCTCACATCCCAGGAAAGGAGGTTGGGGGGGACACCCCCATTATCTGTGAGATCCCTTTTCCCCTCTCAGGCCTAGGGAAGGGGGGGTTGCAGGGTTCTCCCCCTCCCTTTGAGGTGGTTTCCACTTTGCAGGCTCCAGGTGTGTTGGTTGCAAGAGCACTCTCTTACCAGAGTAAGGGCTGGAGGTCTCCCTAAACCTGTGCAGCTTTTGGAAGGGGAGCAGGTTCCCTCTCTTTTTGGCGTGCTGATTGTGGGGATACCCCTGCTACCTGGAGCTGCACCCCTTCAAGTCTCAGGGTCAGTGCAGTTCCCACCCTGGTATAGGAAGGGGAGTTTAGGGGACCCCCTGTCCTCAGCAGCTCTGAGTGCCTCGGGGGACTGCTCTTTTCCCCATTCTTCATCTCGGTAAGGATTTCTTGTCGAGTCACCTGCTGCAAAGGGAAACTGGAGCTGTTGTCCTGGCACAGAGCAGCTGGCAGCCCTCTAGCTGAAGCAGAGGCCTGATCCAGTCTGTGGCCCAGCACCCTTGGCTGCCTCTCCAAACTTGGTGCTGGGAGCCCTGGAATTCCAGGCTTCCCCCCACCATCGTCCTGCCCTTGCTCTATAGGTGCACGTGGGCTCCGCTCATCTCACCTCTCCCTCTCCACATCCTGGTGTTCCCAATCCCTCTGTAACCTTGGTGGTGCCTCCGGCAGCCCCTCCTGCTCTTTTGGCTTTTCCTTTTTCTTTCAACAGATGGCTCACTCAGGAGGTATCTGTTTCAAAACTATATTTGGGGAATGGGCAGAGCGGGGGAGGAGCGGTTGTGCAGAGGCTGCTAATGTGCTCTCTGGGGGAGGGGAGGGTTGTGAAGGATTACAGTGGTGGCTAAAGTTGCTGAGGCTGCTATGGTCTGTCCTTCATCCCCTCCACTGAAATCAATATGGATTTGTTCTTTTGCATCTAGATCGTTGATGGTTTGGAACTGATTGTAATCTGATGTTCACAATCCGGTCGTACTCCGTATGGGGGAGAAAATAACTTTGCCTGCCTGTACAGCTGTAATTCTTTCCTCTCCTTTTCTAGGTGTGCCCTCTTTCTCCCTGACCTTGCAGGTATGGCTTTTTTCTCTTCACCTAAGCTGCTGGTTTTCAGCTACTTTTGCTTTTTCTTGTCAAGGTGACTTCTTTCCTGTCTCTCTCCCCACTGCTGATTTCCCATGCCCTTGATTATATCTTCACTAGCAATCAGCAGTGCTGTTGCTTGGAGTGAAGAGTCACATTTTTAGGTGATTGAGGTTGGGAGTTGTTGTCCTTTCCCTAGCTTCATATTTTAGCTCCAACTCTGTGTTGTGCTGCTTTGAGCCACCGTGAGTTGGGAGGGAGCCAATTTAGGGAGTTAAAGCAGCGGAAGAGCAATACTACACAAGTGTTAATATTTTCTTTTGCTTTAGCTGCCTGTCTTGACTCAGTGCCAGTGTCGAGGAGGGGGTGGATTTGCTCCCTTCGGCTGCAAGAGGCCATCAGACCCTCTGGCGTGAAACCAGTCTCAGTTCTTTTAACTGTGAATCACCAGAAAAAAAGAGAAAAAAAGCAGGAGGCGGGGCAGGGTTTGATGGCTTTCCTTTGCTGTAGAGCAGGGAGGTATGAGGCAGCTGGGTCTAACTGGTGCCCTAGCTGAAATGGCTCTTGCTTTTGTGCAGGACTCGTGGTTTTGGGAAAAGGAGAAGGATTTCACTCGGAAAGTGGTAGGCAGTGCAGATGTCTTGAGTCCAGCGTAGCCCAGGTACCAGTCTGAGGCCTTAGAAAGGAACAGACTGGTGCCTGTGGACCTTCTCGCTCTTCTCTCTGCTCTATTTCTGACATCAAATGGGTCCTTTCTGGGTTTTGTGGCATTTATTTTTCTGGTTGCTGTCAGGATTGAGCTTCTGGTGGGGAGGCTGATGTGAGATGCGGTAGGACAGGAGCATTAAATATATCACCCCGTTGGCCTGGTCAAAATCAGCTGTGCCAAGGTGTGTAAGCAAATACGCAGATGGAGGACTGGGATAGAATCTCCTGTAGTGAGAACCCCCAGTGCTGGAGGGGGGGAAGAGCGACCGGTTTGGGATTGATTGCTGCTTGGACCCGCAGAAATCAGAACTTTCCTTGCCTGACTTTTGGGGCTGCGTCCGTGGGGTGGTTTTGGGGTCAAACTACAGCAAGCTGCCCTGTGTCCCTTATCATCCCGTGTCCCCCGGTGCCACCTGATGCCCACTTTTTGGTGTCTTCTCTGAAGAAGGGAACTGAACTGTAATTCTTGCCCTCTTGGTTACAGCTTCCAGAAATCAGTGACGGATGAGATTTGTTGCTCTTGCTCATCTAAAGATACTTTTTCAAAGCTATCAGAAATATTTTAAGCCACATCAAGCTGTTAAAATTCTTTTTGGGGAGAGCTGCTTTCAAATCACAGCCTGACGTGCTGTGCCTTGTTGGGAGCTGGCAGGTCAGCCTGGCACACAGCTGAAATTAAAATCCCAGTTCAGTTCCAGTGCAAGAAATTGGGCCTGATGAAATTTAGGTCTCTGGGAGGCTGCAACAAGCTTATTTATAACCTGACTCCCCCCCAAAAACCCCCCATGTTTATAGGCCTCTCCATTCAGGAGAAATATAACTTTCTCATGGACCAATGAGAAAGAGTGGCTTTCATTAAACCAATAAATCGAGTTGACTTAACTTTCTTTTTTTGGCCTCAGCCTTAGGGTAATTTGTTGTATGCTTTTGTTTTACTGACTTTTTAAAAAGTAACTAGACTTAAGGG
>JADKXX010003359.1:0-23076 GCA_017310255.1 Butorides virescens | reverse complement strand
TATGCTTTTGTTTTACTGACTTTTTAAAAAGTAACTAGACTTAAGGGGATAATGCAGTCAAATAGCTGAAGTCCCAAGCTTATTTTGGATTTACAGAACAACAATAGAGACCTTTTCACTGCCTATTTTTAACTTTATGCGTTTCCCTGCAGCGCTGGAAGTGCGACACAGATTTGTTCTGGCTTGAAATCCCCGTGAAGTGGTAACAACACCAAAGCTCTGAAGCAGCAGCTATGATTAAAAATTCTTCTTTCGGGTTTTTGTAAGCCCTCTTTAACGCTCCATGGGAGGCCTAAACATTGACCTGTGATTTTTTTGTTGTTAATTGGGAGTATTTAGAATCATAGTTGTTTAGGTTGGAAAAGACCTTTAAGATCATCAAGTCCGTTAACCTAACGCTGCCATTCCACCACTAAACTGAATTTGATTGTTTGGCATTGATAAATATTAATTATACCATTTGCCTCTATGCTTTGTAAAACACCTGATAGGTTGTCTGCACTGTCACTGGAAAACCAAAATTGTCCTGGGTACGTAGGTGCCAGTCTGGTGCGTGCAGTAAGAACCCTTCTTAGATATTTTTTTACTCCACTCACAGATCTGTGTTTCTCAAACACTTTTTATACAGTTTGCTGCCTCTGTCTCAGAGTATTAATTTATCTTTGTGCCAAAAGAATACTAGTTAAATGAAAAACTGCTTCACATCTGAAAAATGTTACTAGGCAGCAGATGGATGTGGTCTTGGGAGCAGTTTGGGGGAGACACCTGAGCTGCCAGCTTCGTTCTGAGTGCGTGCAGGCTGATGGGTTTCTAACTCAGGTCTAGTTTCTGCGCTCTGATTTTTTGCCAGCAGAGAGTGTTCATTAAACACAGCACATTCTTCTTAATTTAAAAACTTTTCTGTTTGAGCAGATGAAGTGAGTTAGTTGAGAAGACCAGGCAGAAAGCGTTGAAACAACTATGCAGGCTGTGGTTTGGTGCGGTGGTGAATCTTAGCTGCCTCAGGCCAGTGCTGTGAGCAGCGTGGTGTACGGTGCCGGCTTGTAAGAAGTCCAAGTCAGTTTAAATCTCTTCCAAAACCTTTGAAGAGGTGAGTTTGTCCCTCCAGACTTTGTCAAGACCGGGCATCATCCCTTTGCTCTTTGTGCTGTGCTTCGGCAGGCTTGGCTGAAGCTGGATTGTGAGCTTGTGGCTTTTCTGGAGTAAATTTGTATGCTGGGAGAACTGGTAATGCTCTGGTCTGGTGTTACTGGTCTGCAGCTCACATCTCTCATCAGGCTGTCTGCGCCAGCTCAGGTGATAGTTTGGGTAATTAAAATCCTTGTAGATGCCTCTTCCCATCTTCCTCTGGGAAGACTTATGAACATAGAGTAGAAATGACCTTCTTTTTTAATGTTTGCTTGTTTTTGTAAACTTCATTGAAAATCTGGGCTTTATCATAACTGAACCTAAGGTTTGGTCCCTCATGGAAACATAGGTGCTGCAAGTATCCTGGTTTTGGTTTTGGAAAATGATACTGTTGCTTGTTGTGGTAAATTCCCATGATGAAGATTTTTCCCTGGTAATAATCTTCAAAAAAACCACCCCAGCACTTGAATTCCTGTGAGCCAGATTTGATGGGGGAACATCTGTGGTGACTTTGACTTAAGGCTTTGCATTGCTTCCTTGCAGAAATCCCCTTTTTTCACATGTAATGTTGAATTGGTGATGTGAGCAGCTGTGTCTCGTCAGGCTTCATAAGTGCAGCCTTGTAAGTGTGGCTCTTAAACTCTTAAAAGTCATAAATTCTTCCGCAGGTGTTCACATGTTGGATTGATGCTTTTTTCCTGAAAAATTTGTAGGCTGGGTGTTGGTGCTGGTGTTTTATTTCTGTCTCTTTCATAGAAGGTTGTACAGATGGCTAACTTCTGGTAGAAGTAACTACAGGCCTGTGAATTCATTGTTTGATATTCTGCTTGTTATAATTTCAGAATTCTTTCGAGTATTTGCTATTGCTGTTTAGTTATCTGAAACTGGGGGACCTGAGCTTCACTTCTGCACCAGCTGATGGTATTGGTAGGGCAGGTCGGGAGCCTCCCTGGCTTGCTTCCCTGTCCTGATGGGTAGATCCTTTGGGATATATACTTTTTTTATTGTTTACTATTTAAAATTAAAACTAACTGAGCATCTGTGGTGTTGGTTGATGAAGATAATGTAGTTCTGGAGAGTAAACCAGCTGTAAGTTTTAATTAAATGTATTATGTATGGGGGGAGTTAGCTATGTGATAAAACTGTTGTCATTCTGTGCCCTTGGTGGCTGGCTGCTGCGTCTCTAGAACTGGAAACTTTCTCTAACTTTTATCTTTTTTTCTTAATGCTATCATAGGAGCTAAAAAAGTAAGTACTCTTTAGTTGTCACGTTGGGTTTTGCACTTTCTGGAAAATCGTGGGACTATAGGCACTCATCTGATAATTCTTACTAGACGGATTATCGCACAGTTTTCTGATTTCCACTGGAAGTAAGTGTACCTTTACAGGTTTATTTACTAAATCCACCAGTGTCTCCCTTTGATTCTCTTTGATTTGAAAGACCTTTGAGTTGGGAGTCCTCAATAATGCGCCTCACCCTTGTGACAAGCGACAGGGGGGCTGCAACTCCACTGCCTGAAGATGTTTGCTTAAGGACTTGAGCAAAATCACCTGTAATTAAAAAAAAACCAAACTAACCCCCAAATTTTATGTTTATTTTTAAGCGGTCATGCTCTTTCTATATGAAATGTTAATAGCTGCAATGCAAATGAAATATTTAAAGGTGTGACAGTTTGAGCTGTTACTGAGCCATGTCCGGGCTTCTTGTTATACCCACTAGAGATTCTTCCTGAAGCAGTTTCAATTCTAACCTCTGAGGATAACATCTGCATTGGGTTAATGAAGTATTCTCAATAAAAGATCTCCCTGAAGGCTGTAGACTATGTTTTTTTTTTTTTTTTTTTTTTTCTTGGGCTCACTCAAATGAATGTGGCCATAGAGCCAAGCAAAGCATGCCAGGCAAATGCAGAAATCTGATGTTCTGGTCAAGAGTCCTTATTGACTGAAGTAACCAAAAAATTCTGAATGTATTGCCCTACCTCTGCAGCTTCAGTTGTGCCTTTTGCTTTTCCCATGGATTTTGTGCTGCCAGGTCGCTATGCTAGATCCAGATGGCCGCTGGTTTTGAACTGATGCACTGCAAAGTGGGGCTTTTGTGCGCAACGCTTTTAATTTGCATCATTTAATCCTTTTCCCGTCTGCCAAATGACTGAAATGCAGGTATTGCTCTAGCGGACGTTGCCTTGTATTTGATGTTACCCTCCAAGAACCCCAGTTAAATTGGCATCTCCTGTAAAGATTGTTTTTTGAAGGGGGATGCTGTTTGCTGCTTAAGAATATAAAAATATCTAAAATTATTTGTCCAAAAGCTGAGACGATGAGGAGTATGAGGCTGCCTCGATGATTTTTTTTTTTTTTTTTTACAGCAGGAATGTTGTCATTGTACCTCAAAATAACTTGTGCATGCTTTTTAAGTGGCATGTCATGGGTCTGCAGGACCTAAGTGATGTCATTTTTCACTGCTTGATGATACCACTGTGGAAGCTGTAGCAGCAGAGCTTACCCTGATGAGCAAAACCGAATTAGCGCTTGCTTGTAGCATTGCTCCTACCTTGCAACGCGTGTGCTTCCAGCTGGGGAGTTTTTTGCTGTTGACGATAACAAGTAGATTAATGTTTATTGAAAGCACTGGTTTCTTTCTAGTTGCCTGTAGTAAGAAGCGGTTCGTTGCTCCTTAACTGGTGCAGAATGCAAGAGCAGAGCGTAGAATAAAATCAAGATTTCAAAATAAGTTTCAATTTAGGTATTTTTAAATGTTTTTGGCAGTATCACAGTGTTTTCAGCAGCTGGTGGAGGTGCGGTTTCACAACTCCAGAAAGAAAAAAAATACTTTAGCTTTTCCTAGTAATTTTTATAATTGAAATATAGTATTACATTGTTTTAATATTTTAAACTGCATAAGGTTAAATAGGAAGTTTAAAAAGGCACAAGTGTTTACTTTTTGGTTTTACTGGTCTGTCAAGCCCTGGACTTGAGGCTTGTAAAATCTTCCAGGAACGGTTGGAACTGCAAGCTGTCGACTGAAATCTGGAGGATATTTCAGCTATTGGTGGATTTTATTTGGCAACCTGTCAGAGATAAATTTGTAGCTATAAAACTTGCAGCTGTAAAGAGAGGCCTGGCTTACAGGGACTTCATTTCGGAGCTTTTTTCCCCCCCCAACTCTAGGGATCTAACCGTGTAGTGTTTGGCAGAGATTTAGTTCCTGACTCATTAGATATTTGAGCAGTACAGTAAATTCTGTACTTGGAAAGGTATTTCCTATACCATTTCCAATAATCTACACATACTAGAAGCTACTTTGTTTTCTCTCTAGTAAGGTATGGCTAGGGCAGGAAAACACAAAGTAGTTGCAGTATTTTTCATTTCAATAGAACAATTTTTTTTTTTTTGGTAAGCTTAAATTCATGATGAGATCTCCAGCTCTCGGTCAATTTTAATTTGCCAGTAACTGGGGTTTTAAACCAAAACCAAGTCATAGTTTTTCAGTCAGCTCCCTCTGCTGGCTTTCTAGGAGCAAAACACCAAGGAGGTGTAAGCAACCACCTCTAAAGATCCTCAAGAACTGGGGCATCTTTCTTCAGCCTGTCTTCCCAAACCAGTGCCTAGCTGAGAATACCTAACAAGTAATTAAGGACTAATCTACTAATTTGGAAGAATGTCTTACACATTACCAGGGATTTGAACAAAGCCTCACTGTTTTTTTTTTTCCTGCCAGTTGCCTTCAAAAGTGAAACTTGAAGTGCTGTCAGCCAGTGCCTTTATTTTTAAAATAGCAACATGCAGAATACTTGTCAGAACAGCGGAAGTATTTTAGGAGGTAGGTTATTTTGACTTCAGAAACTGGATGTGTTTAGGCAGTTTAATTTCCTTGAATTAAAATTTATAACAGAAGAAAAAAAAAATCAAACTAAATGCTTAGGCTCTTTACTGTGAATAATAATGGCGTGATAGCTTTTGATGCTCTTGTATTAAGAAATTACTAAATTCTGATGCATGCCCTTGCTTTATTTAGTTTTGCTGCAACTACATTATTGTGCTTATCTTTTAATGCTGCCACTCTTTGGAAGATGAGGACAAGGAAACCTCCCTGCCCGGTAGAAAAAGTGTGGGTAGACAAGCACAAATACGATGAAGCAGAGAGACTGCATTACGAAAGAGAAGCGATGCTAGCTGCTGCAGCCCCTGAGGAGTGCCAGGAGGTAGAGGCTGTAAACGGAGTCTGCAATGATGACTCCGTTGACAGCGAATTCAAGGGAGACCTGAAGAGAGCGAGGAATGGAAAGAAACAAAGGAAACGGAAGCGTTCGCCAAAACCCAAAAACGTGGCCTCCAAGTTAGACTCTATTTTGTCCGGTTTGTTAGCTGACCACGTGTGGTTTGACAAGCCTTTCTACGACCACGCTGAGAACATCTACAGGCAAAAAATAGTGGATTGTCAGAAGGAGGAGGCGCCTGAGACTGCACTAACTGCTGAGCAGTCCCCTTTAGTGGCCAGCTCAAAAGCTGTCCAAGATGTTCCTAAGCCAAGGATGCTTTCAGCAGCCCTGTCCTGCTCCCACGGTAGCCTGTCTGCCTGTCACCATGTCGTTCAGGATGTCTGGGTCAACAAGTTTGACTTCGATAAGGCCGAGGAGGCGTTTATTGAAAAATCTCAGTTCTTTGTTCCTCCAAATGTCCTAACCATCCCATCTGTGTGGTCAAACGCTGGCAACGTCGGGCTGAGAACGCCGGATGAGGGCTACGTTACAGCCCTGCCTACTCCTGCTACGCCAAGCTTAACTCCAGACGTCGTTGCTGATTCTGCTTCTTCCTTCGTTACCAGTTTGTCTGGTGCTGTACAGCAGACGGTAAATGGTAAGCCACAGATTTCAAGCTTTCAGGCTCTCATGTCGGAGGTGTGGTTAGAGAAACCTCTCTATGACGATGCCGAGAAGAGCTTCTACGAGAACATGTTTGATGGGCATCCGTCGGGCAAAGACGAACAGCAGCAACGCGGCTGCCCCGAAGCGCTGAAGAACCACCACGAGGACAGGAAGAACCACGGCGCTGGAAAGCAAGCGGGCATCGAACACGTGGAGATTGCCACCAACCCTCTGCTTCCCAGTGATGCTGAGCAACCTCCGCCTACCTGCTTTTTTCTGCACGAGGACAGCGAAACTGTGTGGCTTAATAAGCCGACGTATGACAGTGCCGAGTCGCGATACTATGCCGCCGAGGCTCTGAAAATGTCAAGAGCGGGAGAGAGTACGGGGACGCAGGAATCTGCAGTAGTAGAACCCTCCCAACCAGCTCCTTGTGCTTCAAGCGTACCTGCACCAGAAACGAAGTAGGAGAAGTTTATTCTGGGGTAACACACATGCAAAACTGCTGGGTCAGGATTAAGCTGAAAGAATTTGCATGTGTAGAAGACGGGGGGCGTCCTTTGTGTCTGCGGGACCGAGCGTGCGTGCAGCTGTAGGGAGACGCCGCTCCTGAGCCAGGGAGCCCCTTTGTGGGCAAGGGTAACTGGGGGAAACTCCCTTCAGGGAGCCCCCTTCTCCTGGTGAATGCTGGTGGCTAAAGGCAGTATTTGTGTGGTGCCAGAGGTTAAGCAGTTAAAAGTCAGGGCTGGTAAGTGAGCTAAGGTTTGACCCCCTCTTTACGTGGGGGAAACCCGGGCCCCGTTCCATATTCCTGTTACAAAAAGGCATGAAATTGAGAAGCCGGAGGGAGTAATTGTGTGTTTTAAGCAGGCCTGCTGAGACCGCAGCGTCTCATCTTTGAATTTGAGAGATTAAAGCAGTGGTTGTTAGCTCTGTATTCCTGTCGAAACGCCACGAGGTCCTTCAGAGAAGTGCTTATCCCCAGTTCTCCTGCCGAGCAGGTAGGCCGGTTGTTGAGGCGTAGCTACATTTGAGCATCACTACCAGCTTGAAGAAGGCTTGGGGGTGACAGTGAAACACAATTTAGGGCATCATCCTGGCGTGAGCGCGTGCTGTATTCGCTTCACTGCAGGCGGAGGTCGCCTTTCTCATTTGTTAGACCATTTGGTCTGGAAGCTGCTGTTAATTTTGGGCCAGGGCTGGCAAGATTACACCTTGTTTGGTGCGTGTGTATGTAGCTGGGCAAGAAGACTGCGTTCTCAAATTGTAGCTAACCTTCATAGTTGTAACTTACGGTTCTAAATCGATTTGCAAACATTTAAAGGAAGTCCTGGATGAGGTGCAGTATGATACCGCGATTTCTGTGTTAAAAACATGCTTTTATATATGGCTGCCTGAGCCCTGCTGCACGGAGGGCTGGCAGCCTGTCTGAAGGCTGGTGTTTCGATGTTATTTTGCAGTGATGTCTTTGGAAAAAAAGGCTCTCGAAGCATCAGTCGTTATTTCTGACCCTTGTGATCCTTGAGTTTCTTAGGATTTGTCGGAAAGTTTTACGATCTTTATGTCAAGTGATACGGAGGGTTGCAGACAAGCTTTAGAGCAAGCATGCCTTTCACCCTATCCTATTTGGGAGAATTTTCTCTTTAGTTGGACAGAACTGGGTATTTGGTTGTGCCTTTCACCCTGTTCTGTGAAAGTCCTACGTGTCGTCGTAAAATATGTGGCGTACGTTTGTCTGTAACTGGGATTCTTTATTAATGATACTGGTTGGCAGCTCAAGCACAGGGTCTTGGAGGGTTGAAGGGAGGGAATGGCTTCAACGTAGAGGACCTGTATGGTGTGGTGGTCTCTGGTCTCTTCCGAAGGGGTAGATGAGAAGGGTGCTTGTTTTACAAAAGACTCATCTCTTGGCTTCCATGTAGGTGTTTTACTGGAGAGCCACGGGGTTTTGAGTTGATAAGGAAAGGGTTTGTGGGTTGCTGTTAGTTGCTCTTGCTGCGTTGCATGGTGGAACCTGGTAACGGTGTGGTTTTGTTGTGGTGCTCTGTCCCTGCTCTCACCACCTCCTCAAAACTGATGTTGTCTCTGTAGCTGTCCCCTGGCTTGAAATAAGGGTGCATCCTCTCCTTGTTGCAAGGGCCCCATCATTTTGCCTTCGAGTTAAGAAATCAAACCGCCTTTGGAAGCTGCTGCCCTGAAGAAAATGAACACCCTTTCACAGCAGCGCTAGGATGTTTTACGCTGTTCCTCCTTTGTAGTGACATCTCTGTCCCTCGCAAGTCTTGCATTGCTGATGATTTTCATTTCTAAACACTTGCAGCAGCTTCCAAAAAGGCCACGTGTGCAGTTACCTGTTGGTGCCGTTGTAAATTGTGCGGGTAGCTGGGTTCCCGGAGGCTCTGGCCGGTGTCAGGCAGGGTGTGTTGTACCGGGCTGTTCCTTACAGGAGGATTTGGTGGTGCACCTTGCGAAGCATGGCGTGACCAGGTAGAGACATGTACCAGCCTAAGACAGCCAACAGTTGCTGTCAATGCCATTGAGTCGCGTTCAAGAAAGACTGAAATTACATTTGAGTTTGTGAGCCGTAGTGTCAGGAGCTGCGTATTCATCAGTCTTTGGTTTCACCGTGGCCAGGCGTCTTAAGAATTAAAAGAATTAAGAATTCCCTTTTTGATTCTCATAGTCAAGACATCTTTGTGAGCAGCAGATTCCTGTGTGTCTAGCATGATCTAGAAAAATCCTGCTTTTTTTATTTAGTGGAAGAAGGTACAGATCAGTTGATTTATTCTGTCCCCACTTGGTGTCTCCTCACTAAATGCAGGTCAGGCCATGCAGACGAGTGGGTGATTAGATTGCCCTGCTTTCCTAATAGGATCCTGTTTACTTAAAGCTTTCCACCAGAGTGGAAACAGCCAAGCAGAGAGCTGCAGGCACAGCTCTGTGGGGAAAGAAAACGCTTTTCTGACAAGCTCGTTGCAAGCTGCTAACCTTAAGTACTTCCAGGAACTTACTTTGGGTTTGTTTGTGCTTTTTTTTTTTTATTTCCTTTCTGCAGAAAAATGGCAGTCGACTACTTTATGCATGAGAAGGTCTGGTTTGAGAAATACAAGTATGACGATGCTGAGAGAAGATACTACGAGCAGATGAACGGGCCGGTTAGCAGCTCTTCGAACCAGCAGGTAATGCTTGTTCTCAGGTGGGGTTTAGCAGAGGCCTGGAGCTTTAAAAACGGAGCAGGCGAAAGGCCACGATCCACCTGGATGTGCACTCTGTGTTCTTTCCACTCTGGGTGCTGCTTTTTCCAAGTCTGAGAGGCTTCTCTGGAGCCTACCCCCAGTTATCACCCCTTCTGTCTTTTGAAAGCCCATCTGCTGTGGACTCTGAAGAATTTTTCCCGTACGACTGGTGTAACGGGAGATCAGGCACACTTGTAACGACAGACGAAGCAGTTGTAGGTTGTAGCAGTCAATCTTTTTGGGCTGCTATGGCAGGGCACGAATGCTATCTGCGATCTAACGGGGGCACAGTTTGAGCTTTAAGCCCCGAGAGCTGCAGTTCTGTTGATTGGGCTGGGCGATAACTCTGGGTGAAGAATTGTCCTGTCCCCTATTCAGCCAGAGAAGATGCTGTTTTGCTGTGGTTTTGGAGCAGCTAAGCTTTCCTTGGCCAGGGATATATTGGGTGATATATGAGATGCTTGATGTTTGAAGAGCAGCACCATGGCTCCAAAGAGACCGGGAATTATGTTCTTCTCTTTGTACCCCTTGAAATACTCAGGAGACTGCATCATAGTACGGGTGAGTTGGGGGCAGCAGGTGGAGAGGAAGGATGGTGCTGCTGCCGCTGCACACCTGACCTGAAGTAGCTCAAGCTTAAATATTAGCCCCAAATTATTACTATTTAAAGATACAGAGCTATTGTAACCTCTTTCCTGCCATGTAAAGAGCTGTTAACTGCTTATGCATTTGGTTGGTTATGTAGAAAGCTGCTTAAGAGTTTTAAATGGCTGTCTTGCAAGTGTTTAAGGGGAAGCTTTTTGCTTAAGTAATAGCTTCTAGGCACATTCTCTCTGTTCCTGCTGCCCACGCTAGCAATAGTGGTGGCACAGCACCCAGAACACATGCAGAAAAATTAGAAGCTATAGATAAGTGCTCAAAGTAGATGTTAAAGTGCAAACCTCTGCAGTGCTCTTAGAAGAACAGTTCAGACTATTCCATGCCACGTAAGGAGCTTCCAGTGAAGAAGTTCTGCCCATGAGAGGTGATGTGAAGGCTCTGGGGGAGATTCTGCAGCAGTTTTATCAGCCACTTGTCTGCTATAAGGAAAAAGATCCACACTCCTTAAAATCTTGGCTCGTGGGTAGTTTCATATCTCGGATCTTGCTTGGGGTTGGAGTCTGGGCGAGGCAAGGAGTGAATGGATCATGGAAACTGAATTTGTGCCCTAGGAAGGGAATCTTCAAATCCAGGCTAAGGCATGGCAGCAGGAGCATGGGGGGGAGGGGGGAAAAAAAAAAAAATCCCCTTGTGCTGCCACACTCTGGGTCGTACCTCTCTGGATTGAAGACTTCAGTTAGGGCTGTCACTTCTTGCCTGAATACAATGACAGGTAACGCCACGGCAAAGAGCTGCCTAACCCTAGATCTCAAAGGAGTACTGCTGGAGTGACTCCAACCCTCTGCCTGGCTGGCAGCTGTCCAAACCATTCAGGGTCATAATAGAGAATTTAAAAGCTCTTGACGGGATGATCTTCTGGACACGTGGCCTGATGTGACCAGGGATTGCAGTCGGTGCTGCTTGATTTTGAACCTCCTTGCAGCTAATTTTGCAATACTTGCTGAATCATTGGAAGGAACCCTCCCCCACTCTTACCCTCTTTTTTTTTTTTTAACTTCCCTGACCAGTTTCCCATGTTTCATATTTTTTAAAAAAAATCTTGGTTCTTTCTGCACTGTTTGCAGGAGAACGGAGCCAGCACGATCCTACGCGACATTGCCAGAGCCAGGGAGAATATCCAGAAATCGCTGGCCGGAGTGAGTACCCAAGCTCTCTCACCAGCTGGCTACCCGCAACCATTTTTAGCTGTGGTGCATCTCACAGAACTCCGCTGTGACCACTTCATAGATTGTGTGGCTTCTTATTTTTAAGTTAGAGGAGAAGACTAAGGTGTGCAGCGCTGTGTACCACCAGCATAGCTCCATCCGATCAAGAGCACCATTGCTACTAGAGTGCATGCTGCTTACCTGCTTGCTAGCCTGCAGTGCTTTTTAAAACTAACTGGATTTTGGGTTAAAAGTCTCTTAACTGTGCATTTCTTTACTTTTTCTCCTGGTGGAATGCTGGAGGGTTTTTTTTCCCTACAAGTCTTATCTAACAAGTTACAAGTCACTGCTAAAATAACCTTGCTGAGTAGCAAAGCACTGAGCTGCCAGCAGGAGTATGTGTGTGTCTCTTGGGGTACACTGGGCTGCCACCTTCTCTTTCCTGTTTTGCTTTCAGTTAGGGTATGTGCAAAAAAATGGTTATCTTCCATCTGCTGCATCTAGGGAATTCAGCTTGGCTACTAGCTCTTAAGCCTGGACCATCCTGCAGAAGTTCAGTCCTTTCTGGAGGTGTTTTTGTGCTGATGCGTACAGACAGCGCTGTTAAAACTCTTTAATTTTTCAATAGGAAGCTGAGTTCTTAAATGAATCAGTGGAGCTGCTCTGTGAGTGAAGAAAATTTGTAGAATACACCCCCTGCGTCTTGATTTCTTACCTCTGCAGTGAGACTACTTACA
The DNA here is from genome assembly GCA_017310255.1 of Butorides virescens. Lineage (NCBI taxonomy): Eukaryota > Metazoa > Chordata > Aves > Pelecaniformes > Ardeidae > Butorides > Butorides virescens. The sequence goes on along the minus strand of JADKXX010003359.1, from coordinate 11,305 downwards.
TAGCTGCATGTACCTCCCTTCTGAGGGCATCCATGCTTTATCTATGTCGATTCGGCCTCATAACGCCCTCTTGGGGTATTTAATGCCCTCAGTTTCTATCTAGATCAGTACAATAATAGGGAATCGAGCCTTTCTCAAGGGGAATATTTCCTATTCCTCCTTAACACGAGCAGAAAGGAGCCATACATTTGGGGTGAAAGCAAAGGAGTTGGGCTGCTTTCCCCGTGGTGGTCTCGCTGAACCCGATGCTAGAAAAGCAATTGCTGCAGCCACTCATGTGAGTGATCCAAGATACTTGTTACTGCACTGGAAACTTGGAAGTGGATGCAGGGAAGAGCAGGGCAAATTTGATGAGAGGGTGGTGGGAAAGGATTAAATTTGCTTAGGTTAGATTCAGCAGTCCTGAATTACAGCATGGGACTCAGTGGAAAGTTGGGACATCTCAGCAATATTAAAAACAAACCAAAACACGTTCGGGAGGAAAATGCTTGGAAGCTTTCTAATGCTAGTTTCTTCAGCATCAGTATTTCAGCTGACAGCTTAGGGAAGATTTTCCTCAGCTGGCTCGTTTAACTTCAGATCTGAAATAACATGTTTGGGCTTTCAGTGGAGACTTCTCAGCTCCTGTCAAAGACTTTTAGTTTGGACTTCAGTAAGGCAAATACATGGGGAAATGAGCCCCCATCCCAGACAAGGTTGGAGAACTTTTTGCAGAGGGTTAAATGACTTTGGAAAGACCTTTTCCAACTGGGCAAGGTCTAGTATGAGCTACTTCCAAGACTTGCCTCCTTTGGGAGCAGAGGCTGGATGTGGTGAGTAGGGGCAGGAAACCTAAATACAAATCACCTGGCAGTGCTGCTGGTCTACCCCGAAGGCATATTCTCATCTTGCTGAACGGTCTGTGGTTTGCCAAAGATGAGCTTCTTGCCCTGACCTGTGACTCCTGTTAGAGAGCTGCTTTATGTGAGAAGCATGTAAGTTTGGGTTGTCCAGGTCCTGTCATGGGGAAGGCTGGGGGAACTGGCAAAGCACCAGAACAGAAATTTGAGAATATAAAGCCCTTTGCACCCCTGTGGCACTTGTCAGGGTTAGCGCTGAATATAAAAAAATTCATCGGCTGGATTTTTTTTTTCTTCTGTGAAGAAAGCTTGGCGGGCTTGAGGATTTAAGGTCAGGACTGAGCCATGGGGCCTTAAAACTGGAATCTGGGGTGTTGCAAAAAAGTGGACTGAGACTTCTCCGGTGGAGGCTTGAAGGAAAAGGGTTGTGCTACCACATGACTACTAGGGAAAGCATTGTGCACCCTAATTTGCATTGCTGTCAGGGGCATGCCGTAGTAATTTAACCTATAGCTGCCGTTCTGCTCTCTCAAAGTATGCAGTTGCTTGGGTAAGCACTTGGATAAGCACAGCCCATGGCAACAGTGACCTCTTTACTGTTTTGTCATTCCATTTTGCTGATCATGCCTTACCCTGGCTTATCTGATACCCCGGAGAGCTCACCTTTTCAGTTTTTCCACACCTTGCCACATCTTTGCCCTGGAAGCTGAAGCGATAAACCACGGTTGGATCTTCTGTGTTAACGTGTGAGTTAGAAAGACTGAGCTGTTGAGGAACAAGTCTGAAACATGACCTCTTTGTAGCTTGCATTTCTGAAGGATCATCGTTGATCTTGGACAGCTATGCCATAGAGGAGGCTTGACTTCAGAACATGCTTAAACTTTGGGTTTGTGTTTCAGAAAGCCAAATTTATGCTGTCTGATCCACAGAACAATAGCGAAGCGTGTTTTTGTAGTCAGGATTTAGTCTTTCATCCCACCTGAACACGCAGAGTTATTGTCAGGAGAGTAAAGATGTGAAGAGTTGGTTCTTATAAGATGGAAAGATGAAAGATTAGTGCCTTTCTTTTTGCTGTGACATTCAGCCAAGGCTGTGTTCAGATCTGCTTCAGCTGGACGGTGGCGTTCCGAAATGCGTGAATGAGCATTAGAAGGGTCGAGGCAGCGGTTTGTACCTCCCGAAGGAGGGTACAAAGCTCTGATGCTGGAAACCTTTGTTTGCACATACCTTTCATCCCGCTTTGCATGGTCATCTCTGCTTTAAACGATCTCTCCAGGTGACATCTGCTCGATTGCTAATGCTCTCCTAGATATCTACAGTTGTTAACGCGTGCGGTACTGCAGCTGGTGGCATCGAGACCGTGGGTGGTGAGATCTTACAGCTGGGGGCACCTGGGGCATGGAAAAGATTGTCTTGCCTGAGATCATAAGCAAATCCAACAGAGCGGGTGGCTGAACTCTCGCTTCCTCCACCCTCCCCGGTGGCTGTAATGAAAGGGATGTCACCGGGTAGGTGGCTGGTGTGAGGATCTGAAGCTCTGTTATTCCCCTCTCTGCCCAAGCTCCCTCTTACAAAGCCTCTGGATTTCTGCGTTGCCCACGTGTGGGTTTCAAACAAGAAAAGCTCCCGGGAAAACCTCTGATCTTGCTAAAGTGTTTGGAGGCCTCGTTCAGAAACACATCTGTGTGCAGGGAAGGGTCACATCTCCCGTAGGAAACCAGCCAGGATCCATCCTGCTGGTCTTAGGTGCGGGAAAGCCTCTTCTAGTTCTTCAACATCATTTCCCCACAGTTGCATTTTGTGTATTGGACTACGGCTAAAATTCCCACGTTTCCAGAGCTCAGGTAGACCGACCTGAAGACATTAGGAAAAATTTCTTCACAGAAAGGGTTGTCAGGCTCTGGAATGGACTGCCCAGGGAGGTGGTCGAGTCCCCATCCCTGGAGGTATTTAAAAGAAGGGTGGATGAGGTGCTTAGCGACATGGTTTAGTGATGGGATGGCAGTGCTAGGTTACCAGTTGGACGTGATGATCTTCAAGGTCTTTTCCAACCTAGACAATGATTCTATGATTCTGTGAAGGGGAAGGGTGTTGTATCTCTGCCTGCACAAAATAAGTTTATTTTTTTTGATGAAGCGATGAGCGTTTTGTGAGCTCTGGACTGGAAAACCTACGCATCGCATCCGTAACCACGCTTGTAAAGTCTGTGTGCTGTTCTTTGTAACTGGCTCGCTCAAATTAAGGGACAAGGGGTTGAGATCTCCAGATACTTCTTGTAGTGAGGGAAGTGCCAGCTTTCCAGCTGTGCCTGTTGGTTGGGCCTGATGTGCCCAGGGAAGGGATTTCACCTGTAGTTGTCCGGACAGATTTCTTCCAGCTGATACAGGGAAGTGTAACCTTCGCCAATTTTTTCTTCATTACTCAGTGTTCTCATCTCTGATTTTTAAAGTATGTTTTAGTCAAACTTCAGAGAGGGACAGATGTTGAAAGCCCTTTGAGGCTGAGGCTAGATTCTGTTTTCTACCCTTCATAAGCCAGAAGTCCCGGGGCTTTAATTTGCTTGGATGATTACATTTATGTGTAGTCCTTGGTGTGGTTCTGGGCTTGCTGAGTGCTGCTGCTGTGCAAAATATTTTGAACAGGTTGCAGCACTGCTCAGTGTATCACTAGGGTGGGTTCAGCACAAAAACTATGGCTTAAGCTTAGAAAAAAACCAAAGGTTTTAAGAGCTCAGTTCATGAGACGATGCACGGGAAGCGACTAAAGTGATGCTCTGGAACTCCCCTCCTTTGGGATTTTTAATTACCGTCCTTGATAAAATGTACAAATGCTTGTGTTGAGCTGCTGCTTGGCCCAGTTGAGTCAGAAGAGGAAAGAGTTCTTGGTCGTGCAGAGGAAAACCAGACTGTAGATAGTGTGTGGCTTAGGTTGGTGACCACATCTCTAAAAGCTTGAAATATCCTCACCTCGGGGGAAAGCCCACAGTCTCATAAAGGCAACTTTCCCACAATTTCTGAAAGCATGGCTTGACCACCTCCCAAAACTGAGAACTTGGTTCAGCATTGTGCCTCTCTTACTGTACTTTACACAGGTTACAGGTTCCCAAAGGATGGCTGGCCCAGTTTGTGAAGGCCTTGAATCTCTTGTTTGCTTGAGATTGGGGCAGGCAAAACCTCTCTTCTTGCCAGCAAGAGATGGCTGCGCTCAGGCTCACCTTGCCTGGGGGTTGCCTGGGACTAACAAATGTCTGAATTCCCCAGGGTGCTGTGCCATGCCACGTCTGTGAGTGCTGAGAGCCCCCTTCGTCTTGTAAACCTCCCTTTGGACCAGGCGTGAAAAACACAGCACGGAGGTGGGAAGCGAGTCCTGGTTTAGGATTAGCTTAGCTGATGTAATACTCTGAATCCATTTGTCCAGGTGCACAACACTGAGCTGTTCACATGAATTCACTGAACATGAAACGGCACCTGACGGCACTGTATGGCTGGCTTTGTATCCCAGTCTTTTATACTCCTCAAAAGGTCTGTTGAAATATCAAAATGCCGTTTTTCCATGCTCTTCCATGTTGAGAACAGCTTCGTGTGGAGCAGAGCGTTTCAAACTCCTCTCACCTTGCTCTTGGAAGCCATAGCTACAGCATTTTTGGGGGAAAATGGCCGTGATTTTCTCAAACTCTTCCCCTAAATGACACAACCACACAAGGCTGGCAGGTTTGTCTTGAGCTGGAGGCCTCCTGCCAAGCTGTAGATGGTTTTCCTGCAGGACTATAGGGAGGAGCAGCACTGACCTATTCCATCTGAGGCTCCAGGATGGCCGCTGACAAGTCTCGAGGTAGATGACGCTGCCTCAATTCAGATTTCTCAATTTTGAGGGCTTTTTACTAACAGGGAAGAGAAATGTGGAGACACAGCTGGGTTCAGTGGGAAGCGCTTCCACTAAAGCTGAAAGCTGGGGTTTAAAAGTGGGCTGTTCTGCACTGCCAAGTAGGTGTAGCTGTCTTGCAGCATTTTGAACGTCCGTGGTCATGCCTGCTGAAATGCTTCAGCGTTTGGCTTGGAAAATGTGACCAGGGCTTCAAACTGCCAAATAAGCTTGCTGCTTAGCTGAATCAGCAGGCTGCTTTTGTTAAAAAAGAAAAAAACCAAACCCAAAACCCAGTGGTGTATCTCTTCGCAGGTGACGCAGCTCCCATGTTTGCTCATGAGTCAAAACTTAAAAGTGCTTTTTCAAGGGGTGGGGATGGATGTGACCATTGCCAGCGCTCACTTTTCACTGAATTAACTTAGACCTTGGCCCTGATGGTGTAACTAGAACAGAAAGAGGTCAGGCAACGAGTTCATCTGAGGTTTAAGTTTTGTCCTTGGCGTATAAGGCTCGGGCTAGCCTGGTGGCAGCCTCTGTTCTGAGGGTGCATGTGAGGATGGAAGCCCCTGCAGGGGTCTCATCAAGTTGTTTGTGCAGACCAGTGTTCTGTTGCTTTATTCCTCCTTGGGAGAGATACTTCAGTGGTAACTGGGGACTTGTTAAGAGTCTTGGTAACTTTGCGTGTGGTCGGGTATTAGATTTTACCTAACGACAGGAGAGCTAGCGGAGACGGCGTACCTGCTTCGCCTCTGGTTTTTACAGCAGGGGAGGTGACTTGAGGCCATGCTCTGGACATCTTGGTCTAGTTCTGCCACCCAGCTGCGTGACCTTTCTGCGGGCACGGAGATGTTTAACAAGAAGATGGCAGAGTCGGTGGATAAATGTTTCTGTGCAGGCTTTGTTTGGTGTGTAGTTGGCGTGAGGCTGTATCTCGTGGCTTGACGATTTGTCCTGCATGTGGATCTGCTTCCTGCACTTGAACTTGCCTCTTCCAGCATGAGCGAAATCCCTTTCTATCTATCGTGTTGAACCAAACGTCCCCCAAACCTTTTGCCCTTCGCAGCAGAAGACAGTTCCTCGTAGCAAAGAAGCTCCTTCTGCCCGTCCCAAGAGGCAGTCAGGCCGCTCAACTGTAAGTCACCTGCGCACGGATGGAGCTGGTTGTGTGATTTGAGAGGACGTCGGTAGGGCAAGGACAGCCCTGCCTTGGAGAGGTGGACCAAGTTCTCCTTCCTTAGGATGAGAAGCAGTTGTCCTTTGGCACGTGGTCGTAGCTCACCCTATAAAATAGGATCTTGTAGCAGGGCGTTTAGGTCTCCCAGCTTGGTGTCTGGGGGCTGCAGATCTGCGCTCGCATTCCTGAGCCTGCATCCACTGCAAAGGCTGCGTCGGAGGTTGAGTTCGTGGTGCTTTTGACCTTTTTTTTCTTTTTTTTTGGGGTGGGTGAAAAAGGGTTTCTTTGACCTTTTGTGCTAGGAGCAGCTCTCACTGCTCCAGGTGTCTCCCCGGACTGGGCATATCCCAGACCTGTGTTCCATGGGCCACCTATTCCTCATCTTAACCCCTGTCTCCATCTTAAGTGACTGCTGAGATCTCAGAAGCGTGTCAGCTGCAGCTGAGAACCACCTTATAATTATGTGCAGGGCGTACTTGAAAGAGTATAAATTATTTTCTCTATTGTATTCAGTTATCAGTGACACTTAAAGAAAAGCGTGAAGGCCTGTTATTTTCTTTCCCTGTGCTGATTTGAATTTTACAGATAAAGGCCTCCTTAAAAAAAAAGCTTTGTTTTAACAGGGGGGGAAAAAAAAAATACTTTTGAAGCTGGATTGGTATAAGCTGGATCTTCCCTTAGGATGTGTTAAAGCTACTTTAAGTTTTGAGAGGAATCAAAGGCTGGAGGGGGGAAGGTGGGAGTATAGAAATGCCGGGATCTCTTTCCAGCTTTCAGAGTGACTTGCTGTGTGACGTTAGGCAGGTCACTTCTGTGCTCTGTGCCTCAATTTGGCTGTAAGAGGAGACCAGCTGCCCCTGCTAAGGGCTTTAGCATGAAACTTTCAGAACTTTGTGCGTGTTTAGTGGCAGTCTGCGATCTGAGACTGCAGAGAATGGCTTTTTCCTTTGCTCATCAATGCCAGCTGAAACTTCTCCAGATATGTTCCATGCTTCATTCTATAGAGCTAGTATCTTCTTTTTATAAAAAAAGCCTTCAGAGAAAATGTCCTTGTTCTTAGATTAGCTCTGAAATGTTGTTCTTCCCTGAAGGCATGACTCTGCTTTGCTTCACTGACCCACCGAGCTAGCGAGGAGGTGAACAGGTTTGCTTCATCTCTGTTTTCCTTGTTGCAGAGCGCAAGCACAACCTCTTCTGGGCCTGCTGGTGATCAAAATGAGCTCCTTTCCAGAATTTCTCACCTGGAGGTAGAAAATCAAAATCTTCGCAGTGGTAAGTAGGAGAATCTTCTGGCTATGAAAGCAAAACTGGATGGGGTCTGGCTTCTGTGGGGTGTATCCCTTACTGGCTTTGTCGCCAGGTGAGCACGTACCAGTGTCTTGATCAGAGCTTTGCAGGCCTCCTTCTGACTGGGGCAACTGGTGCTTTTAAAGCCCATTTTGAGGACAAGTAAATTTGTCCTGACTTGAGAGCTGATGCAGAGCCTGCAAGATAAGGGTTTTGTTATTTTCTTTTTTCCTCCCTCACCCTCTTCTTGCAGTTGTGGCAGACCTTCAGCTGGCCATTTTCAAGTTGGAAAGCCGCCTGAATGCTCTGGAAAAGTCATCTACCTCCCACCAGCCCTCACCGGTTCCTCCAACCCAGGTGAGCCTTGGCAAAATGCTGTTCTCCCAACGCTTCACAAAGTGCTGGGTTCTTTCAGAGGTCTCCTGGCTGTCTGAAGATGAAGAGATGCTCAGAGTTAGGATGTGTTTGCAGGTTTTCCAGCAGTTTTGGCAGCTGCCCCGTCATCTTTCCCAAAAAAGTACATGTAGAGAGGAGTGTTCTGCCCTAAGACCAGCAAAGAAGCTACATTGGAGATTGCTGCTAGGGGAGAGCTGGTGCAGATCTGTAGAAGTTTGAGTTAATATATACTTGATTAGCGTTTAGCCCAGTAAGCTGTGAGTTTCTTAGCACACACCAGGTAAAATGCCACTTCGTTACAATAGGTAAGCAGAATCGGTGACACTTGGGTTTTTTTTAACAGATGTCCCCTATAAGAATGTATTTAATTTAAGAGAAAACTCTGGGAGGTGAATGCGTGGCTCCAATTTGATCGACTCTTGTTATAGGGTGGAAGATGTGCTGCCAGGGGGTGCTGGTGGTCTCTGCAGTAAGCCTACAGAATGCGTAGGCCCCTCTTCATGCTAGGGGAAGATGCTTGGTTGTGTTCCCAACTGCTGTCCCACTCAGATTTTTATCATAGAATCATTTTGGTTGGCAAAAACCTTTAAGATCATCAAGCCGAACCGTTCCCCTAATCCCTGCCATCCCACCCCCAAACCCTGTCCCTCAACACCTCGTCTGCCTGGCTGTTAAATCCCCCCAGGGATGGGGACTCGACCCCTTCCCTGAGCAGCCCCTTCCAGTGCCTGACAGCCCTTTTGGGGAAGGAATTGTTCCCCATGCCCAACCTCACCCTGCCCTGGCACAACTTGAGGCCGTTTCTCTTTGTCCTACCACCCATTATCTGGGAGAAGAGACCAACACCCCCTCCCTTGGCTCCCCCCTCTTGTCAGGCAGTTGTAGGGAGCGATGAGGGCTCCCCTCAGCCTCCTCTTCTCCAGGCTAAACCCCCCCAGCTCCCCCAGCCGCTCCCCAGCAGCCTGGGGCTCCAGACCCCTCGCCAGCTTCGTTATGGTCTGGATATCCTGAGTCCTTAGGAGAAGGATCAGCTCTTGGCTACGTGGTGTTTTTTGTTCTATAGGTACAGCCATGCTGGGCCAGTTCAAAGGTCCGTCTGACTGAATGTACCTGTTTTGATGGCTGATAGCTGATTCTTCACACAAATCACAGGGTGTGGGCCACGTTCACTCTCCTGAGCAATGTAGACTTCTGTTCCTGAGCTTCTCCTGAGTCCTGCTCCGATTCCTTAATTTTCTCCCCTTTTTCCTCAATGCAAACTTGAACGCTCGTCACCTCAATGAAGAAAGTGGAACCATTCAGTGTTCCCTCCAAGAAAGTAGAGCTCCCATCTGCTTCACCGGCAAAGAAAGCTGAGCCAGCTGCTGCAGAGGAAGACGACGATGACGACATCGACCTTTTTGGTAGTGATGATGAAGAGGAAGACCAAGAGGCTGCCAAAGTCCGGGAGGAGAGATTGCGTCAGTACGCAGAGAAGAAGTCCAAGAAACCGGGTCTCATTGCCAAGTCTTCTATCCTTCTGGACGTGAAGCCAGTGAGTAACCGAAGCGGGGGAGCTCCTGAGTTGAGGCCGTATGTCTCGTGCTGCAGGAGGCCGTATAAATCGTCTCGCTTGCACATCCCAGTGGACTGGTGAAGACGGGACCTGCAGATTTCCAAACAAAAGGGTCAGAGCGAGGTGGGATATTGCAGCTGGGATCTGTAGCTGCTGCCTTGTTCCTTCCACTGTGGCAAGCGCAGGCTGTTACCTCAGGTTCCCCTCACCAGGACTGGCCCTTTTCTTTGAAAAAAAACCCAGATAATTAATGCCCTAAAGGTAGGAATAAACCTGTCTGTGTCAAATGGTTACGGTAGAACAAAAACGCTGGGTTGGCTGGTGCTCCGAGAAACAAAAGTCACTTTAAAGCGAGCGCTGCAACGCAGTTGCGTTGCTGCAGGGAGAATAATCCCCCTTGTGTCTCCAGTGCCTGTAGGTAGAATCAAAACAAGGTGCTGTGCAGCCCTGCCACAAAGTCAGATTTAGCTTGGCTAACCCACCAGCTAATTCTGGTAGCCAAGAAAGGGTAGCTTGGGTCAGCTGAAAATACACTGGGAGGAGTAGCGTTGAATTTTAAGTCGCTGGATGCCTCTTGGGGCTAACGATGGTCTCTAGGAAAACACTAAAGGTCGCCTTTCCTGCTTTTGCAGTGGGACGATGAGACTGACATGGCGAAGATGGAGGAGTGCGTCCGGTCCATCCACATGGATGGGCTGGTGTGGGGAGCCTCCAAGCTGGTCCCAGTAGGTTATGGCATTAAGAAGCTCCAAATCCAGTGCGTCGTGGAGGATGACAAAGTTGGGACGGACATCCTGGAGGAGGAGATCACCAAATTTGAAGACTATGTAAGTCTTTCAGCGAGCTGTGTAACGCTGGGCGATGCCTGACCTGCACGGGGTCATTTTTAACTAAGGTTTACTTGCCTATTTTGGCAAACTTGTTTTTTTTTAAAAGAAAACCACACGGAATTGATGGTGTCTGCCTGCTGAGACACTTGTATGTTTAAATATTTATTTTTTTTTTTTTAGGGCTGGCTGGTACAGCTATCTTGCAGATACCTTGTAGGGCCATTTTAAAGGCTCTTGCTGCTCATCCAGCCCCCACTGGCAGTTGCTTTATCATAAAATCATTAAGGTTGGAAAAGACCTCGAAGTCCAACACCCCCATGCCTACTAAACCATGTCCCAAAGTTCCACATCTACAGGTTTTGAACACCTCTATGGATGGTGACTCCACCACCTCTCTGGGCAAGCCCGTTCCAATGCTTGACCACTCTTTCAATAAAGAAATGCTTCCTAACATCCAACCTCACCCTGCCCTGGCCACAACTTGAGGCCGTTGCCCCTCGTCCCATCGCCCCTTCCCTGGGAGCAGAGCCCAACTCCCGCCCCCCCAGCTCCCCCCTCCCTCTGGCAGTGAGAAGGGCTCCCCTCAGCCTCCTCTGCTCCAGGCTGAACCCCCCCAGCTCCCCCAGCCACTCCCCAGCAGCCTGGGGCTCCAGACCCCTCCCCAGCTCCGCTGCCCTTCTCTGGACACGCTCCAGCCCCCCCAGGGCCTTCGGGGAGGGAGGGGCCCAACCCTGACCCCAGCAGTCGAGGGGTGGCCCCCCCAGTGCCCAGCACAGGGGCACAGTCCCTGCCCTGCTCCTGCTGGCCACACCACCCCTGATACAAGCCAGGATGGTGCTGGCCCTCTTGGCCACCTGGGCACCCTGCTGGCTCATCTCCAGCCGCCTCTTGACCACCTCCCCCAGGTCCTTTTCCCCCGGGCACCTTTCCAGCCCCTCTGCCCCACGCCTGGAGCGCTGCCTGGGGTTGTGGTGACCCCAGGGCAGGACCCGGCCCTTGGCCTTGTTGCCCCTCACCCAACTGGGCTGGGCCCATGGCTCCAGCCTGGCCAAGTCCCCCTGCAGAGCCCCCCTCCCCTCCAGCAGATCCACACTCCCACCCAGCTTGGTGTCATCTCAAACTGCCTGAAGGTGCCCTCCATCCCCTCATCCAGGTCAGGGGGGATGGGACCATGCTTTTACACTTTGCCTGGACACCACCGGGGTAGACACACAAATGTTCAACCTTGGTGATTGGGGCTGGAGAAGACATCTCCATCCCCATCCTTCCTCCTTCCATGGGAATGGTAGCAGGAGCTCCAGCCCTGTGCCAAGGTCATACGCCGGCTCCGTAATGCTCCCAGTCTCGCTGTTGGGAGAGC
>JADKXX010003357.1:0-32342 GCA_017310255.1 Butorides virescens | reverse complement strand
TGCCCGTCGTGGTGGCCCTGCCAAGCCCTGTGCCTTCTCCCATGGCAGCACTGCCCGTCGTGGTGGCCCTGCCAGACCTGCACTTTCTGTGGTGGCAGCCCATGCTGAAGCTCCTCAGTAGCACTAAAGACCAAGAAGGGGGTCTACCTGGGGAAGGGCCAGCTTGTCCACCAACCCCTGCCCCATGGGACATCCGTGGCAGATGCACGTTGAGCTTCCTAGTCTAGGCTTTGGCTCTGTGGCCGCATTTTTCTCTCTTTCCATTTTGTACACATTCCGTGGGGGAGCTGGAGGCCGGCTCCAGGTTGACACCGGCTCAGGGCTGACGCCTGCGCTCTCTAACCTGATGTTCATAGAGGAAGCGTGGCACTAATCCCCGCAACTAACTTCAGCCTAAGCAAAAAAAAAAAAAAAAAATGAAATAAAGGCCTTTACCTGCTGTGACTACAGCCACACTGCGTGGTTGCCCTGGTCCTTTGAACCACTCGTTGCCTTCAGTTTGAACATTTACTTCAACGTCCTTCGCTTTGCTTCACTTCATGGTTTATGACTGAATAAAGTTGGAATGAAAAAGCAGGTGCTGATCCATAAGAGCAGCTGGGGATGGTCCCAGCAGTTACCTCACAGCCCCCTTTTGTGGTGTCCCATGACCTCAATTTCGTGAAAACCCCCTTTGTAGCTCCACAGGGGGGGTGGGTCTCATGCCCAGGCAATGACTGTTTGAAGGCTTTATCAAAACAAGGTCAAGAAAAGTTGTTATATCAAACAGTAAAAAACTGCACAGCCCAAATCAATGGCTCTTTATCAAAGGTCTGGCTGAGGTGACCCTCAGCCAGTTTGCAGATGACACCAAGCTGGGTGGGAGTGTGGATCTGCTGGGGGGGAGGAGGGCTCTGCAGAGGGACCTGGCCAGGCTGGATCCATGGGCCCAGCCCAGTTGGGTGAGGGGCAACAAGGCCAAGGGCCGGGTCCTGCCCTGGGGTCACTACAACCCCAGGCAGCGCTCCAGGCGTGGGGCAGAGGGGCTGGAAAGCTGCCTGGCGGAAAAGGCCCTGGGGGGGGTTGGTCAAGAGGGGGCTGGAGATGAGCCAGCAGGGTGCCCAGGTGGCCAAGAGGGCCAGCGGCATCCTGGCTTGTATCAGGATTGGGGTGGCCAGCAGGAGCAGGGCAGGGACCATGCCCTTGTGCTGGGCACTGGGGGGGGCTGCCCCTCGAATGCTGGGGTCAGGGTTGGGCCCCTCCCTCCCCGAAGGCCCTGGAGGGGCTGGAGCGTGTCCAGAGAAGGGCAGCGGAGCTGGGGAGGGGTCTAGAGCCCCAGGCTGCTGGGGAGCGGCTGGGGGAGCTGGGGGGGTTCAGCCTGGAGCAGAGGAGGCTGAGGGGAGCCCTCATGGCTGCCTCCAAGTGCCTGAGAGGAGGGGGGAGCCGGGGGGGTCGGGCTCTGCTCCCAGGGAAGGGGCGATGGGACGAGGGGCACCGGCCTCAAGTTGTGCCAGGGCAGGGTGAGGTTGGGCATGGGGAACAATTCCTTCCCCAAAAGGGGTGGAAGGGGCTGGAAGGGGTCGAGTCCCCACCCCTGGGGGGATTTAACAACTGGGCAGCTGTGGTGCTTGGGGACAGGGTTTGGGGGTGGGATGGCAGGGTTAGGGGGGCGGTTGGGCTGGGGGAGCTTAAAGGGCTTTTCCAACCTCAACGATTCTGATTCAAAATCTTCTCCGAGACACGCATTTTTCTCTCTAATACTGCCCAAATCTGTAACAGCGAGACAGTAAATCCATTCTCTTGAGCTTGTAAAATGTACAGACCCAGAATGAAGCCACCCCTTGGAAAGGTGCAGTTGGGGAAAATCCCCAGCGAGATGCATCTGTGCAGCCCCAGGCACCAACCCTCTGCCTGCCTTACACACCCTCCCAGGACCAGCCATGGTTTAGGTCTTGCTTAGATCTTTGCAGCACATGTTGATGGTGGGGGGAAATAATTAAAAGAGCTTAACGAAGGCCTGATGGTCTCGTTTCTTAAAAACCCAGCAGGCTGGACCTCCCTGTTGCACTGCTCCAGCTGTGGGCACTATATCACACTTCGCATTTTAAAAGAGGGGGGAAAAAAAAAAAAAAACTCCATGAAAACCAAGCACAGTTTGCTATTAAAACTTACATTTTTTAGAACGGAAGCACCAGAGATCTGAGAGCCCAATCCCCAGCGTACCTGAGTAGAGATTGTCCTGAGTTCTTAGGAGAGAAGGAATGAAGAGCAACTTGGAAGTAGACGAAGCGAGATAGCAGCACCCTCCAGCCCGTCAGCCCTCTCCGTGGCCGCGGAGGATCAGCCAGAGGTCAGTCAATCTGTTTGCAAGCAGGAGCAGGGGAAACCCATCCTCAGGATGAGCTGTTGCTAGAGCTGCCACCATCCCTCCTACCCTTAGACAGACTCTTCAACCACCGTGCTTTGGCTTTGCCTTAGGATCATTTTTTGAGTATCTCCAAGGATGGAGACTCCACCACTTCTCTGGGCAACCTCTGCCAGGGCTTGTGACCAACATGGTGAAGATGTTCAGAGGGAACCTCAAGTGTTTCAGTTTGTGCCCATGGCCTCTGGTCCTGGTCACCTCAGAGAAGGTCCTGGCTCAGTCTTCTTTGTATCTCCCCTTCAGATATTTATAGACATTGATGAGATCCCTCCTGAGCCTTCTCCAGGCTGAACAAGTCCCAGCTCTCTTGGCCTTCATCATCTTCATGGCCTTTTGTTGGATTCTCATCATCTCTCTCATACTGGGAAGCCCCAAACTGGACCCAGTACTCCAGGTGTGGCCTTATCAGCGCTGAGCAGAGGGGAAGGAACCCCTCCCTTGACCTGCTGGCAACACTTCTCCAAACGCAGCGCAGGACATTGGTTCGCCTTCTCTACCACGAGGACACATTGCTGCCTCGTGGTTAACTTCATGTTGAGGCCCAAATGCTCAGCAAGGACATTTGGAAGCTGAATTGGCCAAGTGTTGCTCTCAAAACATGAACTGTGAGTTAACAACCTGGGTTTGTGACACACCGCTGTCCTTTGTAGCCACCACACACAGAAATAAGGGACAGCCCAGAAAGCCAACAGGGCCATCAAGCCGTTGAGGTCCCCGTTAGCATCACAACCCTGCTGCCAGCAAAGAAGATCCTAAAGCATGTTTATCCCATGGCCCAAGCCAACAGGAGGGATACAAAGCTACAGGCTGCATATTATAATTACTGCACCCTGCGTTAAAAAGGAAAAAAAAAGAGGAGGAGGAAGATTACAGCTGCACATCCAGGGCTCCCAGTTGCATCCCTTAAGGTTTTGGTGTCCTGTCAGTGCAATCTGGAATCTGGGCAACCCAATTCATCACCTTGACTCCCTTAACAGCTTCCCACAGGGAATGACAGCACGTGCTTAATGGCAGAGAACCCCCCAGTTTGCAAATTTAAGTTGAACTTAAGGAATACCTTAAGCCTTACTGCGGTCGCGGCAGAAATTCCAAGAGTGCTCGTTTTTTTTTCCATTTTTGCCCTTGGAATTCTGTTACTGGTCTTCAGCACAGATCTCAGAAGATGGGACAGTAAGTGCTAGAAGTGCTAGAATCACCCAATTGCGTAGCAACAGCGCAGCCTTTGCACAAAAAGAGTCAGCGTAATGAGCTCACACGCTGGTCCTCTGCTCCATCTTCCAGTTTTGTTCTTATATGTATTTTTAAAACCTATTTGCAGCTCACGACATCCAATTAATCTCATGGTTGAAAATAAGGGATGGTGGGTAAAAGTGCTCGGGTATTAGCGCTGGGTAAGGGATGTGCAGACAGTTCAGGGACCCAGCTTTAGGTGTGGGGTGGCATCCCTGACCTCAAGAAAAACCCTCATCCTGACCCATCTCTTAACCACACCGGTGCAAGCTCATGCCTCCTGGTTTTCTCACTCTGCAAGTCCACGTGAGGATGTCTTCCACAGGGCGAGGCTGTGGTTTTCTCATGCTCCTTGCAAATCTGAGGATAACTGCTCACGTTTTGATAAGATGCTGGTCCTCAGCTTTGGAGGGAAGGGCTGGCAGGGAGAAAAGGATGTTGGGGAGGACTCTGAGGTAGGGCAGAGCTGCAGAGTGCCTGGGGAGGGAGGAGGGTAGAAAAGGAAGGTAGGAAATGAGAAGGAATTTGAGTGTAAATAATTCAGAGTCCAGGTCTGCTGGAAGTACAAACTATCACTCGGTAAGGCCAGGTACAGGATTTAACAAAGCCAAACAGGCTGACCTGGATAGCTTGACATCAGACACTGGAAGAAGTAAGAAGAGGCAGAAGTATAAGCCTGGTGCACCCAGACTCGGCTGCTTTCGCCGATTCTGAGCTGCAGGGTTGATCCAAGCTCCTGTTTCCGATGCCTCGCCGCTCTGAGGCACCAGCCCAAGGCAGTATCATTTGTAAAGTGCCATCTTCTTGCTCTGGTACATGTACATGTAGGCATCGCAGAAAAGGCGCTTGGCCACTCCATCCATGTCCCGAGGTTGCTCCAGGGCCAGCATAGCCAGTGGCAAGTCCAGGTATTTGGCAACTTCAGGGCACAGCGTTACCGTGGGAATGTTGAAACCATTTTCATCACCTAACCCAGAAAAAAAAGGAGAAAAGTCCAAACCAGGTCCCAAGGGACACATTGCCTACAGCTCAAGCAGACACCATCACACTTGACAGTAACATAGTGCCTTAGCTGAGAGATCTGGAGGCCAACTACAAAGCGGGGAAGGACAGGAGAATGGTCCTCGCCCACAAGGGCAAGGGGACACACAAGTCTCTTGTGTGAACACAGCCAGAGGATGAAAGCATTAGGAGGAACTCGCATGCACTTGGCCTGGCCATGTTCTCCTCTGGGGTCTACTTAAATGGTCGCTGTTGGAAGCAGGGTCTAGAGAGAGCCTAAATCATGTAGGGGGCTTCAGAAGCAAAGGCAGACTGAACAGTGCCTACACAACGACCATTGCAGACCCTCACGGCTGCCCACAAAAGCTCCAAGCCCACCACCACGTCCTCACCATGCCTGTCAGCCATGCTGTCGAAGAACATCCAGTGCTCGTTCTCGGGGCCGTATTTCACAAAGGAGACATAATGACTGGTCTCGATGCAGAGCACTGCAAAAAGCTCCATCTTCTCACGAGGGACCTGCTGGCTGCCCCGGGTGCTCCGGCTGTGAAACTCTTCTGGGACGTGCAGCCTGGTTGGCTTGTGCGTTTTGCGTCGGTAGTGGGAGTGAACCTGAGGAGAGATGAGGGGGTGGCAATGCTGAGTGGGCAGAAGTGAACCTGGCCTGCCAGAAAGAGGAGCCCGCAGGGGTCAAACCCTCACCCCCAGTTTACTCCCCCACTGATCTGACTCCCACAGTCCCTGAATGCTAGGGAACAGCGTTGCGTCAACAGGTTGGCGGCAAGAAGCTGAGATGGGAACCTGCCACCCTCCAAGAAAGGTCAGAAAGCTGTAGGAATGCTCCTGGTGAGACAGCATGGAGGGCCCAGCACTCAGTCTGTGCAGGATCAGTGCTTATTTAGGCTCTAGGTAAGCTGAGGGTTCAACAACGTGTGGCATCTAACCCTGCTCACGCAGCTGATGCGGGCAGGGTGGGACTGATGCTCGGGAAGGGGCCGCTCTGTGCCCAACCTGAATGGCTGCAGGGACAGCAAGGGGAAAGGCGGGTAATTTGGGGAGGTTCAATCTGCTGTCAGCCACCAAGACAGATTTGATGAGCAGCCAAAGGAAATAAATACCTGTCTGGAGCAGGAGCTGCAGAACTGCTTCAGGCCTGTAGCTGCGAATACTTTGTCTTTGAAACATTCCGAACACTCCAGGGTGGCGACGTCGCCGCACACGCAGCATTCCCTGGGACCTGCAGGGGTAACAAGATGTGTCTTCTCCAGGTCTCCACCTGAAATCCAACTTGTCCAGCCAAAACTGGTGTTCAGGGAAGAAGAATCCTGCCATGATCCCACCTTACATCTGCTCACAACCCGAATCATAGAATCGTTTAGGTTGGACAAGACCTTTAAGATCATCAAGTCCAACTGTTAAAAGAGGCGAGACCTTGCTCACGGCCCCAGCCGGCAGCTTTACCACTGCCCAAAAACTTACTGTCAAGCAGCAGATCTGTTATATCCAGCTCCAAGGAAGGAATGATTTTGCTGAACATTTTATATTCCTTCCCAAAACGTGGCATTTGGATAATGAAGCAAGACGGGATCTGGGAAAAGAAAGGCAAAAGAGTCACCCTGCCAGAAGGGACAAGCCACGGAGGTTTTTCACAGAATCACAGAATTTTTCACAGAATCACAGAATTTTCTAGCTATATTGCTGCTGGGAGTAAAGACTTTCTGCTCCGATTATTCACAAGACAAAAGGGCAACAGGGAAAGCCTAGCCCTCGTCCCAGGTCACGCTCAGATTTCCCAAGACCGACCTCTCATGGCTGTACCCTGCTTCTTTGCAGTGTTGGATATAAGAGATACTAAACCCACCGCAGGCTCACTGGCAGGCACGGGTAACATTGGAGGAAGCAAGGAAGAGGCAGCAGATAGCAGCATAGGCAGAAGGTAGCTGGGCTCACCTCCACTAGCTTCAGATCAGAGGACAGGAAGGAGTGTTCCACTAACTGCTGCACGTCAGGAACCACCAGATCCTCCTGTTTGTCCATAAATATCTGGTAACAGTAACAGTCCTGCTCCTTCTGGCCTCCTGACCTGCAAGGAGTGGTCACGGGGCTGGTTGATGTGGTGCCACAAACATCTGAGCTCCCAGAGGATGTACTGGTTTTGTCCTGCAAGAGCTTCCGGGCCCAAGGCACCAAGGGCTGCTTGGTGCAATGCTGACATGAAGCATTTTTTCCACTCAGAAATATTAAATATGTGTCATGAAGGGAGGATACAAGTACCATTTTCAGTCTCGTTATCCTTCCATAGCATTGCATCCCTCTCCTAGGAGCACAACTCTGTTTCATAGACTCATAGAATGTTTTAGGTTGGAAGGGACCACTAGAGGTCATCGAGTCCAACCCCCCTGCAGTCAGCAGGGACACTGCTAACTAGATCAGGTTGCTCACAGCCCCATCCAACCTGGCCTTGAATGTTTCCAGGGATGGGGCCTCCACCACCTCTCCGGGCAACCTGTTCCAGTGGTTTACCACCCTCATTGTAAAGAATTTTTTCCTTCTATCTAGCCTAAACCTACCCTGATTTAGTTTAAAACCATAACCCCTTGTCCTAACACAGCTGGCCCTACTAAAAAGATTTTCCCCCTCTTTCCTATAGGCCCCCTTTAGGTATTGAAAGGTCGTAATCAGGTCTCCCCGCAGCCTTCTTTTCTCCAGACTGAACAAGCCCAACTCTCTCAGCCTGTCCTCATAGGAGAGGTGCTCCAGCCCTCGGATCATTTTTGTAGCCCTCTTCTGGCCCCGCTCCAACAGGTCCATGTCCTCCTGGTGCTGAGGGCTCCAGAGCTGGACGCAGGGCTCCAGGTGAGGTCTCACCAGAGCAGAGTAGAGGGGCAGAATCCCCTCCCTCGACCTGCTGGCCACACTTCTCTTGATGCAGCCCAGGGTACGGTTGGCCTTCTGGGCTGCCAGCGTACATTGCCGGCTCATATCCAGCTTTTCATCCACCAGCACCAGTTTCCCCTCGTCAGTGTCAATATCAAAAGACATTTTGGTATTTTTAAAATCAACCGCGCTATGGCACAACCAGCAAACTCCTCCTCAGACAAAAAGATTTATAACTGCACAGACAAAAGCCACCGAGCAAAACTCGGTGCATTCAAAAGGTGAGTTGTGTGCAGATCTCCCACCACCCCTACATCCCCAAGCCAGCAGAGAAAGGATTTCCTTCAGATGACCCTCTGCAGGGGAGCTGCAGCACAGAGCCATCTTTGTGCTCAGCCCTTCCGAGTACTCCACGATCTACGGCTTGACTGACGTCTCGACAAAGGAGCACAGAAACCTAACAATCCCCTTCTATGCTCCTGAACAGCGGAGTTATTTTTGGCTTCCTTCAGCCTCTCATCCTCTTTGTAGAGTCCTGAAAAAACTGGGACTGCATCCATGGACTGCCTGTTTGAGAGGCTGCAGGACCTGAGCCAGCTTGACGGCCTGGACACATCCCAAACGCATCCAAAGGCTGTCAGATACTGCTGGCTCTGCTCTGAAGTCGGACACTACGTTTCTCAAACCACTGCTGGCTCTCCTTAAGGATGAGAGAAGGATTTTTTTATCATCATTTTCTAAAGGTGGCACCCCCAGGGAGAGTTTAGGAGTGTTTTTTCCTAGATGCGTCACCTGGGACAAGATCACACGGGCAGCAGAGACGACTCACTGAGCCCGTGCCTCCGACGCCTTGATCAAAAACCACAAGCAATGCCTGGTGATTGTGGAGGTGGATAACTAATGAGCCCTGGGTAAATCGTATCGCTTAGATATGGAAACTTACTGCAGTTTCAAGAGTGGCTCTATTCCCAGGATCTGATGCATGATGAGATTGAGGAACTCTTCAGGATCTGGAAGGTCAGAGAAAAGCAGGGGTCAACACCACCCCAGGAACGCTGCCCTGCCCCGCTGTGTCCTGATGGCAAAAGCTGCCAGATAAACATGAGGCAGCATTTGGTGAACCTGGAATTTCCTCTTTTAATCTAAGGGGACAATTGGGCGAAAAGATGAGAGCACTTGGTTAATGCATAAATGCTAGGGTGAGCATGAAAAAAAAAAACAAAGCAGCCCTCAGATACTGCACTCTCAGAAGCCGGGCCAACACAGCAACGCTGTCTCAGAGACCTTAAGGGGCAGTTCCTGCCAACACCAAAAGTATAAACTCAAAGTGAAATCAGGGACAGGTATGGCAATTCAGGAAACTGAACAGTTAAACGATCCCTGGCTAAAATAACTATAGGATAGTACAAAACACTAGTGCTGTTCACCAAGATCCCTGCTGGTTTTGGAAGAATTAATGCCAGTTGTTTAGTATCCAGGTCCTTTGAGGTTGCTGCATTGATGTTTGGCATCGGTGTAATCTGTTGCCTTGTGGTAAACTACCCAGGGCCTTGCTGCGTGTGGATGGGAACGCGGTGACTGCAACCAGAGACTGGTGGGTTTAGAGCTGTAGGTGTTTTCTATCTTATTTTAAGCAGGCTACAGTCTTTGAGGAACCTCAAATCACTTAACCAGAACTCAAAGACAAGTTGATCTTGGCAAACTGATAAATCAAGCTGGATTCTAGCAGGGACATCGGGGATGGACTTATCAGGGCATAATTCAAAGTCAAGGAGGTTTCCCTCGTTTAAATTCTGTTCACGCAGATCTTCCTCTCCCCTCCTGGCAACAAGGAGAGGCCCAGCAATCCCTAACTTCCCATCGGAAGGATTGTAGCTTGTAAGCTACAACTTAACCTCAGGGCAAATCTCAGTGGAAAAGCCTGTGGAGTTTTAAAAGCTGAAATGTGCGTTTTTACGCAAACGAAGAGCACAGCAGGCATATAACGCATGTGCCTGGGAGAAGCATACAATTAAGTTGTCAGCCTGGTGCCTGGATGAGGCGGCGCAAAGCGAAGCAGCCCAGGGAAGGCCCCAGAGAGCACGTTACCTTTCTCAGCGTTGGTAAAGCTTGAACACTGGCCCTTGTCAGTGAGCTGCTCCCTAAGGTGCATCACGCTCCCAGCCCTGACGAAGCCAGTCCTAGAAACAAGAAGCAGCTACAGACGATCTCACCGGTGTATTTAAATCGCAGGATCATTAAATGGTTTGGGTTGGAAAGGGCTTTTAAAGATCACCTCGTCCAACCTCCCATGGGCAGGGACATCTCCCACTAGAGCAGGATGCTCAGAGCCCCGTCCAACCTGACCTTGAACACTTCCAGGGATGGGGCATCCACAGCTTCTCTGTGCAACCTGTGCCAGTGTTTCACCACCCCCATCGTAAAAAATTTCTTCCTTAGACCTAGTCTGAATCTCCCCTCTTTCAGTTTAAAACCATCGCCCCTTGTCCTGTCATGACAGGCTCTTCAGGTAAAAAGTCTGTCCCCATCTTTCTTAAAAGCTCCCTTTAAGTATTGAAAGGCCACACTCAGGTCTCCCCAGAGCCTTCTCTTCTCCAGGCTGAACCACCCCAACTTTCCCAGCTTTTCTCCACAGCAGAGCTGTCCCAGCCCTTGGACCATTTCTGTGGCCTCCTCTGGCCCTGCTCCAACAGGTCCCTGTCTGTCCTGGGCTGGGGACCCCCGAGCTGGACGCAGGGCTCCAGGGGGGTCTCAGGCCAGCAGAGCAGAGGGGCAGAATCATAGAATTGTCTAGGTTGGAAAAGACCTTGAAGATCATCAAGTCCCCTCCCTCAACCTTCTGCCCACACAGCTGGGGATGCAGCCCAGGATAGGGTTGGCTTTCTGGGCTGCCAGTGGACATTGCTGGCTCACGCCCAACTTTTCATCACCTCTGCAAGTCCCTTTCTGCAGGACTGCTCTCAATCAAATCTCTGCATCACAGAATGCCCCAGGGTTGTATTTCTGCAGCCAGTGCCAGGACACTAGTCCTCAAGGAAGATGCTAATGTCTCATATTCAATCAGCTCTCCATGCCTCTCTTCCACACCTTTCTAGGGAGGATGAGGAAAGAACCTGCTACCTTTGGTACAAATTCCAGAGAATTTAGCTCTCATGCCATGGTCTACCCTCATCCAGCCTGGCATTGCATACTGCCTTTGGGACCAGTTGCTGATGAAAGCAATGCCCTTGCTTCATCAGCTCCATGGTTCCTCCACAGAGGTGGTCTCAACCTCAGGAATGTCCCCATTCATCCTTTTACTGAGAATCAGAGCTCACAAGGAGAGCAGGAGAGACTCCTGCACACGCAGTAGGAGTCATGACAGCCTCGCAACCTGGGGAAGGGAACAACTGGAAGAGAAACCTGATATGAAGACCGTTGGACGTGGCTAGGAGAAACCCTCGAGGTAACCCTTTCCCTCAGTGACAGGTACCATCTGACAGGGCAGCAGAGAAGGTATGACAGGAGATGGATGACTTCCAGGATTCCTACGTACTGTACTCACTTTCGCAGGGGATTAACAATCTCATCCCGCAGAATGCTCTGGACGTTCCTGTCACACAGTGGGAAGGGCTTGAAGAGCATGGAATCCAGCACGGATGTACAGGAGAAGAGGCTGTGAAAAGAACAGGCTGTGTAAGCCTGATGGGTTTGCAGCAACAGTGAGAACCAAAATATTGTGCCCGATGACAGTCGGTGGCTTTTATTTTCAACAGTCCATGCATAGTTACAGTGCATCTCCGCGGTGAGATAAACCATATCTGGTTTAATGAACGCTGGTGGCAAGCAAGGAAACAGCTCTGAGATAATGAAATCTTGTACTTTGCAGCCAAAACTGCTCAGGGAGGGGCACCACTGAGTCTTTTCCTCTCCAAACTGCGGCACAGTGAAGCTGGGACCTCCCAGGCAGTTTCTTTGAACTTTTTTCAGCCATTACCTCCAGTGACAGAGGCAGCACGGTCCAAGTCCGGAGAGCTATGATCTCTCACCACCCTGCATGACAGACACACAGGTACCTTCGGTACTCACAAGGGGTATTTTGGGGCCTGAGAACCGACCAGATTAGGAAGGAGATCAAAAAGCAGCAAGCATCGAGGCTGCATCTCCACAGAGTTATATCCTGCTCTGTACTGGGTAAATTGCCAGCCACCTTGGAATTTCAGGGATGTGCTACTCTTCAGGGCTCTGCCCAATTAAAAAAGTACTCATTTAATGAAACAGCACCACCCAAGCAGATCCTTACCTGAAGAGAGCTGCGTCCATATAGCAGGAATTGCAGTGGCCTTGGATCCCCTTCATCCGCCCTCGCAGGACACGCACCGCTGCCTCGTTCCTGAGGGGAGGAAAACTGTCTGGAGCCTGTGGAAGAACTTCCTGCCCTCCTGCAAGAGAAGCAACAGAAGCAACTCCCTTTAGCTTCCCACCTTGTCTGGGCCAGCTCTGCCCTTCCCCGAGGTC
Source organism: Butorides virescens (assembly GCA_017310255.1). Classification (NCBI taxonomy): domain Eukaryota; kingdom Metazoa; phylum Chordata; class Aves; order Pelecaniformes; family Ardeidae; genus Butorides; species Butorides virescens. The sequence continues at coordinate 20,332 of JADKXX010003357.1, read as the reverse complement.
CGCTCCGCTCAGAAGTCAGCACCACGCTCTTCTGCGCTGCTCCTGCTGGGACTCAACCACGCTGGGATGAAGACTGGTCTCTTTAGTAATTCTTCTGCTGGAAACAGGAGACAAAACCAAACCATCTCTTCTTCACCAGAGACACGCCCTAGCAATCCATAGGGCCCCTGCCATCGTTATGGCAAGTATAACGAAGACAAAAAGAGTTACAAACGAGCTGGTGCTGTGTTACATGCAAGCTTGGGGGCTCCCTGTTGAAAGACCTGTGACCCCAGCAGCAAGGGGACAAACCTGGCAACTGTGCTTTCATAGCCTCACCCCGCTGGCCAGTCGTCCCTTAAGCTTCCAAAGTGGCCTTCTCAGTCTGGTCTTTTTTGGTTTCTTCAGCATTCTTCCCTTGTAATTCAATCCCCTCTCTTCAGTGTGTCCTTAAGCCGTCCTTCCTCATCCCTACTCCCAGTTTTTGGGCAGTCCCTACAGGGATCCTGTCTTCTCACTTACAGTGATCTCATTTACAGTTTCTAACCAGCTAGTTCACACCGTCTTCTCTGCTCTGGAGGAATTCCTTCTTGTTCAAATGAAAATACTGACCTGTTCTTCCCCGTGCCTTCTCGTGAATGTCTTATCATCACATCAAGCTCTACGTTAAAACTGATTTAATCCTCTCTTCCTTTTCAAGCTCTCCCTTATTTCTCCATTCCCAGGTGTTTATCCCTGTATTAAATTACTTACCATCTCTCATACTTAGAATCACAGAATCGTAGAATCGTCTAGGTTGGAAAAGACCTTTAAGATCATCAAGTCCAACCGTTAACCTACACCGCCATCCCACCACTAAACCATGTCCCTAAGCACCTCATCTACCCTTCTTTTAAATACCTCCAGGGATGGGGACTTGACCACCTTCCTTGTGGGGCATTCCCTAGAAATACCACCATGGCAACCTCAGCATCCTTAAAACTGACATCTTTTTGGAACACTCAAAGAAAGCAAAGGATATTATACCACTGATTAAGACACGACGCATGAGGTTTCTCCATAATGTGCCTCGTCCCAGCATGGCACCATCTCCCCTAACCCCAGAGAACTTACTGTAACCCATGAGGCTCAGGTCACTGTTGTGCAAACACTGGAAACGAACGTCGGGCTGGCAGGACTGCAGCTTTACGAAGAGGCCGCGCTTTGGAGCGCAGTGGAAGTAATATTTGCCCAGCCATTCGCCAGCGGTGACTCCCTTATCTTCATCCTGGGGAAAAAAAAAAAGCATCGAGGAATAACATGAGAGCAGGCTTTCCACGAATTAGGTGCAATCCCCCATACAGCCATTTAGTATCTTAAGAGCTGTGTGCAAGTTTGGTCCCATTTTGTTGACTGTTTTCATTTATTCTGGTGAGGTTTTGAGTCCATTGATGCCACTTTGTAGGATTCACGATTACTCCGTCCCATGTTCCAGTAATACTGCTCTAGAAGAGAGCAAACCAACCCTCACAATCATTCCACAGGCTCTGTTCCCCAGCCTAAGGGAGGGCACAGTTGTGCGCTTGCCCTCACAGTTCACACTCAGAAGCCCAGGTCAAGCTGTGCCCGGGTGGCCAAGGGCATCCTGGCTTGTATCAGGAGTGGTGTGGCCAGCAGGAGCAGGGCAGGGACTGTGCCCCTGTGCTGGGCACTGGGGAGGCCGCCCCTCGAATGCTGGGGTCAGCGTTGGGCCCCTCCCTCCCCGAAGGACCTGGAGGGGCTGGAGCGTGTCCAGAGAAGGGCAGCGGAGCTGGGGAGGGGTCTGGAGCCCCAGGCTGCTGGGGGAGCTGGGGCGGTTCAGCCTGGAGAAGAGGAGGCTGAGGGGAGCCCTCATCGCTCCCTACAACTGCCTGAGAGGAGGGGGGAGCTGGGGAGGGGTTGGGCTCTGCTCCCAGGGAAGGGGCGATGGGACGAGGGGCAACGGCCTCAAGTTGTGCCAGGGCAGGGTGAGGTTGGATATTGGGAAAAATTCCTTCCCCAAAAGGGCTGTCAAGCACTGGAAGGGGTCGAGTCACCATCCCTGGAGGTATTTAAAAGCCGGGCAGACGAGGTGCTTAGGGACAAGGTTTAGTGGTGGGATGGCAGGGTTAGGGTAACGGTTGGGCTGGGTGATCTTAAAGGGCTTTTCCAACCTCAACAATTCTATGATTCTAAGCTGTGGGGTACGCAGCCACAAGCTGAAGGTCTTCAAAGAGAAGAGAAGAGCAACCAAAACCTGGCCATTCTGATATACAATCACACAGCAGGAAATATTTTGCTCCTTACCAGTTCAACTCCGGCCATTTTGTGCTTAATTTGGGGCAGGTAGCCCAACCAACGGATGATTCCTGAAACCTGATTTCCCTTGTCCAAGGTGATCTGGACCATGGAGTTCACCTCCAGGGATGAATTCCCACCTTCACACTCCTCACCGCTCTCGCTTATCTCTTGTTTCATTTGGTTTGGGTGTCCCAAGCCCATGTCGGACTCGAACGGTGAAAACAAACCTAGTGGGTGATACAAAATGTCAGGTGAGGTAGGAAGTCACCACCTAATGACAGACATCTCTGGATCTCACCTAATACCGGGTCTATTTTGAAATTATAGACTACAGGGACAAGCACGAAGCTGAGCACCAGAGACACAAGGTGTAATTCCCAATGATACGGCCCAGCCGGTCTAACAGACTCAGAGGGCATGATCCTGCTCCTTGTTTCCCTGCTCAAGGCTGCACAGTCCAGCCTTTCGCTGGCCCTGGAGCTAATCCAGCCCTTCACAGAGCCATTTCAGACCACTAAAAAGGCAGCAGGGGGGTTATTTCTAAATTATTTTTCTGCCTTCGGTGAGATGAATCAACTCAGCGAAGAATCTAAAGGCTGCCTCCCCTTGGGCTGGCCCTGACAACTGCACGGTGTCTTTTGATGGCAACAGAGAGATTCCACTCATTTCTTGCCTCGTCCAATGACTCACGCCATCACTGCTCGCATCTGTGCCTTCCCAAGTTTGTCTGGCATCAGGATAAGGCACCTAGTCCACCTTCTGCAGCTAAATTAAAGACTCTTTAACCAGTGCTGCCCCTAGGAAATACTCCTGCACTGCAATCGTTGACTCTTCTTCTTCCTGATAAACAGAGAGACTCCACTTTAGTTGCCTAACGCGGAGAACCCGAACTCGAGACTTTTCTGTGGACTTTCTCTGCCTCCTGAACGACTTAGATGGGACTAGCTGAGGCTTTTGTTGGACTTTCAGCTCATCAATACCCTGCAGAGAAGAAATAACCGCTAAATCCCCAGGAACGTGCAGAGGGCAGACACATCTGATGATAACCTACTTTGCAAGCTTTCCTTCACAACAGAGTCTATAGGGATTTCTCTGAAAATGTCAGTTGTTCCTTCTTCTTCCTGAAAAAAGAGAGAGAAAAAAAGTCTACCAGCTAAACGCTTTATCAGACATAGGGCATTCCTGGAATACAAACCAATTTTTCAAACAGGCCTGGAAAGTTTGCATGTAACCTCACGTCCCTTTTGGACGTCCCTTCTGCTTCTCTTTAATGTCCCACCATAACATAGTTTTTTAAAAAAAAAAAAAAACAAACCAAAAACATCTCCCAAAACCAAGACAATGCAGCAAGACCGCTCTTACCGGGCAAACTTTAACGAACCATTGGGTTCCCTGCCTGTAAACTGCCATCGCTATTCCTTTTGTGAGGACCTCGTCCACGTAGAAGCTAACCGCATCTCCCACTTTCACAGGAACCCCCTCCTCCGTGTCCGGTTTTGGCTTCTGTTTCACGTAGTCCTCATCCGGCACGGGAATAAACTGGATTCTGCTAAACGGCAGGAAGATCCCGCAGTTCCGCTTGCACTTGAAATACTCGGTGCCGTGGTAAGATCCATCGCTGCGCCCTCGGTTTTCACCCTCGCCCTGAAAACACACCAGAAAGGCACGTTACTTACGCAAACATAAAGGGGAAAATAAGCAACTTGCTTTCCCGGCTGCTTTACCTGTAACTCCACCCCGAAGAAGAACGGAGACAGCACAGCCAAAGTGTTTTTGTAAATGCTCCCGATGTAGCGGATGACACCAGGGAAATGTTGCCGGTCGACCTCCACCATCACTTTTTGGCCTGGCACAGCCCGCAGAGCTGCTTCAAGGCCCGACCTCTCCAAGAAATAGTTCAAACGTTCGTTGTGGCTGCCAATGGCCAGGAGGAAGACAGCCATTTCCTCGCGCACGGGCTGAAGGATTTCTACATTTATGGTGACGGTGGAGCTGTCATCTAGCATGATGACTTTCAAGAAGCAAGCCGGGGGCCTGTCTTCGGAGAAATTGCGCAGGTAACTTCTCTCGCTGCAGAAGCACATGTTCCCAGCTTGGAAATATTTGCTGCCATAGGCACAGCCTTCTGTCAGGATGTAGTAGCAGTTTCCGTCCCCTGCTGAAGGCAGGAGGCTGGTCATCGTCATTCCCCTGGGTTGTGAGAAAGGAAGAGTCACACCAGCGAAGATACGCGTGCGGTATCACAGGATCTCAGAAGAATTCCAGGTTGGGAAGAGGTCTTGAGCCCAACCCCGCGCTCCAAGCAAGTTGCTCAAAGCCTCACCCAGTTGAGTTTTGAGCATCTCCAATGACAGAGATCCCACAGCCTCCCTGGTCCTGGAAAAAAATTCTATTTAACCAAGGTTTCCCACCTTCCTGCTTGTCCCCGTTGCCTCTTGTCCCCTCACTGTGCATCCACGGGATGAGTTTGGCTCTGTCTTCTCAACTAAACCCTCCCAGTAAGAAGTTGCAAAGAGCAGCACCTCGTCTGTCCGGTTCTCTACAACACTGTACAGCCAGAACAGCCTCATTAAATTCCACCTCCTCCCTTCTTTTCATATTTATGTGCAGGAGCGGGGCAGAGGCTAAATTCTGCCTTTGAAAAATTCTCTAAAAAGGGGGTTCTAGTCTGAGACTAGAGCTCTTGGATGCTGTGGTAAAGCACATTAACAGTCAAAACATGTGCAAAACAGAGCACCTACCACATTCACTAAAGATCACCGTCTTTCAAAACAAATTAATTGGAAGAAATTAAAATATCTGCAATCAGAAGTACATTTTTGCACTTATTTCCTAGTTTAACTCCCCTCCTAGTTTAACTCCTAGTTAAATTCTCATGCAATTTACCCCTCCGCATCTCAGTTCTGACGATACCACGCACCAGCCAGGTCCCAGACTTTTTGTTACAACATAAAAAAAGGGGTGAACGTAGAAATTTCTTCCTGCAGGTGGACAGGACTGGTTGGTCCAACCTGGCCAATACAGGGAAAATGAGAGACGTGCTCATTTCTAGGCCGCGGAGGAAATTAAGAAAGATGTCACGGCTATAGGCAAGCTGGCAGTAATTTCTTAAAAGTTTGAAGCGGAGAGAGGAGGAATTGAGCAGATGCAATTAAGGGAAGCAGAAACACACTCGGAGTGTTGTGGCAGGAAGCACAAATGCAGCTGCTGGTGAGAAAAATAAATGGGTGGGTTGGGGGGAAAACGTAGGCAGAGCGTGAGCAGAAAGGCTGTGCAGAGCTCAGTGTTACTGGGGACTCCACTGGAGATTAATATTAAGAGAACTAATTTTTTTAAAGTATTAGGAAAAGGTAAATCACTGCTTGTGTTGGAAAAAAAAAAAAAAAATCGCGCTTGATCAGATCCTGGAGCTTTCCTTGTGTTTCGGCTCATCGTGGCAGCTTCCTAGAGGAGCCATCTCCCTTTCACTCTTATTTTTTAATTTTAACGGGTGGGAGGATGGCTCGGAGACCTGATCCAAATGCTGCTGTACTGCTTTTGGGCAGCGCTCGTTCGCTGCGGCTGAAGGTCTGGTCTCAAAATGAAACAACCCCCCAAAAACCCATGGGTCTCCTCAAGCAGCATCCGCTTGGGTCTGCCAGCGTGGCTAATTTCACACGTACAGGCCACAGATTCATGAACCGACGCTCTTCCTTCTTTTTACCGAGGGACTCCTGCCAGCAGAACACCAAATCTGCCGGGAACCCAGCCGCAGTTCACCCCGGGATGACCACCTCGACGTCACGGGGCACTACGGGGGTGCATGGGAGCAGCCGTGCCAGGGCGAGCCCCCCTGCTTTGCAAATTGGGAGGCGACAGCAGGCTGTGGAAGTGGAAGAAATCCCGTGGGGCGCAGCAGTTCCCTTATTTCTCATCCACGCAACTCGCTGCTGACATTTTGTAACTCGGCCGGCGGGGCAAAGGCTTGAAATCCTGTCATTTTTTTTTAAAGGATAAGATTAAAGAATATAATATTCTGTGTCCCAACCCCCACCCCCCTTCAATCTTCCATTTTCAGGACCTCGATTTTATTTCCCTTTTTTTTTTTTACTTACTGCTCTCTCTCCACAAGGAATACAATAAACCTTGCTGAGCTTTAAATGCTGCCAAAAGAGGAAAACCTGAATAAACCATTTTCCTCATAAAAAAACCCCTAGAATAAACCATTTTCCTCGCAAAAAAAACCTCCTAGAATAAATCATTTTCCTCTTAAAAAACCCTAAAATAAAGCGTTTTCCTCAGCAAAAAATATCTAGAATAAACTCTTTTCCTCACAAAAAACCAAACCCCTAGAATAAACCATTTTCCTCATCAAAAAAACCTCCTAGAATAAATCATTTTCCTCTTAAAAAACCCTAAAATAAAGTGTTTTCCTCAGCAAAAAATATCTAGAACAAACTGTTTTCCTCACAAAAAACCCAAACCCCTAGAATAAACCATTTTCCTCTTAAGAATCTCCTAGAATAAACAGGTTTCCTCTTAAAAAACCTAAAATAAACTGTTTTCCCCACCAAAGAAATCTAGAATAAACTCTTTTCCTCACAAAAAAAATCAAACCCCTAGAATAAACCATTTTCCTCAACAAAAAAACCTCCTAGAATAAATCATTTTCCTCTTAAAAAAAAACCCTAAAATAAACCATTTTCCTCTTTAAAAACCCCGAAATAAACCATTTTCCTCAGCAAAAAATATCTAGAATAAACTCTTTTCCTCACAAAAAAACCAAAACCCCTAGAATAAACCGTTTTCCTCTTAAAAACCTCCTAGAATAAAACGGTTTCCTCTTAAAAAACCTGAACTAAACCATTTTCCTCACAAAAAAACCCCTAGAATAAACCCTTTTCCTCATCAAACCCAAGGATAAACCCTTTTCCTCATCAAACCCAGGGATAAAGCATCTCTTTAACAACAGAATATGCGCAATTCCCTCCCGGTTTAATAGAAATAAAAGCACTTTCAGGCCAACGTGCGAAATTTGGGCTTGCGGCGTTTAAACCGGCGCTGAAACCCGATGGCTGGCTCTGAGGGGAGCCTGGGAAGTGCCAAATAATTAAAATTAAGGCGCGATTATAGCGGGAAATTGCGGCTGGGGGAGGGGAAGGCTCCCCTGAGGTACTGGGGCGGCGGGGGAGGGGGACACACGGGGCTGGGAGGGCCCCACAGGGGCCGGGGGGCGAAGGCTCCGCTGTGGGGCGATGGTGGAGGAGGGGAGGCCGCAGGGGGGGATCCCGTCCCCGTCCCCGTCCCCGTCCCCCCCGCTCTCACCGTCTCCCGTCGCCGCCCCGGCCCCGCTCTTCCGCCTGAGGAGACGCCACCACCGAGCCGCGGGGAGAGCGGCCCAGAGCGGTGCCGCCACGCGCCGGTCGCTTCCGGCCCGCCCCTCTGCCGCCGGCTTGCCAGCCAATAGGGAGGGGAAGAGGCGGTGGCAGGTAGCCAATGAAGGGGAGAGGGCGGGCCTGGCGGCTCCACCGCCCCGCCCCTTGCTGGGCCCTGGCGGGGATGGGGGCGGACCCGCGGCTGTGGCGGGTCCCCGCGGGTTCGGGGGCCCTGTGGCTTCTGGCCCTATGGCCCCATGGCCCGTGTCCCCATAGCCCATGTCCCCAAAGCCCCGTGTCCTCATGGCCCCGTGTCCCCATGGCCCCGTGTCCCCATGGCCTGTGTCCCCAAAGCCCTATGTCCCCATGGCCCTGTGGCCCTGTGTCCCCATAGCCCATGTCCCCAAAGCCCTGTGTCCCCATGGCCCCGTGTCCCCATGGCCCCAAAGCTGTGTGGCCCCATGGCCCCGTGTCCCCATGGCCCTGTGTCCCCATGTCCCATGTCCCCAAAGCCCTGTGTCCCCATGGCCCCATGGCCCATGTCCCCAAAGCCCTGTGTCCCCATGGCCCCGTGTCCCCAGAGCCCTGTGGCCCCATGGCCCCGTGTCCCCATGTCCCCAAAGCCCTGTAGCCCCATGACCCTGTGTCCCCATGGCCCCATGGCCCCAAAGCCCCGTGTCCCCATGTCCCCATGTCCCCAGAGCCCTGTGTCCCCATGTCCCATGTCCCCAAAGCCCTGTGTCTGCATGGCCCCATGGCCCCATGGCCCTGTGTTCCCATAGTCCATGTCCCCAAAGCCCTGTGGCCCCATGGCCCCGTGTCCCCAGAGCCCCGTGTCCCCATGGCCTATGTCCCCATAGCCCTGTGGCCCCATAGCCCTGTGTCCCCATGGCCCCAAAACCCTGTGTCCCCATGGCCCCGTGGCCCCATGGCCCCATGACCCCATGGCCCGTGTCCCCAAAGCCCTGTGGCCCCATGGCCCCATGGCCCCATGGCCCTGTGTCTCATGTCCCCATAGCCTTGTGTTCCCATGGCCCCGTGGGCCAGTGTCCCCATGGCCTGTGTCCTCATAGTCCTTCATACCCATAGCCCTGCATCCCCGTGGCCCTTTGTCCCCATGTCTCCATAGCCCCGTGTCCCCAGAGCCCAGTGTCCCTGTGTCCCCATGTCCCTGTCTCCCCATGACCCCGTGTCCCATATCCCCATGACCCTGTGTCCCATGTCCCCACAACCCTTTGTCCCCATAGCTGTGTGTCCCCATGACCCTGTGTCCCATGTCCCCATTGCCCTGTGTCCCCAGAGCCCTCTGTCCCCATCGCCCTGTGTCCCCGTGACCCTGTGTCCTGCATCCCCATGGTGCTGTGTCCATTGTCCCTGTGTCCCCTCACCCCCATGTCCTGTGTCCTCCTGGCCCCTCTGCCTCGTAGCCAGCATCCCCGGGCCTGTGTCCTCCTGGCCCTGTGCCCTGTGTCCCATGGCCTGTGTCCTGTGTCCCCTCCCCGGGTGGCCCTACCCACCACAGCACACACATCCCAGCCCCAAAACCACGCACCACTCAGGTGTCCCCACCGCCGCTGGGACACATCATGGGGACAAGGGTGACACCGTGAACTCAGGGGGCCAGGACCTCCGAGCCACCACCCTGGGGACATCACCCACCCCAGGGACATGGGCGCTGTGGGCAGAGCGGGGACGGGGACCAGACCACGGCGCCGGGGTATAAATATTGGCTAAATAGATTTATTTTCATACAAAGAATACACAGATTCCCCCCGCCGGGACGCCCCGATCCCAGGGGACACCCCCAGATGTCCCCAGCCACTGCCCCACCAGGCACCACCTCCGTTGGCTTTACTGGCAGGATCTCTCCCTGTCCCCAGGGTTTGGTGCCAACGCTGGTGTCACCTCGAGGACATCCCTGTCCCCTCTGGGGCCACCTTGGTGCCCACGTCTGCCCGGTACGGTGCCTGCTCGGGGCACCCTGTCACCGGCCACCCTGCCCTGTGGGGCACCCCCAGATCTGGTCCCTTGTTCCCTTGTGCCCGTCCCAGGGGCATCTCCGGACATTTTGGGGTCCCCCCCCCATGCCCCAATACTGTTGCTTGGAAAGACCCCCCCCCCCCCCCGCGCCGTATGCACGCCCCGGATAAAAAGAAAAAACAGAAATTTATAATGGGGGGGGGGGGGGGGCAAAATGCCCCCCCAACACCCCACCCAACCCCCCAAATTGTCCCCTGCATCCCCATCCTGGTGCCTCACTGCCAGCTGATCTTGTTCCCTGTCCCCAGGATGGAGGTGGCCGGACCTGCTCCATCCTGGGCTGGCTGGGCACCCGTGCCTCAGTTTCCCCATTAGTTGTGGGGCTCCTTGCCCCTCCCAGCCATGGAGTGGTGGGAAATGGAGGACATGAGGTGAAGAGTGGAGCCGTGGTGGCCACCCTGTGGGGACAGGGATGTGGCCACCAGCCCCAGGAGACATGGGACGAAGCCGGAGGTGCCTCAGATTTACACCAGAGCATCCTACCTCCTGCCTCGCCCCCATGGAGAAATGTCACAAGCAGAGCTACCCGAAGTCCCCTTTTGTCCCCAGATTTGTCACACCGCTATCGCCCAGCTCTGGGCATGGTGGGGAGGGGGGTCCAGAACTGGCCACCGCACCTCCCTTTGCAGCAGGAGAGGAGGTGGTGGTGGGGGGATGTTCCACAGCGGGCTGGTGGGCTCGTGTCCATCCAGCTCAGCTGCGTTTGGTGACCATTTGCCGGTCCCTCTTCTTCTTCTCCATCAACCTGGTGGGGAGCAAGGTGGTGGCCTTAGGGACCCTCCTGAAAGGGACCTCCTGAAGGCATTGGGGAGGGGACACTTACTTGCGGTTGCGGACTTCGGTGAGCTCCATGAGTCGCTCCTGGGCTGCCCGTAACTCGTCGAGGCGCTGCTGGTAGCGGGAGTCGCAGCCGTTGGTGCGCTCGTAGCTGGAGACCTGGCTGGAGAGCTCACTGGCCCGGTCCCGTAGCTGCTGGATGGACGAGTAGAGGTTCTCCTCATCTTCCTCCTGCTCCGGCACAAGGGTATGAGGCTGGTGGGGTGGACAGGACACCCCAAGGTGTTCTTTCCCCCCTCTGCTCCAGCTGGGGAAACTGAGGCATGGGGTTCCCCAAGCCGCCCAGGCCACCTGCCTTGGCGTTGATGATCTCGATGTGGATGAGGAGGGCGGCGAGCTCCAGGTCCTCAGTGTAGCTGTTCTTCAACGGCACCGACCGGTAACCTGGACACAACACCACGACACAAGCTCAGCCCCATGGCAAGGTCTGAGCCCCTTGCCATGGCCAGATCCTCAAGAAGATGATGATGATGATTGCAGGGGGGGTTGGACTAGGTGACCTTTAAAGGTCCGTGCCAACCCAAACCATTCTATGATTCTATTTTGTAATTTGATGATGATGATGATGATGGTGGTGGTGGTGTGGATGGAAGGCCCATACCTGTTTTGAGGCCCTTGACGGGGAAGGTGGCTTGTGCCAAGAAGTTGGGGTCGCTGAACATGTCCTCCTCATACACCACAAAGCGGAGGAAGGCAAACTCAGGGTTGTTGATGTCAAAGACAAACTGCTTGAAGAGCCAGACGGGGTTGAAGCCGTTGTCAGCTGGGGGGGGGGTGAGGAGAGAGCGGGGAGGGTCAGAGTAGGGTTAGGTGCATGGACATCACCAGCATGGCACCAGCGTATTAGTGGGAGATGCCTCTCCTCTTCACTCCTCCAAGAAACCCAGCCCCATCACCCACATGTCCAAGAGGACCCAAAGGGCACAGTTAGGGTTGTCTCAGCGTCCTTGCCTCTCCCCAGGGCGCAGGAACTGGGTGGAAACATCAACGCACGGACCCTTACCTACGACGTCCGTCTTGTTCTTGCTGTTGTCGTACTCGGAGCCGCACACCTCCACCTCCACGAAGGGGCACACGATGCTCCTCCCATTCTTGGGTAGGTGCCGGGCACCGAGGATCTGCAGGAGGAAGAAGAGGGTGAGGTCTGGCTAAGTCAGATGAGGAAGGATTTCTCCGGGGCAACCCCATGGCTTGGCTGTTATAGAATCATAGACTCATGAAAGGGTTTGGGTTGGAAGGGACCTTTGAAAGTCATTTAGTCCAACCCCCCTGCAATGGGGGGACAGCTTCAACCAAATCAGGTTGCTCAGAGCCCCATCCAACCTGGCCTTGAGTGTTTCCAGGGATGGGGCCTCCACCACCTCTCTGGGCACCACCCTCATCATTAAAAATCTCATCTGTTTTGGGCTTGCCAAAAGCTTCATGGCCATAATTAGCCACACCACACCTTATTTTTGACCTTGGACCAGTTTTAGCTTGATTTTAGCCGTATCCGCCAAGTTATTTAAAAAACCTTTGCTGGATTCATGCCATGCTCAAGAGTCTCCAAACCAACCCATCCCAGCTCTAGCACAAATTTACCCAAGGGCTGGGTAAGGTGCTTCTGGGCTTGTTTTAGCTACTTTACCCTCCACCTCGCTCTTGCTCAGGTTGGGCTCAGCTCTGCAATTTTGGGGTTCTCCCTTGGGAAAAATGATGCTACAAGTGGAGAAAGACCGACAAACTGAAGAGATCATGGGGTAATGATCTCCGTGGACAAATATGGGGCTGAAACATGTTAAAAATCACCCCCGGATGACCCAAAACGGAGAAAGGAGCAAGCCCCCATCTTGATGGTGACCACCTCAGGATGGACTTGCTGTCCTCGCCCACTTGCCTGTAGTTGCACTGTGATGGGCTCCACGATCTTCAGGCTGTTCTTGTCGAAGGGGTCAAACGTCTCGTCCCTCATGATGTCAGGCTGCAGGACATAGCCGCTGCGGCCGCCGAGCATGAAGAGAGCTTGGTTCAGCTGCATTGGCTTGTCTGTGGCCATGGGGACAGAGCAACTTTGAGCTGCAGGGTTCAGGGACTCCCTGAGGTCCCTGGGCAGCCCACCCTGCCCTGGTAAACCCCCTGCTAAGAGCCCCCAACCCTGGTTGGAGAAAGGATGCAGCTGGGTTTGGCATGAAGCACCCAAGAATTGCATGAAGTTGTCCCCATCGAGCTGAGGACTAAGGTTGGAGAGATCATCCAAACCACCTCTAGCGATACGACCCAGAGCAGAGCCACCAGGGATGGGAATTTTGGGGTGACCTCTGGGGATGAGCCTAGCAGCCAGATCAGGAGCAGGATTTACCAGGTGTCTGGAAGTTGAGGGCCACGAGCTGGCTACCACAGATCCACATGGGCAACGGGTCGTAGTTGGAGGAGTCCAGACGCTGCCCTTTGGGGTAGATGCGGCTGAGCTGGCGCCGGTTGTACTGCAGGAACTTCTTGCCCTTGCTGCGGTTGGCGTACTTCTCTGCTTTGGTCTCCGGGAAGGAGGACATGTCCCGGTAGCACGCCTTGTCCGTGCCAATCTCTGAAAACACCGAGGTGGCCATCAGTGGAGGACATGGGGCTCCCCGGTGGCCTGGGGGTTGACCCACCATGACCGCTTGGTTCCTCCTACCCATCTCTTCCCGTGCTTATCCCATCACCCCCCCTTCTCCAGCTCTTACTGTCCTCATCGAACGGCACCGGGCGGCAATACACGACTAGCTCGGAGAGCTCCAGCGCAATCTTCTTCCTCCGCTCCATGATCTTCCCCTCTTGCATCTGCACAAGGGAAAACAGGAGCTGAAAGTCTTCCCCCAGCCTCCTCCTTTGGAGATGTTGGGGAGCATCTGCTGGGGGACAGGACCGTCCACCCCCATCCTCCGCACCCCGGTGACCCTCACCCTGGCGTCGGCGTTCTGCGTGGCCTCTCGGATCTTGGCCACCCACTCGCTGAGTTCCTCCTGGGTGTCCGCGGCCACGTCCAGTGACTGGGCTGCGTGGGACATCTGCTGGGAATGGATGGTGAAGACAAATGGTTTGGAGCTCCTCCCGTCTTTGGAGATAACTATAAGGACATCAGAGGGGGGCTTTACTCGAAGACATTCCCAATGGATGGCTCTGTGGAGCAAACGAAACCTCAGCGGTCCCGCTCCCGGGCCCCCACCAACCCCTTCTGGCACCCCACCAGCCATTGGGGTCCTCCTCCTGCGAGGGTCTCATTTCATTAATGAATGGTTTCAGCTTCCCACACTTGAAATGCATTTTCCTTTCAGCCAGGGGTAAATATCCCCCAAACCATCTGGACCTCTAAATTCCTCCAAATCCCCCCCAAAATCAGCCAAATTCCTCCAAAGGCAGCCCCACGTTGCTCCCGGGCACGTCGTGCCAAGCATGAGCCTGGCTGGCGATTGCGTGATGTTTTTTGGGGAGCCTCAGCTCACAGCACTGAGCTTCGGCAGGGGGTACGCGCCATCCCGGTGGGCTCCCGCAGCCGCGGTGGGGACACAGTGGGGACACTCACCGACGTGGCAGGACGGCACGTCGATGAAGCCCTTCAAGAAGTTCCCCAGGGGGCTGTTTTCCGATGACTGCAAGAGAGGAACGAAGAGGGGACGGTAGGGATGGGGGGTGGCTGCATGGGGCCAAGCCCGGTGCCCGCTCCATTTGGCAACCTCCCTCCAGCCCTGCAAATCTGCCATATTTGAGCAAAAGCAGAGAAAAAAAACCACCCCTCCCAGCATGCTCTGCTCTGTGGTTGGGGCCAGGAGCATTCCCCAGCGCCCAGATGAGGGTCCAGACTGGTGCAAGGCTGGAAGCATCTCAGACAGCCTTGGACCTGGGTGCATGGGGACATGGGCACTCACGGCCTCATCCTGCTCCTGTGCCTGCGTGCTGACGATCTCCTCCACGTAGTTGGCCGGGAACCACAGTTGCTTCTTGCCCCCGTAGTCCCCCCGCCACCTGTAAGGGGTGAGAGGATCAAGGCAAATGGACCAATTTGGGGAGGGGTGGGGATGTCCATGCTGCATGCAATGTCGGGGAACAGTCGGAGAAAGGATGGGGGGACAGAAAATGAGGCAGTTAAAACCCACCGTGGGACAACTTGCGGGAAAACCCAGGGTGTCCCCTCCACCCCGCCACCCATGGCGATGCCCACCCAAGGGGGCCACCCAACCGCCCTCACCAGCCGCCGTCCTGCTTGTCGACATTGTGGATGATGGCCTGCTTGCAGAACGACAGCTCGTCCTCCCGCTGCGCTTTGTAGTCGTAGAGAGCCTTCACCGTGCACTGGGCCACCGGGGTTGGGAGGGACATGTGTCACCACCCAGCACCGGGGACGCTGGCGGGCAGCGCTGCCTGCTCAGCCCAGCTCCTCGAGCTCCCATGGTGGAGCATGGGGGCTCCTGAGGGTCCAACACCCCAAATGATGTCCCCAAATCGCCTACGCCAGCAGTGAGACATGTTAGAGGGGACGGGAGGGCTGGAGGTGCCCATGGTCCTGTGGGACCACCATGTTTAACGCAAAGTGGGTTCCTCTTCTGGGTGCCCCAATGGTTTCTCCTGGTGCACTGAAGGGGTTAATCTCCTGATATTCCCACACTCCCCAGTAAAAACCTCTTTGGGTTAAGCTTTCCTGAGCTTGGTCTTAGACTGAAAGCTGCTCTGCTGCAAAGGGACTTGTAAGGAACAGCAGTGCTGGACCATGGGTTTATAGAATCACAGGGATGGGACCTTGGTGCTCCAGTCCAGCCTCCTCCAGGGGCAGCTCCAAGACCAGCCTGGTCCCAAAAACCTCTGAGGATGGAGATTAGGTCAGGTCTGAAACCAGCTCAATCCCAAAAACCTCCAAGGATGGAGATGGGGTGAGCTCCGAGTCCAGCCCAGAAAACCTCTGAGAATGGAGACTGGGCCAGCTCCAAGACCATCCCAGTCCCAAAACCCTCTGAGAATGGAGACTGGGTCAGCTCCAAGATGAGCTGGTCCCAAAAACCTTTGAGGATGGAGATGGCACCACCTGGGAACTGACCCTAGACCTGCTCTTTTGGGGTTCCCCAGTGCAAAGGGATCCATGGAGGCTTCCTTGCTGTTGGGGCAAACTTGTGCCAGGTCCTTGCTCCAGGCTGGACTCTCTCCAGAACTTTTCCCCCCACCAGACTATGACAATGCTGTCACTGGAGCTCGTACTGTCCCCAAGTGATGGTGATGAGGGAAAGGTCCAGCTCCAGCATTGCTTGAGGGTCAGAAAAACTCAGCAAAATGTCACCACTTCTCAGGTCAGTGGTGGGAGGGAGATGTGGTGGGTCTGGGGGGGGATCACCCAGGAGCCCCAGCACTAGAATCATCACATCCCACCGCCCTCCACCTCCCAAGGACACCAAGCTTGGCCTCTTACCCTGGCCATCGGCATCTTGTTGGCCTCTACGTAGAAGTGGGGGGTCCGCACCTCGTACAGGGCTCCATAGTCCAGCTCCTGCAAGGAGGGACACTTGAGTGGGTCACCTGGATGTGGGAAGGGGCTACAAGGGGATGTGGTGGGAGCTGGGCCACCATGTGTGACCAAAAGGAGCTTGAGAGGAATGTAATATCCCTTTGCAACTCATTGGAAGGGGATTATGGTGGAGCTATAACCGTGGGCAATGGCTGCAGAATGGCCGGTTCTAGTTGGGCTTCAACCAAGAGGCTGGAGGAGACCTTCACACCATGGTGGAGCTGGGGACTCGGTTGCTCGTGGTACACAGCCCCCATCCCCACCACCCCCATCACTGGGAGCACTCACGGTGGTGCCCATCTTCTCCAGGGTCTCCTCGTTGATGGGGTAGCGCAGCTTCATCTTGCGGTAGAGCGGGTGCTTCTCGTAGTAGCTGACAAGGTCCACAAGGCTCTCGAACTCGGCCGAGCTGCCCAGCATGAAGAGCCGACCTTCCTGCTGGATGCGGCAGTGCTTGATCTTCCCCTCCGCCCTGGGGCCAAGAGAACCAGGGGAGATACGTGAGGGGTGGTCGGACCCCGGCTTCATGACGAGGACAGGGAGCAGGCAATGTCCTGCCCCAGCAGGGATGCCACTGGGGTGGCCACCTTGAGGACGTGGCTTTGCCATCACCACAGCTAGGGGGTCCACCCCCATGACAGCATCATGAGTCCCACCACGTCACCCTGCTGACCCAGAGCAAAGCCCTGCCACCCAGCATGGAGGTCACAACAGACACAAGCCGGGCAGTTCTCAACTTGGTTGGCAACGTGGGCATCGTGGTTGAGCCTGACTGTCCTCGGGGCGCCGGGGTGGCCACACTCACCGGAAGGAGATGGCGTAGGAGTTGGGTTCACTACGCTTGCGCACCAGGAAGGCTCCATCCCGCGGGACCCGCATCAGCATGTGCTCGGCCTGCAGGCGCGTCAAGCTGGCGTGGTACCACCTGGCCAGGCAGAGAATGGAGGTGGTGGGCTCGTGTTGGCATCCCCGCATTCCGAGGGGCACCCAAGACCTGATAGCGGGGATGGGGGAGGCTGGTGGGCCCAAGGGCCCAAGGGAATGGGGACCATCCTCACTCTTTGCTTTCATGGGCATTGGGTTGGGGGACGGGGTCGGTGAGGCGCATCTCGAACTCGTTGCAACGGAGCGGCACCTCACGGTAGTGGCAAATGAGGCTGTAGAGGCTGTCGAAGACCAGGTTGTCCGTCAGGTAGAACTTGGTGGCGCCGGCCTCCTGCCGCGAGTGGATCCGGCAGTGCTGCACCCGGCTGGACCTCCTGCCGTGGCGGTGGGGAGAAGGTGGGGGTGAGTCAGTTCAGGTCCATGTCCCCACCATCCCGCGCTCGAGGGTCCACGTGCCGTGCAAAAAAGTGGCGCTTCCCCCCAAAAATGCCATTCCAGCCGCCAAACCAGGGATCGGCTGGAGGGACCAACCCCTGGCTGAGGGAAGGTGGGATCCTGCCTCCCCCCTGGGACTCCTACCAGAAGGAGAGGGTGTAGTCGCCCACGAAGGTCTCGCTCTCGCGCACCAGGAACGTGCCGTCCTTGCCGCCTGTCTCGGTGCAGTACTCGTGCAGCAGCTTCTCGGCGATCTGCCGCCCGTCGCGCCCACCTCCCAGCTTCCCATGGAACCACTTCTCCGTGAAGTGCAGCTCGTTGTTGTTGAACTCCTGCAAGTTCCCCCCCCAAAAAAAGTGTTGCCACCCTCTTGCCCTCCCCACGGACTTCTCCCTAAATCCCCCTGCCCCATGGACGCATCCTGTCCCTCACGCACCTCTTTCTGCTCCACCTCCTCCTCATCCTCATTGAACTGGTAACGGGATGTCTCCTCTGAGTAGTAGATCTTGTTGCTTGTCAGGACAAAATAATGGGGACTCCAGGTCTGGGAAGAAAGAAGAACATCACCAGGGTGGGGAGGATGGTGGCATGGAGGGATGGAGCTTTGAGACCTCGGATTCTGCCCCTGCCCCATTGCCCCATGGCATTGCAATGGTCTAGGAAACCCTGTGGCCCATGCCCACCCCAAACCCCAATGCTCACTGCCATCTGACACACCCTGCTCGGCCCCTGGCTGCCATCGTCAGGGAGACACTTACGTGGTCGATGGGGTCTTCGAGATAGAGGATGCCATTCTTGATGGAGTTGCTGATGTCATTCTCTGAGTAACTGGCGGTGGAGACCTCCTCGTACAGGTTCCCTTCGACCAGCTTCTTGTGCTGGGGACAGCCCAGGGAGGAGAGCTCAGCGGTGGGCATGATGTCCCCATCATACTGAGCTCCCAGCCCTCAGGCCATGCTTGAGCTCCTGCAGGTACCTCTCCACCACCCCCTGTTCCTCTTGGCCGTCTCTTGCAGTAGGACATTGGAGAGATGTCCTACTTGTGCACGGAGGGATATCACTCCTGAGTCCCAAGATTTGGAAGAATCACCACCCCTCCCAGCCCAGCATGGTCCTTGTCCCTCCCGCAAAGAGATGCCTTGGGGTGGTGCCTGCCCCACACCTTGATTAAGATCTTCTTCTTGAGCTGGGTGGGTGATGGCAGCTCATCGGCATTGATGTCCACCGGCTTGGTGAGTAGCATGTCCCCGAAGACCTTCTTGAAGTGGGAGGCCATGTTCCTCTGCTGGACGATGCTGCAGTGGTCTTCGATGGAGAGGATGATGGGGAACCTGGAGGAAGCAGGTGAGAATGGTGGCTTGGGATCAAGGTGAAGGAGAGGGGAATTCGAGCAGAGGTTGCCTGCCTGTCCCAGAATTGGGGCATTGTTGGGGGGCTGGGGCTTACTCAGAGGTGACAAATGCGTGCTCCTTGATGGTGTGCAGCACGTCGAGGAACTTGATCTTGGAGGTGAGCGTGTGGCCGTGGTAGATGATGGGGAGATCATCTGGGCCATCCCAGCAGTCCACTGAGTGAGGAGACACCTTAGTTAATGCATGCTGGTCACTGACTGTGCACTGGGGACCGTGTTTCTGGGCTCCCAAAGGACATGGAAGACCACCCCAACCCAGCGCCATGGGATGGGTGCAGGGGAGGGTCTGCCTGATGGACCGTGGGGTGCTGGGGGAGACTGAGCATCACCGCTGGGTGCTGGGGGGACTCACGCTCGATGCAGCGGCAGCCCATGCGTAGGCAGCGGGCGTACGCCTCCAGGGAGGACTCGCTGGAGAACTGGTCCCCTGTCAGGTACCTGCAGAGGAGTGAGAGGGACCATCAGTGGCCAGGGCTGCCCCAGCCAGGGGTGATAGGATGCTTGTGGGGGTCCCTGAGGAGAGCCCACCCCGTCCTTACGTGTTGTGGGAGGAGGAGATCCAGTACTGGGACAGGGGGTGGTTCATCTCCTCAGGCACCACGCGTTCATACTTGGCGTCCATCACCATGTTCTCCTTGGAGAAGAGGTAAGTGAGGAACTAGGGGGGGAAAGCAGAGAGGTCAGAGCCTGCCAGGGCTGGGGAGACACCCCTGGGTGGGTGCCACATGGGGTCACCCACCTCATCCAGCTGGAAGGAGGGGTCGGCTGCCTCGCTGGAGCCCTCCTTGAGGTAGGTGCACATGTAGTCCCGCACCATGCCCACGTCGCTGGCCCAGGGTTCCTGGGGTGCAAACACAGCCACCGTTACGGGGAAAACCAGGCTGGGGCAACCCATCATGGGGGTCCCTGAGGTTGGGGCTGAGAGGGATGCGGTCTTGAAGAGCACCAACCTTCTGGTCGTGCAGCAGGAACTTCTGGAAGTCATAAAGGGAGACTTGGCACAGCTCGGGGCGGTCCACATTCCTGGGACATGGAGTGGCCATCAGCGAGGACCGAGAGCAGGAGTTGGGGTAGAGCCCGTGGGGGGGGTTGAGGCCACCTACAGCTCAGCCCCCTGATGCCCCCCACTCCTGCCCCGCTCCTACCAGCTGCTGCAGCGGGCAAGGGGCTCGGGGAAAGCCCAGGCCATGGGGGTGTCAGGAGCACCCTGAGCTGTTGGGTGCTGCTAAAGCAAACGCTCCCAATGTCACCCTGGGAGAGGCAGGCACCCAGCCAGAGCATGCAGCATTGCCCAAGGATGTGGGAAGGAGGGCAGTGCGACGTGTCCCGGCATCCCTGGCACCCATCCCTGCTCATATCCCTGCTCACATCCTCGACCCCATTCTTGCACCCATCCTTGGTCACATCCTTGCTCCCATCCCCACACCCATCCTTGCTCAAATCCTTGCTCCCATCCCCTCTCCCATTCCTGTTCCCATCCCTGCTCATCTCTGCTCATCCCTGCTCCCATCCCTACTCCTATCCCCACTCCCATTCCCTCTCCCATCCCTGCTTATCCCTGCTCCCACCCCGGTTCATCCCTGC
>JADKXX010003354.1:0-39490 GCA_017310255.1 Butorides virescens | reverse complement strand
GAGGGAGGGGATTGTGCCCCTCTGCTCTGCTCTGGGGAGACCCCCCCTGGAGCCCTGCGTCCAGCTCTGGAGCCCTCAGCACAAGGAGGACATGGACCTGTTGGAGCAGGGCCAGAGGAGGGCTACTAAAATGATCCAAGGGGCTACTAAAATGATCCGAGGGCTGGAGCCCCTCTGCTCTGAGGCCAGGCTGGGAGAGTTGGGGGTGTTCAGCCTGGAGCAGAGGAGGCTGCAGGCAGAGCTGAGTGTGGCCGGTCAGGGCTTCAAGGGGGCCCAGAGGAAAGGGGGGGACAAGCTTTTGAGTAGGGCCAGCTGTGACAGGACAAGGGGGGATGGTTTTAAACTAAACCAGGGTAGGTTTAGACTGGATCTAAGGAAGAAATTCTTCACACGGAGGGTGGTGAAACCCTGGCAGGGGTTGCCCAGAGACGTGGTGGAGGCCCCATCCCTGGGACCATTCCAGGCCAGGTTGGACGGGGCTGTGAGCAACCTGATGTGGTTAAAGGTGTCCCTGCTCCCTGCAAGGGGGGTTGGACTAGATGACCTCTAGGGGTCCCTTCCAACCCAGAACATTCTATGATTCTATGTTTCTATGATTCTATGATACTGGTGGGTGAAAAATGGGACAACAACCTGGCCATGTGCACTCGCAGCCCAGAATGCCAAGTGTCTCCTGGGCTGCATCCCCAGCAGAGGGGCCAGCGGGGCGAGGGAGGGGATTCTGCCCCTCTGCTCCGCTGGCCTGAGACCCCCCTGCAACCCTGCGTCCAGCTCGGGGGTCCCCAGCCCAGGACAGACAGGGACCTGTTGGAGCGGGGCCAGAGGAGGCCATGGAAATGGTCTGAGGGCTGGGACAGCTCTGCTGTGGAGAGAAGCTGAGAGGGTTGGGGTGGTTCAGCCTGGAGAAGGCTTTGGGGAAACCTGAGTATGGTTTGTAAGAGAGATGAAGAGAGGATTTTTACCATGGCCTGAAGAGGTAAGACAAGGGGCAACAGTTTTAAACTGAAAGAGGGTAGGTTCAGATAGCACATAAGGAAGAAATTTTTTAAGATGAGGGTGGTGGAACATTGGACCAGGTTGCCCAGAGAAGCTGTGGATGCCCCATCCCTGGGAGCGTTCAAGGTTAGGTTAGATGGGGCTTTGAGGAACCTGATCTCGTGGGAGATGTCTCTGCCCATGGCAGGGGGGCTTGGACTGGATGCTCTTTGGAGGCCCCTTCCAACCCAACCTGTTCTATGATTCTGTGACTTCAGTGGGGCTGGGCATCCGGGGGGCAGCTTTGTGCCACCTGGCAGTGGCCCAGAGAGGTTTGGGGCATTTAGGCATTTGCCCCCGCGAGGGCTGGTCCCACACTAAGGGTCTTGGCTGATTGGGGATCAGGGAGAGGTCTCCACCTTTGCACTGGCTGACTGCAAAATTCCCCTTTCCCAAAGAATTAGGGGATGGATGGGAGGAAAACCTGAAGGGTTTTTTTTTCTTTATTTATTCATGAATTAACTGCTGTTTTCCCCCTTCTCTGGAGCAGAATAAGCTTTTGTTTGAGGCAATAAGCTGCAGAGATACTAGCTTCTTGTGTTTATGTTTTCCATTTCCAGGCAAATCCCATTTTGGAGCCCCCTGAACGCTGGTCTGGGAACTGAACCATCCTGACCGCAGCGAGCCACGGTGGACTGAGGATCAGAATAGAAGATTGTTTTTACACAGGGGATTTAACAGCCTGGGTTTGGCTTCTGATGTCCATCCAAAGCACGCGGGTGGAGAAGGAATGCTCTGTTTTCAGTCTGCAGTGGAGTCACTGTTTTAATTTTAGCTTCTCCGGAGCAAAGCTGTAAGCAAGCCGTTACCAAAGCAAAGCACCCTACGGAGGCTGGAAGGGGCAGAGGAACTGGAGCCTCCTTGCTTGTTTGCATGTGGCCCCCATGGGTACTGGAGTGGGGCGGGGGGGGCGAACTGGAGATGCTGAGAACCCAAAATCCATGCATCCCTCTTAAAAACCCCAACGCGACTCATCTGTGCAGGTCAGAGGAGGTGTCAGGACATCGTGGAGCTGCCAGGACCGACACCGGGACGGCAGAGCTGCGCTCAAGGAGGAGCCATGAACGCACCGAAGAACCTTCATTTTGCAAGAGTAAAGCTCCATCAAGAGGTGCCAATAAACCCCACCGAAACGCAGGGGAGCTTCAGCGGGTGCAATTTATGCGTCTGGCAGGGAAAAATGATCGCAGGAGGAATGAAACAAGTTTAGTTTCCTCTGCGGCTTTCCATGGTTGAGAGTTACTGCTGGACGTGAGCATCAGCTTCTGCTTCGCTCTCGTGGCTCACAGATGTCCTGGTGGGTCGGTGCTGCCCACAGAGCTCTCAAGCCCCTTTCAGGAGAGCAGCCAAGTAAAAAAAAACCCAGAAAGGTCTCAAAATTTCACTACCGTCTTCCTGAGTGTCCTTTCCTCTCTGCCAGGGCTTGCAAAGAAATAGCCGATGCCGTTTTTCCGTCGATAGCTGCTGTAAGATCCAGCGAACGCCACCGCTCGGTCACTACCTCGCAACTGGTATTTGTTGAGGACAGTTTGCTTCCCCTCTCTTCGGTGGCATTGCAAAACTCCCGAAACCTTGTTGTGCTGAAAGGATTTGCAAATGTTTTTTAGCAATGAACCCCTGGGCTGCAGGTCCTGCAACGTGGGAATGTCGCAACGGCAGCTGGTGTTGCAACCACACTAGGCTGGGATAAGTGCAGATCCCTGGCCGAGCACACTCTCCAGCAGAGCTTTGCCCAGCAATGCCGGTCAGTGGTGCAAGCTGAACGGGCAAACCATATTTCTAATGCAAATATTTATAATTGTCAGCATATGGATCTCTTTCTTAACCTTTCCAAGCAGGGAAAAGTCCAAGGCTCAAGCATTTGGGGAGCAAAGTCCTCCCCCCCTTCACAACTGAAGCTGGACCTAAAAGAATTTTTTCATGTGAACATATTTTTATGGAGATGCTACCATGGTCTCATGTTGGGTTGGTCGTATCCCTTGGAAATGAAGCATTCACAGATTGACAGAATCCCAGAATGGCCAGGGTTGGAAGGGACCTCAGGAGATCATCCAGTCCAACCCCCCTCCTCAAGCAGGGTCACCCAGAATGCACAGTACATCGTCCATGTGGGGTTTGAATATCTCCAGAGAAGAAGACTCCACAACCCCCCTGGGCAAGCTGGTCCAGGGCTCTGTCACCCTCTAGGGTGACACCGCAAGGGAAACAGCCACGGAAAGCAGGAGCTGGTGGGGTCCCACGAGTCACCGCGGTCACAGACACCTCACTCAGTTAAGGAAAATGCATTTTGCTGTGGGGTGTCATTAGACGGCAGGATCCCCTGCCCCACGGAGCAGAGGACTTGGGACGTCGTTGGATTAATTGAGGTGTAGCTGCTTTGCTGCTTAGAAAAGATTATGGTTCGGGGTCGGTCCTTGCTGCCTCCACGCAAGCTCAAACCATCCTGATTTCAGCGGGTGAGCATGGAGGAGAAAAAAAAAAAGATGTTTTGCTCTCCGTCCCCACTTGAAATAGCTTGAAAAATAATCCCCCCGATTGGGAATGACAGCGGCGCGGAAGCACACAGATCATCGCTCGGATTTCTCCCCTTCCCAAATACATGTATTTAGGTCTGTGCACCAGCAGGGAGACCGCAGGCAAAAAAGAGGGCCAAAAACCAGACATCGCAGCAGAAAACGAGTGCCCACTTGATAAATGACAGCAGCTTTCCCTTTAGGGTCGTGCAGCAGTTTCTTTTCCTGTTACTGACATTTTCCTTTCTGTTTTCTATCTAACCCAAGAGACATCTCCGTCCCTTGAGCCCGCGCTCCTGAGTCTTGCTATTATCAGCAAAAATGCGACGCTAGAGTTTGCTTGCCCTTGGGAAGCACTTTTTTTTTTCCCCCCTCCAGTTAAATAGCAAAAACTTTTTGGAGAAGAAGTAACTTTCTTCAGTGGGAAATAGCATTAAGGGAAAATCTTTTTAGTAGGGCCAGCTGTGTTAGGACAAGGGGTAATGGTTTTAAACTAAATCAGGGTAGGTTTAGGCTAGATATAAGGAAGGAATTCTTTACAATGAGGGTGGTAAAACACTGGAACAGGTTGCCCAGAGAGGTAGTGGAGGCCCCATCCCTGGAAACATTCAAGGCCAGGTTGGATGGGGCTCTGAGCAGCCTGATCTAGTTAGCAGTGTCCCTGCTGACTGCAG
Source organism: Butorides virescens (assembly GCA_017310255.1). Lineage (NCBI taxonomy): Eukaryota > Metazoa > Chordata > Aves > Pelecaniformes > Ardeidae > Butorides > Butorides virescens. Next base: position 35,268 of record JADKXX010003354.1, on the reverse strand, counting down.
GGGGGTTGGACTCGATGACCTCTAGGGGTCCCTTCCAACCCAAAACATTCTATGATTCTATGATTCTATGATTCTATGATTCTATGATTCTATGATTCTATGATTGAGCTCCTCTTCGAGCTGGAGGCTGAGCATGTCCATGGGTTGCTGTACGAGTGGGGCTCGCGCTCCTCATGGCAGCAGGACGCAGAGCCCGAGGCGACGTCAGGAAGGGCTGAGATGGATAGGCTGATGCTCCAAAAGGGTTAAAAACCAGAAGTGGGACACAAAAAGATGCAAAATACGTTCCTGGATGGCGAGCCTAGGAGGAAATACTGCCCGATTGCTTTACCATGGGCAAGGTGGTTTATTTGCATGCGTTTGCATCCATGTCAGGTCTCCACTGCACGGCAGGGTTGTGGGGCTGCAGAACACAGGGTGCAATCTCCTCGGAGCCTGAGCTCAGTCCTCTGCTCACCTCTTCCACATAAGCCCACCTGGTTCAGGCTCTGGTTCTTAGGGTGATTAGAAGAAGTCTATTTAGTTTCAAGCCTAAATGTAATAATCCAATACTATCTTCTTGTGTTGCAAGGTCCTGCACTTGACTTGGGGCAATGTCCAGTATCAATACAGGCTGGGAGATGAAGGGATGGAGAGCAGCCCTGAGGAGAAGGACTGGGGGATACTGGTGGGTGAAAAATGGGACAACAACCTGGCAATATGCACTGGCAGCCCAGAAAGCCAAGCATCTCCCGGGCTGCATCTCCAGCAGTGTGGCCAGTGGGGTGAGGGAGGGGATTCTGTCCCTCTGCTCTGCTGGCCTGAGACCCCCCTGGAGCCCTGTGTCCAGCTCGGGGGTCCCCAGCCCAGGACAGACAGGGACCTGTTGGAGTGGGGCCAGAGGAGGCCATGGAAATGGTCTGAGGGCTGGGACAGCTCTGCTGTGGAGAGAGGGTTGGAGTGGTTCAGCCTGGAGAGGAGAACGCTTCAAGGAGACCTGATTGTGGCCTTGCCATGCTTAAAGGGGCTGATAAGAAAGATGGGGACAGACTTTTTAGCAGGGCCTGTAGTGACAGGACAAATAGCAATGGTTTTAAACTGAAAGAGGGTAGGTTTAGGTTGGAAATAAGGAATAAATTCTTTATGCTGAGGGTGGTGAGACACTGGCCCAGGTTGCCCAGAGCGGTTGTAGATGCTCCATCTCGGGAAACATTCAAGGTCAGGTTGGACGGGGCTCTGAGCAACCTGATCTTGTGGGAGATGTCTCTGCTCATAGCAGGAGGATTAGACTACATGACCTTCAAAAATCCCTTCCAACCCAAACTATGATTCATTCTTGCTTGAATAGGTCTTCCCTTTCCTGCAATATTGCCTTCTTCCTCTGACACGTTTGCAGAGAGCAGCCCTATCATCTCTTGTTGTGCAAGGCTAAGAAAACTCAGCTGTTTTGGGCACCTCTAGTTGCGAGGCTCTCTGTTCCCCAGAGTATCTCAGCAACCATTCCCTACACCTCTTCCAGGATTAATTTGTTTATTTAACACAGCCACGGCATCGTGCACACCGTTGCACGTCAGTTTTCACCACTATCTTGTACAATGGTGTTACTTGTTCCTCATCTCTAATGGAAACCTGTTCTACAATCCTCTCTGCGGTCAATTTTTTCCCTTCTTTGTTTTTTTTTCTTTTTGTTTTTTTTTTAATCTTTGTATTGCTTGAGTCCAGCCAGCAAGCTGCTGCTGCTACTAAAATTATCTCCTCTGCCTAGTGCTTGGCCCGTGTCACGCCTCCTCCCAAGGCTTTGCATCGTCTCCTGGGCTCCTTCCATGGCAAATTCAGATGCTCCATCTTCCTCCTAAGTGCCTGCACAGCTCCCGCTGGTTGCCCCAGCTGGGTGAGCCCTTGCCACCTGAGCAATGCATTTCCCAGAAACAGGCATCTGGACAGCTATGAGGCTGGTCCAAGTGGGAGGTGGACATTTCTCAGCAGCTGGAGCTTGGATTTAGGTCTTCTTTCTAAATCAGGGGCTTTTGCCTTGTGATCAGCTGGACTCAGAGCTGCGGGCGTTCTGAAACAGCAGGGGTTTGTGCTTGGGTTAGAGCAAGACAGGTCCATGCTACTGTCTAGAAAGGAGCTCCCTGTGCTGTTCTCCTCCCATGGACTTCTGTCCCATCGTTTGCACTCCACAGACTGCACAGTGAATCTCATGAGAGACCACAGGAAGCTGAAAACTAAACCAGAAGGAGAAAGTTGTTCCGCAGCCAGATCACATCCTGTGAGTCCACGCCACGGCTGTACAAGTGCTGGCACTGGTGTTGGCGCTGGAGGGAACTGGGAACTCAGCTCAGGACTGTTTTCTTCACGACGCTTCAGCAAAAGGGTGCAGGAGACAATCGCTGCCATTGGGGCAACACAGGCAAGATGCCACAGAGGTGAGAAGGCTGTAACAAAAAAGAGGTTGAAAATAAACTGAGGAGGACACCTAAATCAGGGCCCCCAGCAGGGTTCTGCACACCCCAGGAACAAACTTACCTTAAAGCTTCCCATCTTCCCCAGGTAACCTTTGGATAGCTGGAAAATTTTTCCTCCTTTGCTGCAAATGAAGCCAACGCCTCCTTTACTATCACCAGTGAACATCAAGGACACTAGATTAGATATCTCTTTCTAATATTATTTACTCCCTTCTTTTTTTTTTTTTTATCAAAACCTGAAAATTTTCCAGGTTTTCTTTACAGGTGATGTTTTTTAAACCTTTACTCTTCTAATTTTTCCCTTCCTTCTGGATTCTCACCATTTTCTACATTTTTATTAATGCATCTCCCTGAAAGCTTGATGCAATGCTCCAGCTGAGAGTCACAGGTGCCCCCAGAGAGAATAATCACTCTGCTGTCCCATACACGATGCTCCTGCAAACAGATCCCAGGCAGTGCTGGGTGTTTTAGGCAAAGCAGGAGGATCCGGGGATCCTAGGAGATCCCTGCGCCTTTGTAAACCCGCTCGTGGGAGCAGGCGGCAGAAACACCAGTGCCTCCCACTCACCCTGTCACCGGGTCTCTGCAATCTGCTGGTGCAGTGCTTAACGAAGTTTGGTGGTTTAGCTTGTCTCAGCAAGTTTATGGAAAGCCATCGAGAGACTCCAGACTCAACCAAAGCTATGAGGCCATGATTTCAAACGTGTGAGCAGCTTAATTGGGTCCTATTGCCCGCTTGTCACTGGATCTGCAGTTTGGGTGACGTTTAAGGCCATTAGAGGGATTAGCACCATGTTTATTCTGGGCTGAATGAGACAATTTAATTTCTCTTAAATGTGCTGCCCTCCCTGGGGTGTTTTCTCACACGCAGACACCCTGCCAGCGCAGCGTCAAAAACCTGCACTTGCTTTTTACTGTTTTTTTAATTAAATTAGACTTACAAGCAAGTGTCATACAAGCGTAGGGCTATGAACAAAGAACAAGTGCCGTGAATTCCTGTAGCTTTCAGATGTTTTGCTCATGACGGGCATTGAGCGGTGAGGTGGCTGAATGGGCAGTGCTTCCTCATGGTGGGCTGAAAGGAAAAAAAAGCATTTATTTTAGTGATGCAGCATCCTTGTCTCTCCTTTGCCCTCTGCATGCATCTCAGGGGAGATACGTGCAAGGACTACGTGCCTCGAGGCAGGATGCTCCACTCTGTTCCCTGCAGAAGATCCAGTTCATGCTTAAAATGGTGTCCGTGCTCCTCTGGATGCCCCCACCCCACCAAAGCTCTCCTTGTGGGGAGCATCCAAGGAGACCCCAAGGAAGAGCAGAGGAGGATCTCAAGGGGCCCAAGACCCTCCGGCACTGCCTTGCCCCATACTTTGCTTTTTCTAGTTAGGTATTTCAGTGTAGATTGGCAAAACAAAGCCCACTGCTTTTAGCTCGCTCTTTCCTGAAGTTGGGTTTTGTGGGAATGGTGGCTACATGGCTTCCCGATGTTAAAAATTAGCTTTTCCTCTGCGTGTGCTGAATTAATTTTAATTCAGAGCAGCCCGTTCTAGCTCATTTTATGCAAGCCACTCGAATGCGTGTGCCAGCACAAGGGAGGGAACGAGCAGCTGGGAGCGGAGGAGGCTTCTTTTGGCAGAAGCGCCAATTTCTGCCAGTTTAAAGTGGTTACGAAACTCTGGGTGGGGCTTTGTGATGGATTGAAGCTGATCTGAGGCCACCGAAAGGGCGATCTGCCATCTCCGCCTGCCTGGTCCCCAGCCTGTTCCCATACGTGCAGGACTTTGCAATAAGAGAACCTGCAGGTTTTTGTTTTTTTTTTCTTTTGCAGTCTTAGGGCTTCAGGGGAGGGCTAACAAGGGCCAGGCTCCCCCGACTGCTTTGTCTTTTGAAGCCTTTGTTACCATCCGCACAAAGTGGTTGATTCCTACAGGCTGGCTCTTCCCCATATTCCACCCCTGAAGTGCTTTAAAAGGCCACTAAACACGCCGTAAATAATTTACTAAATCTACCTTTCCGAGCAGGCAAATCATGGGTTTGCCCCAGGGACATTATTCGATCAGAGCTGGGACAGGCAGAGCTCCCTAACTGCGATGGGAAGCGAGATGTCCCAAGGGACACCTTCTGTTTGAAACGATTTGAGGTTGATGATCGGTTGCTTTTATAAAGTTCCCATCATGGGATTGTTTAGAAGGAAATCGCATTGTGCTAGTACAGCTACTTGGCTCCGCTTTTTTTTTTTTTTCCCCCCAAATTGTTTAAAAAATAATTTTAGTCCGGATTTTTATCTCTTCTGCAGACTTGAGGTTCTGTTACGGCTTTGTTTAAAGTTATGGGGTATATTCTCTTAGGGAAAAATGAAATTATTCAGACAACAAACTCCATAAGGATAACATCCATATAAATTACTTCTCTGATTGTGCTCGCAATTGGACGGATACACTTTGTGGACACTCCTGATTTATACTGGTAACACAGCGCCGTCTGTCTTTCAGGATGGGACACATGTTCAGGTCAAAGAAAGTCTTTTTAGGAGACAGGGCCTGGGACCGCACCTAAGAAAACCACCTTCTGTTCCTGGATTTGCCCCTGGTTTCCAGGAGGAATTAGGAAACTGGGAGGAACATGAACTGTCCTGACAGCTGCCAATGAAATGTGTTACAAAACGCAACTTGCAGAACCACTTACCCCATTTTTCTTAATTAGAAGGTGCAAATTCCCATGCTCAGATGATGTCTCAAAATTACCCCAACTGCAGCAGCTCTTTTGCTCTGCTGCTGCTGAAGCCTTACCGACACATCTAACGCACCACAAAGACTTTAAATTAGGAACCAAACTTGCCTGTTCTTGCAGGAAGCTGAAAAAATCTACGGTTTTCTCCACTAGCACAAGTAACCTTTGCAGCTCGGCTTTGGGACTGGTTCTCCTGCAAAACATTGCAAACAATTGCAGCCGAAATATGAGAAATAAGGACTCGCAAGGCTGATGCGTGAAATTAAAGTTTTCTTCCTAGAGATGGTCCTACGATGTCACCAGGAAATCTTTCCCTTCGTCCCTGCATGCACAGGCTGGAGTGGTGGTGATGGGAGAGGGCAGAGATGGGCATGGGGGGGCTGGCTGGGCTGGGGACAGGGGACATTTGGGATAGCCCAGGCTAGGGACAGGGAAAGGGGGTGGCCAGACCAGGCTGGGCTGGGGAGAGGAGACATTTGGGATAGCCCAGGCTGGACACAGGGGATGGGGACAACTGGATCAGGCTGGGTTGGGGACAGGGGACATTTGGGATAGCCCAGGCTAGGGACAGGGGAAGGGGACGGCCAGACCAGGCTGGGCTGGGGCCAGGGGACATTTGGGATAGCCCAGGCTAGGGACAGGGGAAGGGGGCGGCCAGACCAGGCTGGGCTGGGGACAGGGGACATTTGGGATAGCCCAGGCTGGACACAGGGGATGGGGACAACTGGATCAGGCTGGGCTGGGGACAGGGGACATTTGGGATAGCCCAGGCTAGGGACAGGGAAAGGGGGTGGCCAGACCAGGCTGGGCTGGGGAGAGGAGACATTTGGGATAGCCCAGGCTGGACACAGGGGATGGGGACAACTGGATCAGGCTGAGTTGGGGACAGGGGACATTTGGGATACCCCAGGCTGGACACAGGGGATGGGGACAACTGGATCAGGCTGGGCTGGGGACAGGGGACATTTGGGATACCCCAGGCTGGGGACAGGGGATGGGGACAATTGGATCAGGCTGGGCTGGGGACAGGGGACATGTGGGAAAGCCCAGGCTGGACACAGGGGATGGGGACAACTGGATCAGGCTGGGATGGGGACAGGGGACATGTGGGATAGCCCAGGCTGGGGACGGGATGGGGACAGGGGACATGTGGGAAAGCCCAGGCTGGACACAGGGGATGGGGACAACTGGATCAGGCTGGGATGGGGACAGGGGACATGTGGAAAAGCCCAGGCTGGGGACAGCGGGACAGCCCGGGCTGGGGGCAGGGGGCGGAGGCAGCCGGAGCCGTCCGGGCCCAGCGTCCCAGGCTCAGCCCAGGCTCCGGGCCTGGCTCAGGCTCCGCCGGGCCGCGCAGGCCGCGGCCGTTTCCGTTGCTAAGCGACGGCCGCCTCCGTTGCGGGCGCCACGTGACGGAGGTTGCTCACGTGACCGGCCAACGGCTCGGCGCGGGGTGATGACGCGGCGGTGCGGGGCGGTGCGGGAGCGCTGCGGGGATGGAGGAGAGGGAGCGGCTGTGGCGGCAGATCCGGCTGCTGCAGGGTACGGGCGGGCCGGGGGGCCGTGAGGGGGAATGGGGGGGGGGGGGGGGGGGGGGGGGGGGGGTTCCTGCGAGGCCTGTGACCCTCCGGGCGGGGTGGGGGGGAAGGGGGTGTCCCCTGCCCCCCAGCTTGGTGGCATGGGGGTGGGATGTGCCCTTCACACAGAATCAGGGAATGGCAAGGGTTGGAGGCCAGGCTGGGAGAGTTGGGGTTGTTCAGCCTGGAGAAAAGAAGGCTGCGGGGAGACCTGATTGCGGCCTTTCGGTACCTAAAGGGGGCCTATAGGAAAGAGGGGGAAAATCTTTTTAGTAGGGCCAGCTGTGACAGGACAAGGGGTGATGGTTTTAAACTAAACCAGGGTAGATTTAGGCTAGATATAAGGAAGAAATTCTTTACAATGAGGGTGGTAAAACACTGGAACAGGTTGCCCAGAGAGGTAGTGGAGGCCCCATCCCTGGGAACATTCAAGGCCAGGTTGGATGGGGCTGTGAGCAACCTGATGTGGTTCAAGGTGTCCCTGCTCCTGCAGGGGGGTTGGGCTGGGTGACCTCTAGGGGTCCCTTCCCACCCAAAACATTCTATGATTCCATGAGATCACCCAGTCCAACCCCCCTGCTCAAGCAGGTTCTCCTAGAGCATGTCACACAGGACTTCATCCAGGCGGGGTTGAATTTCTCCAGAGAAGGAGACTCCACAACCCCTCTGGGCAGCCTGTTCCAGTGCTCTGTCACACTCAAAGTCAAGAAGTTTTTCCTCATATTCAACTGAAACCTCTTATGTTTCAGTTTGTACCCATTGCCCCTTGTCCTGGCGCTGGGCACCACTGCAAAGAGTCTGGCTCCGTCCTCGTGACCCCCACCCTTAAGATATTTGTAGGTGTTGATGAGGTCCCCTCTCAGTCTTCTCTTCTCCAGGCTGAACAAGCCCAGCTACCTCAGCCTTTCCTCTTAGGGGAGATGCTCCAGTCCCTTTATCATCCTAGTTGCTCTCCTCTCCTAGTTCACCCCCTGTCCTTTGACTCATGGCATGGTGGGGGGCTGGGGGGAGGAGGGGGATGGATATATATTTATGTGCCCTTTCCTAGCTCTGGTGAGCACCAGTGCTTATTCTTAGCGCTAACTGGCTCTATTTATAGACCTCAAGGTAATTTTTCCTCATTAGTAAAGGCACAAACGCCGCTTGGGCCTTGCGGGGGATCTGCCTCTGTCCCAGGAGCTCCTCCATGGGAGAGGTGTCATGAGAGGGAGGGAAACTTGGTCCTTGCCTTCTCCAGGAGGAATTGGCTGACACTGCTCTTCCGGCAGCTCTTTGACCTCTTGTGTAGCAAAAACTTTTCTATGCTGACATGTGCCTAAAATACAAAGCTCAAAAATCCTTTGACCAGTCCCTTTTATTGGAAGGGTTTTCTAAACACTGAGGCTTAACAAGTGCAGGCTCTCCTTAGTTGACACCTATCTATTATCCAAACGACTTTGTTAGTAGACCAAAACACTGGAAAGGTGTGGTGGCTTGGCAGAGGGACATGCAGTGACTCAACAGCAAAGCTTGGAGACTCCTTGTCGCTGCTTGGAAGAGAAGAGCCACGAAGCTGGTGAAGAGTCTGGAGCCCAAGGCTGCTGGGGAGCGGCTGGGGGTGTTCAGCATGGAGCAGAGGAGGCTGAGGGGAGCCCTCATCGCTCCCTACAACTGCCTGACAGGAGGGGGGAGCCGGGGGGGGAGCTCAGGCTCTGCTTCCAGGGACCGGGCGATGGGACGAGGGGAAATGGCCTCAAGTTGTGCCAGGGCAGGGTTAGGTTGGACATTGGGAACAATTTCTTCCCCTCAAGGGCTGTCAGGCACTGGAAGGTGCTGCCCAGGGAAGGGGTCGAGTCCCCACCCCTGGGGGGATTTAACAGCCGGGCAGAGGAGGTGCTTAGGTACAGGATTTGGTGGTGGGATGGCAGGGTTAGGGGAACAGTTGGGCTTGGTGATCTTCAAGGGCTTTTCCAACCAAAACAATTCTATGATTCTCTGCTTTGTGTTTGGGGCTGGTGGTGGCTGTGCTGGGCTACGTGCGTGAGCCGACCCTCAGAGACTGCTCTGAAAAGATATCTGGAAATAAAATTCACGTTTTTTTTTTTAAAATTAGGTTCCAAAGTGCAGTTTTTGCATGTAAAAAAAAGAGCTTAAAGGGGCAAAAGGTGGTTGACAGCACTAGTGCAGCGTATTAAGGGTGTGTGGTTCAGACCTGCGTTGTGCTGTCCTGCAAAATCGCTTTTGTTGCTAACTTTCTTGGGGATTGAGGGAGATATTTAAGTTTTTTCTTCCAGCACTGCTTATCTGAAACACGGCTTGTGTGAACCTGCATGGAGCAGTTGCTCTCTACAGCGCAAAGAAAACCAGTGCTGTGATGCTGTCAAACTCCTGTGGGACCGGTGATTAACAGACTCTTTCTTCTTCTCCTTAGGTCTCATAAACGACCATAAAAACACACATGGGGACGCGCCGCGGCCGCTGCCATCCGCACCACCAAGGTGGAACAACCCCCACCAGCCTACCTTCAGCAGGGGGGGGCCATTTTCAGCCAGGTACCCCCAGCGGGCTTCCAGGGATTTCCAGCTGCGCCAGGGCCCCTCCTGGAGGAAAAAATACTCCCTTGTCAACCGGCCGTCGGGATCGGCGGGCGATGTTGGAAGCAGTGGAAGTGCCAGCACTTCTTGGGCTTTTGGAAGCCATGGGGACAGCCCGGCACCTGAGCCACCAGAATCGTCCCCGGAGAGACATGTGGACTTAACCACAGATGGTAACATAGTTGTAGGGATCCAGCTGCCGCAGAGGGCTGGCCCGTTTGTAGGTACAAAAGGTTTTGCTGGTGTGGGTTCTTACTGTGAGTTTTCTGGGCTGAAAACAGCGGCTGCTGCTCCAGGTGACAGTAAAAACGTGCAGAAATCTCCGTACGCAAGCCAAAATGAAGAGAGAAGACCCTCTCTATCCGTTTCATTTAGTTCATCTCACCGGTTTGTGAGTTCAGCATACGTGAGCGTGTCGGATAAGCCTAGAACGGTGCATCTGGCTGGTGACGTGGCCGGGAGCTCCCCTGCCTCCTGTGAAAGCACCAGTGAAAGCGCTGTGACGCTGAAATCGGAGCCGCAGCAGCCTTCGGTGTTGCCAGATCGTGAGCTGGCTCGGCACTTGGTACGGAGGAAGGCGGAACCGCCAGCTCCAGGGCAGTCTAGTTTTGAGCAAGGCAGGGATGCTTTCAGAGAGCCGAAGCTCCTTGGAAATGGTGAGACATGCTCGAGACCTGCTCAGGCTGCGACTTTGGTGGTTGGGATGACTCCAGTGAAGAGCAGGTTTTCCGTAGTCCCCAAAGCTGCCGGTCTCCAAAGACCTGCTTCGACAGCCATCTCCAGCAAAGCTCCAAAGTTCAGGAAAACTAATTACACATGGGTCGCAAACCCTGGTAAATGCTCTCGTGCCGTGAAGAGGTGGGTCAGCCCTAGAGCTTCTGAAAGTGCTAAGAAGGTCGCTGGTGGAGCAGACAGAGGTGCTAAACTATCACCAAAAGCAGACTTGGGAGCAAAGCTGAAGAAATCGGGACTGCAGTCCAAACTGGGTGTTTCTCCCAGCAAGTATAAGTGGAAAGCCTCCAGCCTCCAGACATCGCCCTCCACCTCCAAGTCAGCATTCAGGTGGCGATCCGAGGATCAGAAAAAGCCACCAGCTCCCAACCTCCCTCGAGCTGGTGCTGCCCCACTACCTCCGAGCACTGCTTCTGTTGGTCTCGGCGGGGTGAAGTCCACCTTTGGCGATGCCGCACTGTCCAGTTATAAAGTGAAGAGTCGGACAAAAATCATCAAGAGAAAAGGAAGCTCGGGGTAAGTTGCTGGTCGTCTTTGGAGTGGGTGTCGTTGCACTCGTATTTTGTGTCCGTTGGCTTCATGTAAGTCGTGGCCATATGTATGAGTGAAATTCCAGCAAGGATTGTTGTATACTGGAAGGTATTTTGCCTTTCTCTTTTATAGAATCATAGAATCGTTTAAGTTGGAAAAGCCCTTGAAGATCACCAAGCCCAACCGTACCCCTAACCCTGCCATGCCACCACTAAACCCTGTCCCTGAGCACCTCGTCTGCCTGGCTGTTAAATCCCCCCAGGGGTGGGGACTCGACCCCTTCCCTGGGCAGCCCCTTCCAGTGCCTGACAGCCCTTTTGGGGAAGGAGTTTTTCCCAATGTCCAACCTAACCCTACCCTGGCACAACTTGAGGTCGTTTCCCCTCGTCCTACCACCCGTTACTTGGGAAACGAGACCAACACCCACCTTGCTACCCCCTCCTCTCAGGCAGGGGAGCGGTAAGGGCTCCCCTCAGCCTCCTCTTCTCCAGGCTGAACCCCCCCAGCTCTCCCAGCTACTCCCCAGCAGCCTTGGGCTCCAGACCCTTCACCAGCTTTGTTGCTCTCCACTGGACACGTTCCAGCAACTCAACGTCTTTCCTGTAGTGAAGGGCCCACCCAAGTGTGGTGACTTTGTTCTGGCTGGAAACATCCCGCTTTCCAGGGTTGGAAGGACTCAGGTTTTAATGGTTTTAGCAGTCTGTGTAACTCTGACTTTAACCTTTCAAACAGAGCTGGGTTTTCTTCTCGTCTCCCATCCCTGTTCTCCGAAGACTTTGCCGCAGCACTTAGGAGACTCCTCCCTGAGCTGAATAACAGACTAATATTCGAAGGGAAGGAAATAGCCGTCTTCCTTTATTGATTTATTTTCAAACTCCCATAACCTTGTTGCACTGGCAGCTGAGGGAAAGGAGGAGAAGTGGCTTGAATCGCCGTATCGTGTCTGGTCTGTGCCCGTAAAGCATGGTGCAGACTTTGGGATGGAGCAGGGATGGGAGGTGAGCTGTGTGTGCCGGGAAGAAGCGATGTCCGTGATGCTCTGCTGGTACTTTCCTCCCTTGGGTGCTGTCCTTTTGTCCCAGTAACTCAGAACGTCCTCCCTGAAGGCTCTTGCTCTTCCCTTCTCCTTGTTGAGTCAGTGACGGATCCGTGGCCGTTGTAGATACCTTGGGAGAGCGCGCTGTGCCAGACCGGCAGATAACTCCTGGGGTCTCGTGAAGCAAGTTCTCCCCGCTGGCTGTGTCTGATAGGGACGGGAGTACAATGGGAAGGTTATAAATGAAACTTGGCGGAAGGAAAAGGTGTGTGGGTTGAGTTATCTGCAAAAGGGGTTTGCGCCGGGGCTGGGAGGCGAGGGGAAACAGATAAGAGATTGGGACCAAACTTTCTCTGAAAGCCGGTGTGTTGTGGAAATTCTGTGAGGGCTTCATTACGATGTGCTCCCGGTGGGAAAGCTGTGTTTTGTGCTGTTTTTCTCGGCAGGGCTGTGCTGCAGGGAAGGGATAAGAGAGATGGGGCGAGGGTTGGAGGCACAGCTGTGTGACCACTGAACTCAGAGATACCCTCAGCGTAGTGGACGTGTGGTTGGGCTCCTTTGTGACTGCAGTAACTCCAAACCTGAGCTCTTGAAAATTAAGGACTGTGACCTAAATAACTATTCTAAGTGACGCAATGAGCTGGTAACACGGCACCGATTGAGGATCTGGTGCCTCAGTTCCTGCTTCTGTTTCCCAAATCCTCCGCTCAGCATTTCACTGCAGGTTTCCGTCCTTGCCTTGCCCTCCCGGTTTGCTGAGGGATGTGTCTTCGGGTGTGTTGTGCTGGGAAGATTATTCTGGAGCAAGGTGCTTGGAGAAGCTGAGGTTGTATTGGATTTTTGGCAGTCAGGGAGATGAGACCCCCCTCGTCTTGCTCAAGAGCAGCATCTTCTCCCCTGCGTCTGTTGAGCAGAAAGCAGAAGGGAATGAGTTGAGTCAGGCTCTCAAATACCTGTACTTTGCCAGAAATTCGTCATGCTTGCCTATTGACTTGCAGTTTTGTGTTCAGTGCTTCTTCTCACCCTCAAGTAGGGGAGCAATGTGGAGCTTGGTGACCCAGCTTCCCTTCTCAGCTCTGGGCAAGGGGACCAAGCGCATTTCGGTCACCTCTACGTCCTTCTAACCATGTGGTGTTCCCCTTTGCAGCTCCCCAACAGATAAGAAGAACAGTTCCTCTCCCACCACACCTCTGAAAAGTCACTTCCATCTCAGGAAGAAAAACTCCTCGCGGGGCAAACCTTCTGCAATGCTGAAACGCTCCTCGCCCAAGGGGCTGGTGCAGATCACCAAGCACAGGCTCTGCAGGCTGCCGGCCACCAAGATGCAGATCTCCACCAAGGAAGGTAGGAACAGCCATCCCAAGGGGTGACTGACGGTGCTTGCTGACCATGTGCTGGCGAAGCGGTTCCAAAGGGAGGTTCTTGGATTTCAAAATGGGTTACCAGGAGGTGAATCTGCTGTTGTTGGTCCCAGAGCAAACACCGAGGAGCAGAAGTTTGGCTGGAGTAAGACTTTTGCCTTACCCCAGAGCTGTCTTGTGCTTTGACGTCTCCAGATGAGGCCATTTTTAAGCTGCTTCTTGCTTTTAATGTGGTTTTGCTGGACTTAGAGGCATCAAATAGGAAGGTGCTCAAGGAAGGAAGAGGATGGTGGAGGCAGTAATATGTCTGTAAGACTAATCTCTCTTCTTGCACTGGGTAAAAGCTTGTGCACGTTATGAGATACTGCTCTAGCAACTACAGACCTACCTGTATCCCAGCGCGATGTCTGTAATGTAATGTTTGTATGTAATTTGCTTAAAATTGCAGTTGCTGGAGGAATACTGGGACCTTTGGGTTTGTGAACAGGTCGTTTACGTCCGTGTCCTGCTGCCTTGGGTTGGCAATGGTCAGAGCAGAAATCAGCTGCTTGGGGCTTGGAGAGCTGCACCTATGCAAGCGTGAAACGTTTCCGTGATGTTTCTGGCTCAAAGTTTGGTTCTGCTGTTCAGTGGTGACGTTTTCACAGACAAGTGGCTTCACCCCCCCCCCGACGTTCAGTTTTCTCAGACATAGATGATGCAGATTTTGCTTAGCTGCCTGTGCTGTGCTCGTTCACACGCTGCAGGGTGGCCGATGGCGCTGCGGTAGGCATTGCTTGAGTGGGGAGGGCTGTTTGAGCCACGACGTAGCTGCGATCTGTCTCCAAAAGTAAAGCTGTCGAGCCTCTGTTTTCAGGAAGATGCTTCTGTGGTTTCCTGTCCTGCACTTCAACTACTGAGTTTACACGTGTGATTATAGTCATTTTGTGTTCAGCTCTGCGTTGAGATGTTGCTGTGTTTTGACGGATGAAAAGATGAGAATCTGGGCTTGTGGTTCAGGAAAGGGAAAAACTTCTTGGGGGAGGAGAAGAAAAAGATTTTTCTCTTCCTGTCTGTGTTTGAAGAGGGGTTTGGAGGGATGGGGGGGATGCTGGGAGGAGAATTTTAGATCTGGCGCTTTAGGAGATGGGCAGGGGGAATAAGATGTGCGTTTGTGCAGTTGCATTGATGGTCCCAGTATTTAAGAAGTTGCCTGACTTTGGGGCTGAGTCTTGCTCTGTTTAAGGATATCAGCAAACCCTTTTGTGTCTGGAGAGGTGGGAAGGCTGCACCTCCGGACGCTCCGTGTTGGAAGTTTTTGTGCAGTATGTGAAGGCGATGTGTACGGTTGGAGGACTCGGTCATGCTTGCACTCTGGTTGCTCTTCTGTGATCTCTAAAACCAGAGGTGGCAGATACAGCGTGTGGCCAGATCCAGCTGTGATGATGATGTTGGGGGCCACGAGGCTTTTCCTCTTTGGGTGATGATGTGTAGGGTGGGGAACTCAACCCTTTGGCCTCCCAAGAAATGCCAGCTGCCTATTCAGGGGTGAATTTAGGACTCAGACCTCACAAAACCGCTTGATGGGGACCTTTCTCCAGTGTGGCATGTCCACTACGAGTCATTGAGTAAAGCTTTATGCTGTAAAGTTCCTTTTTAAAAGAACTTACTATGGCTGCTGAGAACCTGATATGAGCAGGTCTGCTGCGGCTCTGGAGATAAAGAGCAATTTGGGGTCACCGCAGCATTTTATATAAGAGGAAATCAAGATGCTGCTGGTTACAGGGATTTAAGCTGTTTGGGTGATCCAGGAACAGATCTGGGATTATACCAGATCCTTGTTCCCTGTGTAGCTCTGTGTTTACACCTGGGTTTGTGCCGAGTGGAGGCCTTGCTGTAGTTTTGCTCAGCTGTGCGTGTCGTCGAGGAGGTCACAGCACTGAAGCCTTGGGAAGGCTCCTAAGCACCCATCAAAGCTCGCTTGACTTGGCAAACATCTCTTCTTTTTAGAAGCTGTCAGTAAAAACTTGCGCTCAAACCAAAGTGAAGCTTCGCATAGGTTAAGAGTATACAAAATGGATCAAAATCTTTTGCTCCCCTGGGGGCCTGACTGGCAGCTGCCAAAAGCCCACGTCTTTTGGGAGCGTATTCTGAATTCTAGTTCCTTGATTGAAGGGATTGTTCCCGTACTATAAAGATTTTTTTTATCTTAAACTGAGTAGGGCTGAAAATACGTAGATAGATATGGTTGTGCTCCTGGCTTTGAACAAAATAGGAGTTGGCAAATAAAAAAGCTTGGAGAAAGTAGAAAAAAAATTGGGAAGTAGGTCTGGAAGTGACTTTGGGAGAGCATGTAGTTCATTCCCCTGTCCAAAAGTGGATCAAATTATCAAACCATTTCTGATAGACGCTAGCAAGCCTAGCAGGGACAAACCCCAGGTTTGTAAGAGTTTTGAGTTGTCTGTGTTGAAGTGACTTAACGTTTTTTTCCAGCTTGGATCTGTGTGCTTCGCAGTCTGAGCTCAGAGATGTGGAAACGAGCATCGTCTTTAAGAAAACTTGGTGACCGTGCCTTGCGGCTCTTTTTCTTTGCAAGCTGCAGTACCTGCTGTAAAAATATGTCTTGATTTGGTTCTTAAAATGACTAAAAGCAAAAGGAAATGTCCTGCCTGCCTTTTCCTGGGTGTATATGTGTGTGTGCCCATGTGAGACTGCTCTTCCTCGCTTCACAAATGCCACAAATCCTTCTTTTTCCCCGTGCCTCGCTGTGCTAGTGGGAGCACGGACACTGATGCCTTAGACGGTGAATTAAAAATGCTTCCCCGCCGTAATTATAAAATGGCTTCTAAATTTCTTTCTTGCTTTCTGCAGTGGAGAGGAATTATACTCCGGTAGATGAGCCGTTATTTGGACTGGAAAATGGACTGGGATCCATTCACTTGAAGCTCTGGAAGGACTCCTTGGGCTGCCTTTCTCCTCCCCAGGGAGGAGGGTACAAGGTTGTTTCTGCTGTGTTTGCTCCTGCTTTCTCCAGTCTTTCTGCAGAGCTGAATTAAATACGTTTTTCTGCTAGGAGGCCTTTGTGCAGTTGAGATCTCTCGCTGGCTGTATTTTCTGTTGACGTGGTGACTGTGAGAACTTGGCTGCGTGTCCTCTTCCTGGAGAGGTTCTCTTTAAGATGCGACGCAACGATGTAAGTTCAACAGTTCTTGTCATCTTTCCTCTACCGTGCTTACGGGCTTTTCCCCTTGCTGCTGGGACATCAACTGCTAAATGCTGATCTATATGGGTAGCTGCTCACTGGTAATCTAACCTCTCTTGTACCATTGTCTCGGGGGATCCCAGAGGACTTGGTTTGCTCCTTCCCGTGCCTTTGGCAGCTCTGTGAGGCAGCTGCTGAGCGATGCATGGCTGCTTTGCTTCTCTAGTTAGCAGAGAAATTCAGCAAGAGTCTCGACTGCTTTGAAATTGCAAAATGAACTTTGGCAGGGTTGGTGCTGCTTGCTGGGCATCTGGTTAAGGTTGAGGAGGTACCTACCCCACACATTCCTCCTTTTACCTTCCTCGTGGCAGCAGCAGCCTTGCCTGTAGCCTGGAGGCCGAGTGAGTAAGTCCACCGGGTGCTTACCTTCATAAAGCCTGTGGATTTGGTTCTTTTGCTTAAAATTGAGTTTATAGGTTTGAATCCTTTACACCTGAAGACTTTTCTTTGAGAGGGTTCAATCCCAGGCAGTGTATTCGCAGCTTAATGTGTTGAAGTATTCTCATGGTCTGGGTTTCTACAGCTGTTGAATTGTTGCTGGACTGTTCCTAGGACAGTGGGGTACAGAGGTGTTACTGGGAGCCTCTGGGAGCAGACTGGGGCACGAATGGAGCAGTGAGGCTGATATTAAGTCTCTGGCTTGATGCTGAAGCAACACCCATTGTGTCTCTTGCTGGGAGCAAACCAGTGACCGTCCTGGGCCAGCCGAGTGTTAGTTTGTCCTTGAGTCTGGGTACGCGCAGCCCAGCTAACAAACCAGTTAAAAAGCCGGATGGTTCACGCTGGGCCTGTGATCCCACTGGATGGATGTGGTCGTGCTGGAGCCTGGATCCGATGGGTGCTCATGCCTGGGTGGTGAGTGAGCATCCAGCACGCCTGCATTCCCGGGGAGATCCCACGTCAGACACAAACAGCGTGGAGGTCATTCAATCATAGAATCATAGAATGTTTTGGGTTGGAAGGGACCCCTAGAGGTCATCGAGTCCAACCCCCCTGCAGTCGGCAGGGACACTGCTAACTAGATCAGGCTGCTCAGAGCCCCATCCAACCTGGCCTTGAATGTTTCCAGGGATGGGGCCTCCACTACCTCTCTGGGCAACCTGTTCCAGTGGTTTACCACCCTTATTGTAAAGAATTTTTTCCTTCTATCTAGCCTAAACCTACCCTGATTTAGTTTAAAACCATTACCCCTTGTCCTGTCCCAGCTGGCCCTACTAAAAAGATTTTCCCCATCTTTCCTATAGGCCCCCTTTAGGTATTGAAAGGCCGCAATCAGGTCTCCCATTGCTGAGGACGGAAGGATGGCTGGGGAGGAGCGTGCCCTACTTCGTGTATTGCAGCGTGGGTGCAAAAAGCTGGGTTGGCCCCTTCCTTCCCTGCCGACGCGGGCGGCGTTGTGGCTCAGCTTTGCTGTTTTCTTGTTTGCCCTGTTAAACAGGCTTTTGGGATACGTGGCAGGAGCTCTGCGGTACGTACCGAAGGCATCGGTCCTGCCTTTCCCACATGTGTAACGCAAACGTCTGTCCATCTCCTGACTCGCCGCTTCCCTTTTCGGACCCAAAAGGATCTGAGATTTGGTGTCAAATTGGTGTTTCCCGATCGTCTGTATTTGGAGGCGCTTGCCTCTGTGGGAATTGCCGTGTGTTCATTTAAGGATCGGTGATCGTATTGGAGAGCAAATGGGAAGTGGCAAATTGGTAGCAGTTCTCTCAGGATTATTTGGGCTGCTCTCGTGACGAACATTATACCTGCAGCTGCTATCAATGAACTCCAAACCACTCATCTGATTAAGTGGAACATTTAATAACTGCTCAGAAATTGAGGTATGTCCCAAATTGAAGTTGCTCTGATGGGACGGTAGAGTTGGCGAAGCATTTTACATCCAGTTCTTGGTCTGTTCATCCAGGTATTTTAACGCAGGGCTTGTGTGTAAGAGGAGCTCAAGTGCTTGACTGAAGCAAAGAGGAATAGAAAGTGTTCTGTTGCTCAGCAGAGCCAAATTAATGTTGATAAAACAGCCGTTAGATGTTGGACTTCTTGACCACTTAGTACTTAATGTGCCATTAATATTAAAGTGTTCCTTTTTTTTTTGGTCTTTCTTCCAATTTAACTTCTTAGGCTCTTTTTGGAGGGGAGGAGAACTTGAAGATAATGGCTTTGCTGGGAGTTGTGGTTCTGCTTGGGTAACACCCCCCTGCTTTGGGCACGGCCTTGCCCTCGTTTGGACTGGCTTCACAACTTCTGCACGGGGTCTGCTTTATTCGGCACCCGTGTATTTCAGCCTCCCATCTCAATATCAGGCTTCGGATGTACTTTTGTGGATAGAAGTAGCAGGTACGGGCTGTCTTGCTTGCCTCTGGTGTAGACAAGACGGTTCGGATCTGAGTCAGGGATCTGGTATGAGAGGGATAAAAGGCAGAGGTTGCTTCTCTCCTTATCCAGGGAAAAACTAGGGAAAAGAAGAATCGTCAGGATGTGGAATATGGTCCTCAGCCAACTTGTGCCACTGTGTCGCGTAGAAGTAATACAGCACGTTTAAACGCAAGCCAAAGTTAACTGTGATTTCTATTTTTTTTTTCTTCAAACATATATATATATATTTTTACTTTTTTCAAATGACTTACGGCACTTGGAAGTGCTCTTACAGCCCAAACTTTTAATTCCCCTGTTAACTCTGTGGGAATCGCGCTGGGGAGGTTGCTGGGTTCTGCCCTCGTATCGCAATCCCTTTTCGGATGCAAGATGCAAGGGGAGGCTGGCTGGTAGTTAAGACATGGGTGGAGTTTCCACAGATGGCAGTTTCCCCCAACCATTTTTTTTTTTTTTTTTTCTTTTTTTTTTTTTTTTTTTTTTGGCATCTGAACCAAAGGATTTGATTCAGAGACTAAATACTGGGCTCCTGCTTTGTCATTGGCCAAGCAACTTTCCTGCCAATAAGGGTATGTTGTAATTACGCTTTCTAAATGGCAAATGTCTATCCTGAATTGGCTTTCTGTTGCTTATTTGTTACAGCAACTGGCCGATATAATCAAATCGTGGTGCGTACGTTGGGACGACGCTGCCTTCCTGCGGCGCTTTTTGGCCATGCGTTGTCCGATTAACTTAGGCAGCCTTCATCCGCTTTCTCCCAACGGGAGATGGGGTTATTCCCCAAAAGTCCAGGGGTGTGATCTTTTTATCACCAGTTTTAAGGGAAAATAGCATCTTCTAAGTGAGATTTGACAGATCCAGATGCGATGGCAGAGGGATGTGCCTGCTCCTCCTGTACTACGAGTCCCATGCCAGCGGTGCGGATTTGGGAATCGCCCCTCTTTCCCAACAGCCTTTTACTCCCAGCTCTGGCTGGTCGCTTATTTGAAGTCTTGGAGGATGAGACCCTTCCTCGACTCTTGTTTTTGATGAAAGACAGGTGAGTGCTTGCAGTTGTGAGCCTTTAATCACCCCTGCAAAAACCAAATGCCGTTGCCCTCCTTGGCTGCCGTAACTCTTCCGCAACGCTGTTGCGCTGGGAAACCCTGCTCCGGCATTTGGCACGACAGCGCTGCCGTTTCTTATTCCCCTGGCTTTTTCTCTAGGAGAAACTAGAAGTAAGCGCTTAAAATTATGATTTATTTATTATTTTTTTCTTTTTAGTATTTCTTTTCATGTCAAAGATGTGGCAGCTCTATGGACGGGGAGCAGCACCGTGCCCGTTTGCTGCATGTCCGGCACGGGAGCGGTCGGTACGCTCCGACGAGCAGGAGAATTGGGGATTTCGGGGAGTCTCTCATGCCACCCTTCCTTCCCCACAGCCCTGCAGAGGGCACTCGTGCCCCTCGCATCTCCTCGGTCCACCTTTTTCTGGTTATTGATGGCCTAATTTCGTCTTTATGTGAAAGAAAGCAGATATCAAGTAATTTGCAGCAATAACCTGCTAATGCTGGGCCAGTATCAAAACTCCCATGTTCATTTCAAGTGGCAGATAAAACACTAATATATAATTATCCTTGCAAATTGGATTGTTTTAAATAACCAAAAGGCTATGGCCAGGAGAAAACTATCCCATTTCCCTTGAGTTACTATTGCAGTGTAATTGCTGCGTTCAATCAATTTCCTTGGCATTAGAAATTCCATCACAATCAACATTAAGCTTTATTCATTGTGATGGCTAAGAGCCGGGCCATTTCTCCTCTTTTCCTTAACTGGCAAAATTAATCAGGGAAAAGATTTTAAACATTTACCCGTGCGAAAGAGGTCAGCTCTGCCACTATATTGCTCAGCAGATAAGGGGGCTAATAAAAAGAAAATTGAATTACTAATGATCGCCAGGAACAGAGTATATAAAACCTGGCAATCGCCCGGTTCAGGAAAAAGGAGAATCAATTTTCTTCGGACAAGGTGCGCTCATTTTTTATTTTGGCGCATATTATCAGCAATTTAATTTGAAAGCGCATAAACAGGAGGAAACAGTTAGAAAATAATGAGCCTGAAGGTGTAAAATGCTGCAGGATATATGCTGTACACAATTTATTTGGCACAACAGATAATCACTTTAATTGAATTCAAAACTGCATTGTTCAGCAGCAGTGCGGGCTGCCCGCCTCGCCCGGGGGGGATTACAGAATATTACAAAGATGCCAGCAAGAGGCTTCTCGGTGTCTTTTTCCCCTCTGTAATGTCCCCTTCCAGGCAGGACTTCTCAGGCGTGTGCCCGGGATTGCTTAGGCACAGTCACAGCTGGCTGACAGCAGAAGATGGAGAAAAAGTGAGAGGTGGATTTCTCTAGGGACCTTTGCTTCTTCTATCGCTACGTATATCTGTTTCTTAAATAATTTGGGGTTTTCCCAGGTTTGATGGTTCAATGCAAGATCATGGGGAAAATCTTTTTAGTAGGGCCAGCTGTGTTAGGACAAGGGGTAATGGTTTTAAACTAAATCAGGGTAGGTTTAGGCTAGATCTAAGGAAAAAAATTCTTTCCAATGAGGGTGGTAAAACACTGGAACAGGTTGCCCAGAAAGGTGGTGGAGGCCCCATCCCTGGAAACATTCCAGGCCAGGTTGGATGGGGCTCTGAGCAGCCTGATCTAGTTAGCGGTGTCCCTGCTGACTGCAGGGGGGTTGGACTCGATGACCTCTAGAGGTCCCTTCCAACCCAAAACATTCTATGATTCTATGATTCTATCATCGTGTTAAGCGTTGCAGCGCAGAAACCCGTCGGCATGAACTTATTTCGCTGTGTCCCATCTGAACCTCCTGAGTTAAGAGCCTAGTTCCCTCCTCCTGCTTGTAACCACCTCCTGCTCTGCGTATTAAACTCGTTTTGGAAGCAGGAGCTTTTGGATGACGCCCGGGAGAGGTGGGTGGTGGGAGAGATGCTTTTGCCGTTGGCGGTCAGCGCGGTTGCCCGGCGAGGGATGTCTCTCCGCCTGTGCCGTGGAGGTTCATCCTTTTAATATCTTTTGTTCTTTGGGTTTGGCGAGCGGAGTGGACTCGTGCCGGGGTGGGAATAACGCCGTTACTCAGCGCTTTGCCTGTTCAGAGCACTTTGCAGGCGCTAACTAACGAAACGGGGGCACGGGAAGGGCTGTGTTACCATCTCCGCCGTACACGTGCCACGGCAAAAGAAGCCAAATAGATGGGGAAGTGCAGCAATGACCAGGCCGTGGCCTTGAAAATCCGTGGCCAGAGCAAGAGTAAATGTTGAGCTTATCCTTCGTGGCATCCGCTACATGCACAGCTAGGAGGCTTGTGTTTTCCCCCTTGAAAATATTTCTTTCCTGCTTATCTTTGCCTTTCTCATGCTCCAGACGGAGATAAGACAGCGGGTCCGTGTTACCAGCTTCCTGCTTGTCCTCTCTTGCCACCAGCAGCACTGAAGCTGGCTTCCCCGAACGTGCTGAATAAAAGGAAATCCTGTTTGTATTTGCTTCTTTCCAGAGAGAAATTCCATCGGGATTTGTAAGACCCGCTGCACCCCTGCCATCTGCAGAAGAGTTTCTACAACTCTTTCATTTCAGTCGGAGTGACGGTCCCCTTCCAAAAACTATCCCTAAACCCTAATTTGGCTTTCTGCTTGCCCGATAACGTGAGGCTTGTGGCATGAGGGCGTTGGGACGGGCGAGGGACGCTGGCTCGGAAAAAGGCTGGCGGCAGAAGTGGAAGGAGCTGGTTTGCATTACTCGTGCCCAGGCGAGTGCAGAAAGTAAACGGGGCGTAAATGGTGAGCAGTAAGTTATGGCTGGCATCTGAATGCTCAGCTGCTGTTAATTTTATTGACACTGGGTGTTTGTATCCCTCTGGCAGCTTTGAAAATCTCAGCAATGGATTTTATACCCTCTCCTATTTTTTTTTTTTTTTTCTTATGAAGTGAAGGCCAATCAGTAAATATTTCTAATTTCTATGCCCATTGAGGCACTGTGGTTCGGGTTTCATGGTTTGTTTTTTTTCTTTTTTAAGCTGTATTCTTTGCTTCATATTTTTTTTTCTTTCCAGTGAGTTGCACAAGGTGTTGCTGCTGTTTGGGAGGTGACATCTCGGATCGCGTTACATATGAGTTAAGCTGGTGCGACGTCTCTGTTACGTCTTATTAGAAGGAGTCGGAGGTGCCGATCCCTGCCCTCGAAGGAAGCCCTTGTATCATGCACCTCACTGCTCAGGACCCCTTGGAGTTCGTTGGGTCTTTTCTTCTCTCCTCCATCATTAGCCCCGTCGCCCTGAGCGGGTCCTTCCTTGCTTATCCGAACCCTTCGCAGGTTGGCCGCTCGAGGCCAGCAAGGCTAACGTCATGACGCTGTCATACGTAGGTTTGACCTTGCCCATAAATCATTACGTTGCCAAGTCTCTCTTCTTGCTTTCGCTGGCTTGTCCTTGGGAACCAGGGGTGGAGTGTGGCTGGCAAAGTGGCTGCTCGCTCCTTCGCAGTAATTGGGAAAAGTTCACGTACTTGGCTTTTTGCCGGCACCAGTTACGTCAGTGTTCGTAAGTAACGGTTTTGGGTTTCTGGCTTTACTTGGCATTTACAGGTGACTTGTCCCAGGCTGCAAGAGGAGCTGCAGGCAGCCAGCAGCAGGGATTCTGTTTTCAGAGCCCTCTTTTAAAAATAACAGGCTGCTTCGAGTGAGGGAAGTCAGCCTTGCTAAACGAGGAGGTGTCACCATGTAGACAGCCTTCTCCCCAGCGCTCAGCTCGAGCGCTCCAGCATTTGGATTTGGGGTCAAGTAAAACAGTGACTGCATTCAGGGGAACATCCAGGACTGAAACGCCTGGGAGATGTGATCTGAAGGCGATAGTCTGCCTCTAAATAAAGATGAGTGTGGGTGCGAGACCTGTGGATAGACCTCTGCCAGGGGTAAATGGACCAAATGATGAGGGTCTGGGGAGCAGCAGGTGATGGTTTATAAAACCACTCTGCTCTTCACCTAGAGTTGCTTTTAATTATTCTTCGTTTCTGTGTCCGCTCTTTCTCCCTTTTCTTGCAGAATTCGAACCGCGTGCTCAATTTAATGTTGGAAATCACCTCTCATAGAATCACGGAATCATTGAGGTTGGAAAAGACCTTTAAGATCATCAAGCCCAACCGTTCCTCTAACCCTGCCATCCCACCACTAAACCCTGTCCCTAAGCACCTCGTCTGCCTGGCTTTTAAATACCCCCAGGGACGGGGACTCAACCTGTCTGCCCTATTTCAGAGGCTCTCCTGTACCTGTGTGCAGTGCCAGCTACCATTTGATTGTGAAATTTTGTTAGTAGCAAGCAGCTCTTTGGGGAATAGTATATTTGTACGCTAGTAGGAAAAATATTTGGCTTTGGGGACATCCTTCCGTTGGCCATGACCCTTGATATTTTCAAGTCCGTGGGGGGGGCTTTTCTAAGAATTCAAACCTGGCAGGGACGGTGCGGCGCAGAACAAAAATAGAAAAAAAAAAAAGAAAAAAAGAAAAGAAGGGAGGAAAAAAAAAAAAAGAAAACAGAGCAGTAGGTTGTAGCACAGCGGTGCGTGCTTCTCGCTCGTCCTCCTGCGGCTTGCGTTGTGCCAATTCTTGACGAGCACCCGTAAGCTGTTCCTCCAAGTAGCACATCCTCAGCTCGGGGCAGCGTGGTGTAATTTCGGTCACCGGTGCTTGCTTGTTGAATGCTGGATGTCTCTCCTTGCTGTTATTTTTACGGTGAAGCCAGTATTCATTGCTGGAAGGGCAGCGAGTTGATAGAAAGAGTCTGTATTTATAGCTTGTGCTCTTCTTGAGAGGCTGGACGCTGTTGTGCTGACTTTACCAAGGCGCAGTGTGCGATTTCCCTGCTGTTTGGGATTTTTTTTTTTTTGTTCAGAGGGGTTGAAAACTGCAACCCTTGCTTGTAATTCCGAGCCGGATTAGTCCCTCGCTTGCGGGGTTTGTCTTTGTGTGGACGCTCAGGCTGCGTACTGAAGCTTTTAAAACAATTTTCAACCTGCCTGCCTCTCCCTGCTGCTCTGAACTGCGCTGGATTTGCGTGCTGCTGCTTCTTATCCCCTTGGTTGTCTTTCCTTGGGCTCTTAAAGTAAAAATAAGTTCAAGAAAAGCGGGCATTTAAGGCACTTAAAGGAAATATGAATGCCTCTGTAACGTGAAGCTTGACAGCGAGTCTCTTTTTTTCCTTTTTTTGTTTCCTCCTTTTGCCATTTTCTTTCACCTAATACCCAAACGGTCTGAAGGTATCCCCGGCACAGTCACAGTTGAAATTACTGATGTTTCCCATGCTGTGAAGTGATGCCTGCGCGGTCGTTCGGCGTATCCTCCGCGGCGCTGTCAGGACTCCCCAAATCCCGCCCCAGCAGATGCTTGACTCCCTGTAAAACCTGGGTAGGTTTCTCTGTTCTGCTTTCTGCTTCCCGTTCTTCTCCAAATCCCCATTTACAAGTCTTTTTTTTTGGTTATTTTCTTTTGCAAACGCTTCCCTCTTGATTTTCCTAGTAACAACTCACAAGCTTCGTACGGCGATTCCTCTCTCTTGCTGCTGAGCCGATTTAGAAGGCGTTCATTCGAGGACTTGCCTGTTCGTTTTGTGTGCTCTACAAAGGGATATAAATGAGTAATACCCCTCAGAATATGTAACAGATGCATAAGTGCACCTGGGGTAAGTGCTTTGTGGACTCGACAACATCTCACGAGTCCTACAAAACTCTGCTGGTGCAGCAGCTTTTGCGGTTTCAAGTTTCTGCTGTAGTCTCAGGGATGGGGAAACACGTTTGCTTCAGTTGTCAACGGGTATTTTGCTCTTGCCCTCGGGATATTTGAGTTCGAGGAACGTTTCATCCTCCCTTATGCTTCTGTATAATCCAGACGCGTGCGGTTTTCAGCAGACTTCTATTTTGGATCGTGCTCGGGGTTGTTTTGAATAGTATCAAGGAAGGGTGTTGTGTGGGTGTACCGACACAGCTGGTGAACTGTGGGTCCAGATCTGTTCTCAAAACTGATCCTACGTGTTATTAGCCCTTAAGCCTGCCCTTGGGGGCTCTCCGGTGGAAAAGGGCATGAACATACTTGGAGCTTTAGCATGGGCTATTAACTCCTGCGTCGGTCGCGATGGCGAAGAACGTGCTGTTGCTCACTGCACCGGCAAATGTCCTGGGACATCTTGTCCTTGAGTGGGACAGAGAGTGCCTGAGAAGTGTCTGAGTGTGGGTGGGATGTGCCGTACAACTTTGGTTTTCCTTGAAGAACCTTCCCAAAACAGGTCTTGCGAGGCCCTTGTGGTAAAACAAACAAGCTGGTGTGTATTGGTACCCCATTTGTAGGCTGGGTGAAAATCAGAGGTCTCTTGGAAAAAAAAAAAAAACAACCCAAAAATCAGTAACTGCTGAGCTTATTGAAAGGTGCAACGCTGCTGTGTAATGAATGGCTTCTGGTTGTAGAAGAGAAACAGCGATGTTTTATAGAGAATCATAGAATCCCAGGTTGGAGGGGACCTCAAGGATCACCTGGTCCAACCTTTCTAGGCAAGAGCACAGTCTAGACAAGATGGCCCAGCACCCTGTCCAGCCGAGGCTTGAAACTGTCCAATGTGGCGGAGTCAACCACATCCCTGGGGAGATTATTCCAATGGTTGACTCTTCTCGTGGTGAAAAATTTCCCTCTCACATTCAATCAGAATCATCTCAGGATTAACTTGTACCCATTACCCTTTGTCTTTTCCATGTGACTCCCTGTGACAAGGGAGTCTCCATCTTCCTTGTAGCCACCCCTTAAGTACTGGGACATGGTGATAAGATCCCCTCTAAGCCTCCTTTGCTCAAGGCTGAACAAACCCAGCTCTGTCAGCCCATCCTCATGCACCTGAGAGAGGCTTCCCAGTCCTTGGATCATCTTGGTGGCCCTGCTCTGGGCCCCCTCCAGCCTGTCCACGTCTTTTTTGTAGAGCAGGGACCAGAACTGTTCAGGTGTGGCCTGAAGTAAGGGAAGGTCCAGCTCAGGAACCATGTTGAGAAGGTCCAACGTGGTGCCAGCTGTTGTGCGCGGTCTGGTGCATCTCCCAGTAGCCTCAACTTTGAGCTTTATGGGGTGACAAGGACACGCTTGAGTCAAAGGGCCCAGATAGAACAGTTTCAAATACGGCTTTTTGAAAAAAAAAAAAAAAAAAAAATAGAAAGAGATGAACTCTCTTCTTTTGAAGAAGCTGTTTGAAGAAGAGACCAACCTCTTGCCCAAATAGTTTTTGTTTTTTTTTTTTGGCTGGGTCATGGTGATTGGGTTGATTGGTGAGCTTAATCTAGCGCTGATGACTTTGAAATGGTTTCCTTGCCAGGCATTGGTTATTAGGAAAGCAAGGTGCTCGGCGTGGAAGTATCCGTTATCAACGAGAAAAATCGAAAGGGGATTTGATCGGGTGAAACGAGTTCATCAGAGACACCACTCTCTGTAGATATATACGCCTGGATGTGTTTTTAAAATAAGATTTACTCTACTATCTCAACATTAACTGGGGCATTTTACAGTGCTCCCCTTCTGTGAGCTTCCGTGATCCATCATTTCCCTGCTAGCACGCTGGAGTGGCTGTTAGATTTTACTACACCAAACACTGTAAAAGGGCATTAGAGCAGTTAAATCTGGAGTCTTGCTTTCATAAGGAAAAAGAAAATGCTGAATTAGGCAACGGAAAAGGCAACCGCAGTGATACTTTAATCTTGCATAAATTATCAGAAGAGTCAGAGGCTAGCAATTTTATGTATTGTTATGGCTCTGCTAATTAATTATTCCAGAATAATCGATGTTTAGAAGAACCAAAGTTTGGTCCTTTTCTGTCTTCATAGAATCATAGAATAGTTTGGGTGGGAAGGGACCCCTAGAGGTCACCCAGTCCAACCCCCCTGCAGGAGCAGGGACACCTTGAACCACATCAGGTTGCTCACAGCCCCGTCCAACCTGGCCTTGAATGTTCCCAGGGATGGGGTCTCCACCACCTCTCTGGGCAACCCCTGCCAGGGTTTCACCACCCTCATTGTAAAGAATTTCTTCCTTAGATCCAGTCTAAACTTACCCTGGTTTAGTTTAAAACCATCACCCCTTGTCCTGTCATAGCTGGCCCTACTAAAAAGATCTTCCCCATCTTTACGCAATCAGGTCTCCCCGCAGCCTCCTCTTCTCCAGGCTGAACACCCCCAACTCTCCCAGCCTGGCCTCATAGCAGAGGGGCTCCAGCCCTCGGAGAATTTTAGTAGCCCTCCTCTGGCCCCGCTCCAACAGGTCCATGTCCTCCTTGTGCTGAGGGCTCCAGAGCTGGACGCAGGGCTCCAGGTGAGGTCTCACCAGAGCAGAGCAGAGGGGCACAATCCCCTCCCTCGCCCTGCTGGCCACGCTTCTCCTGCTGCAGCCCAGGGTAGGGTTGGCCGCCTTCTTAATGGCCTATGGTATTTACTTTCAATACGGCAACTGTATTTTTTTTTTTTTTCTGATGTGGCCATGCTTTAATTTTACCCCCCTAACCGTGGCGTTAATGGATTAGCTCTTCTAAAAACGGACAGTCTAAATGAGAACCAAACGTGGAAATAGCGCTCCACAAATTGTCAGTGGGTCTAACTCGCAGCCTTGGCTTTGGAGCGAGGCGTTCCCGACATCGTGGGAAGGTTGAGTCTCCACCAGGAATATCTGAAGGGTGAGGTGCTCTAAAGAAGCCGAGGAATTATTTAAGAGGCTATAAAATGCTCTACAATTTGAGATGAAATGGTCAGCGCGCTGGGAAGATCTGTGCAACTGGAACAAATAAGTTGGATTTTTCAATTTTTTTTTTAAAGTAGATGCTGAAATTCTGGTTCCGTTGAAATTGTCTGGGCTTAAACTTTTACCCTCGTGCTTCATGGTATAGATATAGTTTAAACCCTGACTTTTGCTCTGGCTCATATACCGGGGCTAGAGTAACGCCGTGTCACATGTTTGTATCCCTATGGATCGACGTAGATATAAATATGTATAGATATATAGGGAAGTGAGCAGGGGAATTTGGTAAACTGCGTTACCTTAACGTTGCTATGTTAACATTCTGTTAATCTGACAGAACTTGTGACGTTTATTCAATTTCTGAGTTAGGGATCAAACTAAAGACGAAGCCCACGTATGGAAAATTCAAGTATAAACCTTTCAGAAGTGGAACGGCGGGACTTGTTGTCATGTAAATAATTTCTTGACAGTCGGATGGTTTTCCTAATGTCACGCTTTGTAAAGGGTAAGTAGAAAAATCACAAGACAAGAAGAGGTCTTTGCCAGCTCATAAAAAAAACCCCCCAGGTTTGCCCTTTTAGCGTGGTTTTTTCATGGGCTTAAAATAAAATCTTTGTGCTTTGGCATGGCATGCGTCGTTCAGGAGGGACCCCCTTGTAGAAGGATGGTGCTGACCATCTCAGAGCACTTCCCTGCCTCATCCTCTTATCAGAAAGAGGAGGGAGACAGCTGGGGGACGCCTGGAAAAGAAAAGTGCAGATTAGAGAGGATGGTCAGGTCTGTTACAGTTGAGATGTAATTAAATGAAAGGAGGTCATAGCAAGGTGGGGGTCGGGCTCTGCTCCCAGGGAACGGGTGATGGGACGAGGGGAAATGGCCTCAGGTTGTGCTAGGGCAGAGTGAGGTTGGCCATGGGGAACAATTTCTTCCCCAAAGGGCTGTCAGGCACTGGAAGGGGCTGCCCAGGGAAGGGGTCGAGTCCCTACCCCTGGGGGTATTTAAAAGCCGGGCAGACAAGGTGCTTAGGGCCAGGGTTTGGTGGTGGGATGGCAGGGATAGGGGAACGGTTGGGCTTGGTGATCTTCAAGGGCTTTTCCAACCTAAATGATTCTATGATTCCGTGATTTAAATATTTACTACTTAAATCATGTCTGCTGTTTTCCTAGTGATAGTGAAGTCAGGACACTTGCTTTGGGAAGGTAGATTGAAAAAAGTAAGTACTTCGCTGTGCCTTGTCAATGTAGGGAGCAGCTGAGCCTGCGGCTCGTCTCAATCCTAGTTTCTAGACTTGGCAAGTTGTTATCAGCTTCGTGCTCAGTGTTGAATATTCTCCTTGATAGAAAGCGAGTCCCTTCCTCTGATGGAACTGCACAGAGCTGCGCAGCAACGTGTTCGTCTCTTCCTGGAGAGTTTGGATTCGTTGTTTGCAAAGGACTTCACATCCCAATAAATTCAGTGCCCTGAAACGGAGTTTATGAAACCTATAAACACTGAAGTCTCAGTGTCCTTGGATAACGTGCACCTGACCCAATGCCCCGGGAGGCAACTGGTTCAGTAGTGGCTTTGCTAAAAAGGGCGTGGGGCTGTGTTGAGTGCTGCCCCTGGGGAGGTTGGACCCCATGCACCAGTCCAGGCTGGGGGCTGACCTGCTGGGAAGCAGCTCTGCTGAGAGGGACCTGGGAGTCCTGGGGGATGACAAACTGACCATGAGCCAGCAGGGTGCCCTTGTTGCCAAGAAGGCCAATGGCATCCTGGGGTGCATCAAGAGGAGTGTGGCCAGCAGGTCGAGGGAGGTTCTCCTCCCTCTCTGCTCTGCCCTGGGGAGACCCCACCTGGAGCTCTGGGGCCAGTTCTGGGCTCCCCAGTTCAAGAAGGATGAGAAACTCCTGGAAAGAGTCCAGAGGAGAGCAACAAGGATGATAAAGGGACTGGAGCATCTCCCCTAGGAGGAAAGGCTGAGGGAGCTGGGCTTGTTCAGCCTGGAGAAGAGAAGGCTGAGAGGGGATCTCATCAACACGTACAAATATCTTAAGGGTGGGTGTCACGAGGACGGAGCCAGACTCTTCTCAGTGGTGTCCAGCGACAGGACAAGGGATGATGGGCACAAACTGAAGCACAAGAAGTTTCAATTGAACGTGAGGAAGAACTTCTTGACTTTCAGGGGGACCGAGCCCTGGCCCAGGCTGCCCAGGGGGGCTGTGGAGTCTCCTTCTCTGGAGATATTCAAACCCATCCATGGCGATGTCCTGTGTAGCATGCTCTAGGTGAGCCTGCTTTAGCAGGAGTGTTGGACTAGATGATCTCCTGAGGTCCCTTCTAACCCTTGCCATTCTGTGATTCTGTGATTCTAGAGCACTGTCGTAAAAAAAGGAGATTGCTTTTGCGAGTGGTGATGGTACCGTGCTCTCAGATGTGAGGGTAAGGACCAAAGCAGGAGCAAATCCAATGACTTTATTTCACTGCTTGAGAGGACCTTTAATCTAGCCAGTAGGTCTAAGTTAACCCAGTGCTCCCAGACCACAGCAAATGAAGATAATTTTTTTTTTTTTTATAGACTCAAATTAATCTTATAGTCACAAAACCGAGTGTGCCACTTCGCACGATTGCCTCGCAGTAGCCCCGCTGTGGCTAGGGCTCGCTTTATTTTGCGTGTGCTGCTGTTCCGTGCCGTTATTCACGCAGCGCCAAGGCTGTAAATTACCCTTTACAGTCAGGAGAACGTGCCAACCGATTAATATAACCGGTGTCCTGAAGAGCTGGTGATGGAAGGAGTCTAGGAGAAGAATGATGCACCGGAAGGCTGCGCTGCCATTCAGCGGGACCTGGCCAGGCTGGAGAGTTGGGCGGAGAGGAACCTGATGAAGTTCAACAAGGGCAAGTGTCGAGTGCTGCACCTGGGGAGGTCAAACCCCATGCACCAGTCCAGGCTGGGGGCTGACCTGCTGGGAAGCAGCTCTGCTGAGTGGGACCTGGGAGTCCTGGGGGATGACAAACTGACCATGAGCCAGCAGGGTGCCCTTGTTGCCAAGAAGGCCAATGGCATCCTGGGGTGCATCAAGAGGAGCGTGGCCAGCAGGGCGAGGGAGGTTCTCCTCCCCCTCTACTCTGCCCTGGTGAGACCCCACCTGGAGCACTGGGTCCAGTTCTGGGCTCCCCAGTTCAAGAAAGATGAGGAACTCCTAGAGAGAGTCCAGAGGAGAGCAACTAGGATGATAAAGGGACTGGAGCATCTCCCCTGTGAGGAAAGGCTGAGAGAGTTGGGCTTGTTCGGCCTGGAAAAGAGAAGACTGAGAGGGGATCTCATCAACACGTACAAATATCTCAAGGGTGGGTGTCACAAGGACGGAGCCAGACTCTTCTCAGTGGTGTCCAGTGACAGGACAAGGGATGATGGGCACAAACTGAAGCACAAGAAGTTTCAATTGAACGTGAGGAAGAACTTCTTGACTTTCAGGGGGACCGAGCCCTGGCCCAGGCTGCCCAGGGGGTCTGTGGAGTCTCCTTCTCTGGAGATATTCAAACCCATCCATGGCGATGTCCTGTGTAACATGCTCTAGGTGAGCCTGCTTTAGCAGGAGTGTTGGACTAGATGATCTCCTGAGGTCCCTTCTAACCCTTGCCATTCTGTGATTCTGTGATTCTAGAGCACTGTTGTAAAAAAAGGAGATTGCTTTTGCGAGTGGTGATGGGTACAAACTGAAACATAAGAGGTTTCAGTTGAATATGAGGAAGGACTTCTTGACTTTGAGGGTGACAGAGCACCCTCAAAGAGCAATTTCTCTCCGCATTTAAAGGCTGTCCTGCAGGATGCGGGGGGGATGACACATCATCTGCATTACCAGATCTTTTCATTTAAGTACAATCTTTAGAAGCGCGGCACAGCAAACCCTACCTGTTCACAAGCCAACCTCGTTGCTCATTAACCAGCATTTACAGAATCACAGAATTGCAAGGGTTGGAAGGGACCTTGGGAGATCATCTAGTCCAACCCCTCTGCTAAAGCAGGTTCTCCTAGAGCATGCTAGACAGGACTTCGTCCAGGCAGGCTTTGAATATCTCCAGAGAAGGAGACTCCACAACCCCCCTGGGCAGCCTGTTCCAGTGCTCTGTCACCCTTAGAGTAAAGAATTTTTTCCTCCTATTCAACTGAAACCTCTTATGTTTCAGTTTGCACTCGTTGCCCCTAGTCCTGTCACTGGACACTACTGTAAACAGACTGCTTCCATCCTCATGACTTCCACCCTTGAGATATTTGTAGGTGTTGAGGAGGTCCCCTCTCAGTCTCCTCTTCTTCAGGCTGAACAAGCCCAACTCTCTCAGCCTTTCCTCAGAGGGGAGATGCTCCAGTCCCTTTATCATCCTCGTTGCCCTCCTCTGGACTCTTTCTAGGAGTTCCTCATCCTCCTTGAACCGGGGAGCCCAGAACTGGACCCAGTGCTCCAGGTGGGGTCTCACTGGGGCAGAGCAGAGGGGGAGGAGAACCTCCCTCGACCTGCTGGCCATGCTCCTCTTAATGCACCCCAGGATGCCATTGGCCTTCTTGGCCACCAGGGCACCCTGCTGGCTCATGGCCACCTTGTCATCCACCAGGACTCCCAGGTCCCTCTGGGCAGAGCTGCTTCCCAGCAGGTCAGCCCCCAGCCTGGACTGGTGCATGGGGTTTGACCTCCCCAGGTGCAGCCCCTGACACTTGGCCCTTGTTGAACTTCATCAGGTTTCTCTCCGCCCAACTCTCCAGCCTGTCCAGGTCCCGCTGGATGGCAGCACAGCCTTCCGGCGTATCAGCCACTCCTCCCGGTTTGGTGTCATCAGTGAACTTGCTGATGGTGCACTCTGTCCCCTCGTCCAGGTCATTGATGAAGAAGTTGAACAAGACTGGGCCGAGTACTGAGCCCTGGGGAACTCCACGAGCTACCGGCCTCCAACTGGACTCTGCCCCGCCGATCAGAACCCTGAAGCTTTCCTTCTGGGGCTGGGCAGGGCGTGGGTGACATGCCATTGCCCGGGACATGGCGTGGGGGAAAAGCAGCTTTGTTGAAAAAGCTTCCTAAACTTGATATCCTTGTTTATCTCTTCGCAGTCCCTGCCTTGGCCCCTCTAGATAAACAGGTGCCAGCCCGTGCAATTCCCAACAGCCGCTTCGCTGCCTGAACGCCGAGAGTGAGCCGTCTCTACGCGGGGGAATTATTCCTGCTGCCCTTCAGGGTTAGAGCATCCTTATGGCAAATGAGCCGTGACTCTGGAAACGGACCCAGGACCTGAAGTTTGGTTAGGGAAGGTCGGTCCTGGAAGGTATCCGCTGCCACGCTCGAAAGCTTGCAGGATTATTTATTTTGGAGCGGTTAGACTTAGGCAGGCAAGCTGTCAGGCCTGTCCGAGCCGGGAGAGGTGATGTGTTGGCTTTCTAATAAGGATAAAACCTTCTTGTTGTGCTGAAAAGATTTCAGATACGGCTGGAAAAGGCTGATCTGACTGACAGCTCCAAGGCTATTACAGGACAGTGAAAACTCCTCTCTATTAGTACGGCAGACCTCTGCAAAGTGCGTTGTTTCTAGGTGCGTGCAAGACAGCCCAGCCATTTAAACTCATTGGTAACTTAAATGCCATCCTATGATTTTCTTTTGCTTTCTTTCCTCTCTCCATGCCCTGCAAGGTTCCCTGCTGCCGATCCCTGCATCGGCCAAGCGCTCGCACGGCTCGGCTTAGCGCGGTGAAGCTGCAGCACCTCTCCCGGGTTCTTTCAGCATTCTTTAAGCTCCCCGAGATGAGCTGGTGGTGGGAAAGCAGTGCCCCGCTGTGGGGTTGTTTAGTGGCTCGATTTGAAGACTTTCCTGAACAAAACCCTCTTTAATTCCCACCTGAACGCTGCGCCGGCGACATAAAGCCCAGTAATAAAATGTAATGAAGAATACCAGCGTGAAATCAAAATGTTAAAACCTCTGCTGGTGACAGGCAGTAAATCTGCAGCCTGGTGTTTCCCTTTGCTTTTTAATATATATTAAAGTGGGCAGCTTGTTTTATGTCTTCTCGTCTCATGGGCTCTTAAGCGGAGCGGTGCTCGGTGCTGGGTGAGTGGGACTTTTTCTGTTCCCTTTCTTCCACGCTCTACCTTGCAACTTTGGTGTCGTGGTTTGACCCTGGTTGGACACCAGGGGCCCACCAAAGCTGCTCTATCACTCCCCTCTAACTGGACAGAGGAGAGAAAAAAGTAAATCAAAAGGGCTCGTGGGTTGAGATAAGGACAGGGAGAGATCATTTTATCAGTTATCATCACGGGCAAAACAGACTCCACTTGAAAGAAATAATTAATTTATTATCAATCAAAATCAGAGAAGGAGAGGGGAAAAACTGCTAGATCTTAAAAAACTTTTCCCCCCACCCCTCCCTTCTTTCTGGGCTCAACTTCACTCCCAGCTTCTCCACCTACTCCCCCCCATCAGCACAGGGGGATGGGAATGGGGGTTGGGGTCAGTTCATCACACGTCATCTCCGCCGCTTCTTCTTCCCTAGGGAGAGGACTCTTCCCCTGCTCATGCATGGGGTCCCACTCATGGCAGACAGTCCTCCACGAACTTCTTCAACGTGAGTCCTTCCCATGGGCTACAGTTCTCCACAAACTGCTCCAGCATGGGTCCATAATTTCCACGGGGTGCAGTCCCTCAGGAGCAGATTGCTCCAGTGTTGGGTCCCCTGCAGGGTCACAAGTTCTGCCAGCAAACCTGCTTTGGTGTGGGCACCTCCCCCCACGGGTCCCCAAAGTCTTGCCAGGAACCTGATCTGGCGTGGGCTTCCCACGGGGTCACAGCCTCCTCCCTTCGGGGATCCACCCGCTCCAGCGTGGGGTCCTCCACGGGCTACAGGTGGAGATCTGCTCCCC
>JADKXX010003353.1:0-12936 GCA_017310255.1 Butorides virescens | reverse complement strand
CCCCCCCACTACCAAGACCTTACCACAGAAACCAATACATTTGGTCTCCTGCTTCAATGATTTTTTTTTCAATCTAGGGACTTCTGGCTTTCTGAAGAGTTGCTCTTTGGCTCCCGTGTGTTCTAAAGGCTTCGGTGCATGGGACCTTTCCTCGTTGCTGCCATGTGAGCTGAGCTGAAAGTTTCTTTTCGGAGCAGCAAGTGGTGTTTGATCTCCTTTGCTCGATGTGACCTCTCACTCCCTCTACCTCGAGGCCTGTGCTAAGCAGCAGCGATCGGGAAATGTGGACGTGCGACTCGATTTCTTTTTCAGAGTTGTTCAGATTTATTATCGTTACTACATTTTTTTCGGTTTTTTTTAAGGTGGTCCCAGATTTTTCAGGTTTTCTGGTACGTGGTAGGAAGCATCGGTTCGAATAGTTTTTTCTTTAATGTGTGCTGTGTCTTCATGATTCCAATAGCATCATAGAATGGTTTAGGTTGGAAAAGCCCTTTAAGATCATCAAGCCCAACCGTTCCCCTAACCCTGCCATCCCACCACCAAACCCTGGACCTAAGCTCCTCGTCTGCCCAGCTTTTAAATCCCCCCAGGGCTGGGGACTCGACCCCTTCCCTGGGCAGCCCCTTCCAGTGCCTGACAGCCCTTTGGG
Source organism: Butorides virescens (assembly GCA_017310255.1). NCBI lineage: Eukaryota > Metazoa > Chordata > Aves > Pelecaniformes > Ardeidae > Butorides > Butorides virescens. The sequence continues at coordinate 12,287 of JADKXX010003353.1, read as the reverse complement.
GAAGGAATTTTTCCCAATGTCCAACCTCACCCTGCCCTGGCACAACTTGAGGCCGTTTCCTCTTGTCCTTATTCCCAGACACTTTTACCTTTATACCGAAGAGACATTTTTTTCTCTTTTTTATCTTTTCCTTAATGGATGTTCAATGTGGATCTGCTTTCCGTTGCAACGTCACTAGCTGCCTGTGCCGAACGCGTTGCTGAAAGTGGTGCGGGAGAGGACTTTGCTTTTTTACACTACATCCTTTAAAAAAAAAACAAAAACAAAAAACCCAAACCTGGACATCACACCCGGCCACTTTGTGTGTGCTGACGCTTCCTTTGTCCTGTCCTCTCTTCTCAAAGATATTAGTGCACATCCCGGGCTGCTTGGCTGCCTAATGCTTTGCTTTTTCTCTTTTAAATATTCATGTGAGCAGAGTGGCTGGGTTACTTAATGGAGCAGCATGGTCTTTCAAATCCAAAGCCGAAGTGGACTTGTTGTCAATAGCTTTTAAAAACTTTTCGCTAATCTGGCTGATAGCCTGTCAGATTGACGTATTTCCCCTCTTTTAAATGAATTCTGGTGCAAGAACGGTTGCTGCTTACAAACATGGCCTTGATGTGTTGCGTTGGGAGAAGGACCAACCTGATCCCCCTCTAGACAAGGAGGTCTCCTATCGAGAGGATCGCTGACGTGCCTGAGGGATTTTTGGTGGGTTGCTTTACCTGGAAACCCTGGACAAGAAAGTAGTCAAGGTAATTAGAAAGCAATTCAGAGGGAGAGAAAGTAGAGTCGAATGGGTATTACGAATATCTCCAGCGGTGCGGTTTAACGAAGAGGGGAACGAGCTCTGGGCTGTCATGTGTTGTATAAACTCCCTGGAGAAAAATTAACTCATCCTTCTCAGGAGAGAGGACTTCCCTTTTGCTTTCTCCCCATCTTTCCTCTCTGCGGGGTCTCGAGGTGATGTCCATGCTGAGAGGTTCTCATTCTGGTGATGTCTCTGCGCAGTGCAAATGAGATGCAATGTTGTTTGGGGCTTTTAAGCTCTCTGGTAGCACGAGAAGTCACGGCCAGCTCTCCTTTCCATTCAGATTTACAGTTCTCTGCATCTCTTTCAGGAAGCTGAGGGTCTCCTGCACCTTGCTCCCTCTTTAAGGGTAAACCCCTTCATCTTTTTCCACTGACACTGGAGAATTGACTAAAGATCAAGGGAGTCGAATGCTGTCCTTTCTTCTGCAGCTTCAGGGCTCGTGAGAGTTCTTCTCTCCAGCTTGTTTTACTGACTTCACTCACCGGTCACCCATACCTTGTTGTACAAATGAAGGATTTAACTCTCCTGGATTTTTCTGGTGAGTGAGAATAGTAACACTGTGGTGTAGAATAGTAAAAAAGGCTGGGCTGGGCCTAGGAATGCTGTCTAGTCTCTCCACTGCTCAAGCCACAGCCACCCATCTACATCGTTTGTGCCTGGTGGACATCTAACCCTGTTTTCAATCATAGAATCCCAGGTTGGAAGGGACCTCAAGGATCATCTGGTCCAAACTTTCTAGGTAAGAGCACAGCCTAGACAAGATGGCCCAGCACCCTGTCCAGCTAAATCTTGAAAGTGTCCAAGGTGGCGGAGTCAACCCCCTCCCCTGGGGAGATTATTCCAATGGTTGACTCTTCTCATGGTGAAAAATTTCCCTCTCATGTCCAGTTGGAATCTCTCCAAAGAGATTTTAAAGACCTCTAGTGATGGAAGCTCCGTGTCCTCTCTGGGTAACTTACTCCATTCCTTCTTTGGCTGTCACCGATGCTTCTCGAGCCGAGCGGAGGTGAAGGATTACAACCGGCTTTCCTGTTCATGCATCCCACTCTGCAATTTGCCTTTGTGCAACCGCATGACCTTGTCAGGGGATGAGCGAATGCTGAACGACATAGTGACAGAGGATTTTCACTTGCTTTGTTGTTTGTTAACACTTCCTACGCAGTTCTCGTGGCAAGGGAAAGCTTTTGGGAATGGCTCGGCCCTGGTGTCTTGTGGTGGTGGTGCAAGGACTGAGGAGGCACCAGGTTTTAGATCCTCAAACAGCTTCTAAAAAGTTGGAGAAAGGATGGGGAGAGGTGAAGTTAGAAGGATTAATAGGGATTAATGCTAATAGTGTTTGGTGTCTTGTTTTCCAGTTTACTTGTTTTTAACCTGATTTGAGCCTGGCTTTCACCCACTGGTTTGCTGGAGGCCATCTCCTGTGCCTCCGGGCTACCGAATTGCTGCAGTGCCGGTACCGATTAGCGTGTGCGTGACCGGTCATGCCTGGGATGTCAAAGACCAAATTGATTTTTTCAGCTCCGGGAAAGGATTTCTCCTATGCCTGCTGGTCAGGTAATGCGAAGAGGAAACCAGCTCTGAGCTGGAGCGATCGGACCTGCTCTGGGAAGACTTATCAGCCTCTTGCTCTGCTGTTTCCTATCACAAGAGATCTCTCTGCGGGTGAGGAAATACCTCTCCCTGACTTTTCCTTCTTCTGAGCCTGCTGGGCACATTCCTCTTGATGACTAAATGACCAAATCCGTTTTATTCTTTAAAGTCATCAACTACTACTCCTCAGAAAAGATAAAGGTGAACCACTGCAAGGAGCTAATGAGCCTAGAAAAAAAAAGGATACTGAAAGAAGAATCATCTCTTCTTGTCAGACAGGACTATCTCAGGGAGGACCAGAGTTTACTTATCACAAAATCCCAGAATGGCAGGGGTTGGAAGGGACCTCTGGAGGTCACCCAGTCCAACCCCCCCTGCTCAAGCAGGGTCACCCAGAGCAGGGGGCACAGGACATCGTCCAGGTGGGGGTTGAATATCTCCAGAGAAGGAGACTCCACAGCCCCCCTGGGCAGCCTGTTCCAATGCTCTGTCACCCTCAAAGTCAAGAAGTTCATCCTCATGTCCAACTAGAACCTCTTCTGCTTCAGTTTGTGCCCATTGCCCCTTGTCATGGCACTGGGCACCACTGAGAAGAGTCTGGCTCCATCCTCATGACATCCACCCTTAAGATATTTGTAAGTGTATGGCTCTGGAACTTTGGGCAAGTCACATCATCTTGATGCTTTATTTTTTTTCCCCTCTTTGGGAAGGTATTAGTAATACTTTTACAGTAGAATTGGGGTTCTCCTCAGTATTTGCAGCTTGCTTTGAGGTGCTCTAGAATATCGCTTGGGTTATTTAAGAGTAAAAAAATAACATGCTGAAAGGAATGTCAGACATTTTTTGGGGAATGTTTTTGTTTCTTACAGCTCTGCCAACCGGTCTACTCCCACTGCATTCAGGTCACTGGTAGGATGAGGGCTGGAAGTCTGACTCTCCTGCTATTAAAATAGCTCGTAGATTTAGGAGATCGCGCCTGACACATGGCCTGGAGAGCATAATTTGACGTGGCAGCTGAGTGAAAAATGCTGGATGCGATTTTTATTTTCAGTGCGTGCAGATGCATGAAGCTTTTTTTTTTTTTAAAAAACAAAACAAAACAAAAACCCAACAAACCACAAAGGAAAACAAAACAAACACCTCCCACCCCACCCCAATAACAAAACTTTAATGTTAAAATCAACTGGGGTCAAATGGGGATTCAGACAAGACACCAGAAGAGCTCGGGGGGGGGGATTTCTTTTCCCAGTTCTGTAATTTCTGATGGCCTGAAGAAGGTCTTCTCTGCCATTTGGTAACACTCTTAAATTTAAATACCAAACAGCCCTGTAAGACCCAGGGAGTGTCCTTCAAATACATTTAGAGTTGATTAAAACCAAACAGCCTTCACCGCCGCTGGACGGAGTTTTATAGACAACCCTGCAGGCTGCATCAGTGGAGGCTAACAGTTCCTGGCTGGTGGTGTTGCAACTAATTTTCAAGCCGCTTTCAACCTAATTTTCAAGGACAGAAGCAGGCATTTCAATTACCTGAATAATTGGAGGTGGGGAGGAGAAACACTTGTGTGGGGAAAGGGGCCTGATAGAGCAGGCTAGGAGCCAGGAGACTTTGTTATTAATATGCACTTCTGCTGCCGATTCCCTCTGTGACCTTGGGGTAAATGCTTTTAGCGGCGTACCTCGATTTTGCTGCCCGTGTGATGAGAAGAACAGACCCCAGCGCTGTGAGATCTGGGAAAAAAGGAAAAAAAAAAAAAAAAATCACCTATGAAACAACTGTTGCTGGTATTCTTCGTTAACAGACTTTGCTGTTTGCATCTCCGCTGGCCAAAGATGGTTTTGCTGTCTTGCTAGAGGGTTTTTGAGGCTTTATTCCCTGATGTGAACGTGATGCCAGGTATGACTGCTCTCCTGCAAAAGTGGGAGGTTTGGACTTTGAGACCCAATCCAACACTGCTGGTTGCCCATCGGCTGTGCTGTGGTCCGGGTTAGTGGGCAGATCTGGATGAAGGAGCCTCAAGTTTTGCCTCTGGCCTCCGTTCTCCAGGTTGGGTAATAGCTGGTGGATGGGTTGAAGGCGATGGTGATCATAGAATCATAGAATCCTAGGTTGGAAGGGATCTCAAGGATCAGCTGGTCCAACCTTTCTGGGCAAGAGCACAGCCTAGACAAGATGGCCCAGCACCCTGTCCAGCTAAATCTTGAAAGTGTCCAAGGTGGCGGAGTCAACCCCTCCCCTGGGGAGATTATTCCATGACTGTTCTCATGGGGAAAAATTCCTCTCATGTTCAGTTGAAATCTCCCCAAGAGCAACTTATGTCCATTCCCCTTTGTCCTCTCCATGGGACTCCTTGTGAAAGGGGAGTCTCCATCTTCTTTGTACCCACCCCTTAAGTACTGGTACGTGGTGATGAGATCCCCTCTGAACCTCCTTTGCTCAAGGCTGAACAAACCCAGCTCTCCCAGCCTATGTTCTCAGCAAGTAGAGCAGTTCCTCTTCCTAAGACCGTGTGGTTACGTGGTGGAGGAGAGGCTTTAGCCCAGGACACTGGTCTTTCAGTCCCACCTGGAGGAAGGCGATGGTGGGTTTGCAGGACTGCCGAGGCTGAAAGGAGATGCTCAGCCAAGCTAAGCTGAGACTTGTGTAACCTCAGGTTTAACTCTTGACCCTGCAGCACCTAAATGAGACCAGCTACTGCTGTAGACGCCAAATTGCCTGTGTCTTCCTTTTCTGAGGGCTGGAAGCACCGAGAGCGCCCCCGGTAGGGTCCACAGGTCCAAAATAGTTTATTCCCCTCTAAGCCTTGTCTGGGGGGGGGTCACACTTATGTTCTGGAAGGGGGCTTAGTTTTGTCTTGTCAAGAGCAATCAGGTCATTGCAGGGATTTTTTTTCCCCTCCGTCCACCCTCAGCGCTCCTACCCTGGGGGTTGCAGTATTTTGTTGATTATGCAGGTTATTAACTCCCAGAAGATACAAGGGAAACTGTTTGTAGAAAGCCGTGAGAAACGTTCAACTAATGTGGTTGGTTTTTTTTTTTTTTTCCCCACACATTTCGGAGTGGCTGTGCTATGCCGGCAGCCGGGTACCGCGGCTCAGCTCACGCACAGTAACTCATTGGCCATGGTATTTCATTGCCTGTCTTGACGGCAGGAGACGATTGGGATGAATAATCTTTTGTTTTCAACCCCCAAATAATCAAAACTGCAATCTGAAAGAGCTATAACAGCATAAAACCTGGGCGCCCGTCTCATTTAAACCTGAATCGGGTCTAGTTGGGAGATCCCAAAGCCTTAACGTGAGGATAAACAGATTATAACTTTACCTGCGTGAAATGTAGGGTGCACGCCGGCTCTGAAAGCGCCGGCGCTCGCAGGAATTGGGCCTGCGAGCGCTCCTTGACCTGCTTCAGTCAAAATGAGCTGGCTTAGCAAAGACATGGTATTTAAACCCGTCTCGGTTAACGCGGCTTATATTGACTGATGCCGATTAAAGGGGCGCTCACGTGAAGGGGGAAGGTAATTTCTGGTGCGGGGGGGATGATGCTGGTGGATAGCCGGGAGCGGACGGCCAACCGTAGCTTCTTGCGGGTGGCAAAGCGACGTCCAAAAAAGATGCCGAGCCTGATGAGCCGAGGTTGTTCCTGGCCCTTTCCTGGAGATGCTACTCCAGGAGAAAGCTCGGGGTTGCTTTGCCCGGTGTCGGCTGCCATCGTAGCATGTGTGTTAGCCTGGAATAAACACAAAGCTGCGGACGTGTGTCCAGGCTCCGGCTCTGTCTGCTAAAGAGCTTAATGTTCCCTGCTGGTTTTTGTACTTGGCCGATCTCAGACAGCATCAACAGATGGACAGAGGTGGCGGAGACGATACATTTCGAACGGGTTCATGGAAATCTGCCTCGTGCGGATAAGTAGCTGGATGGGACTGATTAGTACCCTGGAAAAGAGCTACAAAAATGAGCTGAGGGCTGGAGCCTCTCTCCTATGAGGCCAGGCTGGGAGAGTTGGGGTTCTTCAGCCTGGAGAAGAGAAGGCTGCGGGGATACCTGATTGCGGCCATTCAGTACCTAAAGGGGGCCCATAGGAAAGGGGGGGACAATCTTTTTAGTAGGGCCTGCTGGGACAGGACAAGGGGGGATGGTTTTAAACTAAACCAGGGTAGGTTTAGGCTGGATCTAAGGAAGAAATTCTTTACGCTGAGGGTGGTGAAACCCTGGCAGGGGTTGCCCAGGGCGGTGGTGGAGGCCCCATCCCTGGGACCATTCCAGGCCAGGTTGGACGGGGCTGTGAGCAACCTGATCTGATTAAAGATGTCCCTGCTCCTGCAGGGGGGTTGGACTAGATGACCTCTAGGGGTCCCTTCCAACCCAAAACATTCTGTGATTCTATGAAAAGCAAAGAGCTGTTCACCTTCTCTGTGGGCTGCCTGGTCCATGTAGGCACAACATCAGGTCACCAACACGCCTGGCACGGGGTGTTGGGGCAAGGCATATGGGTTCGAGAGGAACCCAATGAGTGCTTGGAAGGGTTGCATCTGTTGAGGTTACTAAAATGCCTGATGTTCATCAGGCTCAGGAACTCCCTTGTGTGCTCTTGTTCGTTCCTGGGTGCGCGCTTGTGGCTGTTGTTCTTATAGATCCCCGTAGGATCAGAGGGGTGTTGGGGAGATAAAGCATAAGAAAATGGGGAGAGAAGCGAAGGGTTTTGGGGATGGCAAAGGGGAATGGATGAGGGCCAAAGAAGCGGGGAGCTGGAATTGGAGAGAGAGTGGCGAGTGTATCTGTGGCCTCTGCAAATGGACTTGGAGACCAAGCTGGCCCATGGGCTCCTTGTTGATCCTGGTGGGAAGGGCTTCCTCAGAAGCACGTTGTGCTTGGGTGGGAAAGAAAGGGATGAAACGTGCACGAGCTCCTGGATCTGTTTCTGAAAAGTGGTTTGGAGTCCTGTTGGTGGGATGTCCTGCAGCCTGCTCCAGGTGGTGGTGGGTTGGGGCCCTGAGAAGTTCTTTGGGGCTGGAGGAGGAGAATGAGCAGGGAGTTGGGGCCAGTGCTGGGGTGAGGGCTGTATCAATGAGAAAGAAGAGGCTGAGGATATCGTATGAGCAGGTTTTTAAGGAGTGAGAAGAAACTCAGAGGTGATGCGCTTCTCCAAGGGATGCAGGAGGGAGCTGTGTGATGGGACGACCCAAGCCGAAAGGGAAAACATGGACGTTTGGGGTTGTTTTTTGTTTGGTTGGGGTTTTTTTCCCTCTTTAGCTTTCTCCAAGTTTAGAAGGTTTGTTTCTGAGGCAGAACGGGGGAGCAGCGTTCTTCCAGTGCGTAGTGGTGTTAATTGGTTTTTGTTTGAAATATTTACTGGATGGGAACATCAGTGATGATCAGCTCTCCCTCTAAGTGCGCCTGGGGAGCAGGCGTTGACAGGTGACATTCCCCAGCAGCTAAAAGTCTCCGCGGTGCAATCATGGGTGTATTTTAGAAGTGCTGACTTAAAAAATAAAAAGGTTTATGTATCGGCCTATATCTTGTCCAGCTCTTCTGTTTTCTTTTAGATTTCATAGAAATGTTTCATGTGAACTGTTTTAATTTTTTTTTTTTTTTGATCTTTGCAAGTTCTTCTTGTTAAGGCTAGTTCATCTAAAATACAGCGCAAGGTGTTTGGATACCCGTAAAAGTCCATTAAAAATATTTTCCAGCTTCTTTGTCGGTTGTGGTGGCAGTGAGTTCCTGGTACCTCGCACGCGTTTGCAGGAGAGGGGAGGTGGTGAAGACAAAAGATGGGTTTGATTTGCTTCAAGCTCTTGGGCAACATTCATCACCATCGTGCATCCAAGCCCTTTGCAAGGGCTAAAAATCTTTTAGAATTTAGGGAAGTATTATTTTAAACTTAAGCTGAGTGTTGAAGGAGATTGTGCTTCTCCCATTTTTTTTTTCTTCTTTTCAGTTGAGGGTGGAGCTTTTTTTTGCCCTGGAATCCAAAGATTCCAAATTTTCTGAGAACCTGGCTCTGCAACCCTACTAAGGCTGTGGGGAGACCCGATTGCGGCCGTTCAGTACTTAAAGGGGGCCATAGGAAAGATGGGGACAATCTTTTTAGTAGGGCCAGCTGTGTTAGGACAAGGGGTGATGGTTTTAAATTAAACCAGGGTAGGTTTAGACTGGATCTAAGGAAGAAATTCTTTACAATGAGGGTGGTGAAACACTGGAACAGGTTGCCCAGAGAGGTAGTGGAGGCCCCATCTCTGGACACATTCAAGGCCAGGTTGGATGGGGCTCTGAGCAACCTGATCTAGTTCAAGGTGTCCCTGCTCCCTGCAGGGGGGTTGGACTGGATGACCTCTGGGGGTCCCTTCCAACCCAAAACATTCTGTGATTGCTCTAACACAGGGTTGTGTTTCATAGAACCATAGAATCATTTAACGCAATGTTCATGGGGCTGCTCAGAGCAGGCAAACCCCTCGTCAAGAGGCCCTCAAAGCTTGGTTTTATAGGTGCTGGCCATTGCAAACTCAACAAGATGGACTTGACGTAGAGTAATGACGTGCCGGGGGCGATGGGGGTGGGGAGGCAACGCCGCTGCCCAGCCGACACCGGTGGGGAGCTCAGCTTGGGTTGCACCCATCTCCAGCGAGCGCGTGTCCCTTCTCCTGATGGGAAGGGGTGCTGAAAGCAGGGGGGCCTGGCCAGGGGGGGATCCTTGGAGCAGACCAGGATCAGGCTCTTTCTTGGGAGTCTCCCAGGGCTTTTCTTGCCTGTGCCATGTGGCCCCGTGCTGTTGCGCTGCCCGGCTTGTTTTCGGCGTGGGGGAAGCTTGCCGCGTGCATCCAGCATGTTCCTCGGGAATGCGGGAATGCGGTAACCCCATTCCTTGGGAATACAATTTGAGCTATGACATAATCCCTGGAGCAAGTGAGGAGCCATTAGCAGCTTCTTCCTTACCGCAGTTGGTGGAGCGGAGCTGCGCGTCTTGGGATTCTGCTCATTCCTGGGTATTTTCTCATGCTCCAAACACTAACAGGTGGCACCCTTCACAGGGGAACGGGTGGGGGTGAATTATGTTTTAAATCATTCAACACCTCGCCATGGCTTCCCCTGTTTGTCTGAATTATAGCGTTGACCTCTAGAATTCATTATGAGTATGCCCTTAATGTCAGCTCAAACTTGAGACCGGAGTGCAACAGGAGAACCCCATCCCGGAGCGTGACCTTACCTGCGTCCCATCAGCTGTCCAAAAGGTCTCGTCTTGACTCCCTCCGGGAAAGAGAGAATTGGGGTAAATGTGAATGAGAAGGCAAAGGAGCTTGAGATGATCCCAGCTAGAATTACAACTGGGTCGCAAGTGTTTAAAAACATTTATGGAGAAGAAGGTCCGGGACCACGTGCGGCATGCTCTGCAATGATGGGGTAGGGTTCAACGCGTTTAGGTGCCCGTCTCCAAGCTGTCCTGCAACGCCCTACGCGCCTGTTAGGGTGTGGGTCTGATGGTCTGGGCTTGCCTGTTCTCTGTGCCCCCGTGGGTGAGCATCACTGCTTTTCCTTTGAAAAATCAGGCTAAAAATTAATTCCTTCAATTAGAGATGTTAGGGGAGGATCTCAAAGCACTTTGTGGGGAGAGCTGCTGGGTTGAAAGCGAGCGGAGAAGGGTTGTGGGGAGCAACACTGGTATTTTCCTTTTTAACTTGGAATTAGGGACCGGTTTACGTAGTCAAAACGCCGCTCTTCTCAGCTGTCTCTGCTGCCCTCGAGTCTTTCTAGAGATGGGATTTTCTCTAAATTTCCCTATCTGAAAGCAAATTCACACTTAAACCCTGAGGATCTGTGTGCTCGTCACCCAGTTCCTGAAGGTTTTTTGGTTACTTCCACGGCACCAGCCAAGATTTAGCTGGTTCTTCTGAAGTTTAACCCTAAACCTCTTGGCTGATGGGTCCCAGGTCTCTGCCCAGAGAGCAGCAGGTTGCTTGGGAAATGCCCGTGGGAAGTAAAGAGCTTAAAATGAAGATCAAGGAGATGACTAAGGCAGGGATGGGTGCCTGCAGGGTGCTGCCCTGAGTGGTACCCTGGTAGCGGAGCATCACTTGGAGCCAAGATAGACAACAGGAGATGGAAAGCAGCAGCACCTCTGCTAATACTCCCTTGCTATCTCTTGGAGAGCTGCCACGGTGGGTGAAAGGAAGGGGAATGGATTAAAAAATAGGTAATTAGTGCGGATAGAGCTCTGCTGTAGGCTCCAGCCTGCATTAATTAGTTGTCCTCAAAATTGTTGCATTGTTAGGCGAAATAAACTCATTAAAAGCTCTTTGTTTTCTGTTTGTTTGGCACCTACCGTGATGGGATCCTGGACAATGAGCGCAATTCCTCTGCGTGCTGGCGTCGCGGGCAAAAAGCACCCGGTGAGGGAAGGCAGACGGGACTGCTGAGCGGCTGCCAGCAGCCTGGGTGATCCCATCGAAGCAATTCCACCGGAAAGTAGATCTAGAAATTGTGCTGCCAGGACCACCGTGACTTTTTTTTTTTTTTTTTTTTTTGGGCTTTTTACTGGGTTGCAAGGCCTTTTCACACCAGGGAGTTACATGAGGGGAGACAGAACCAGCTAGAGTTCCTGTTCCTCACCTTTTGTAGAATCCCAGAATCATTTAGGTTGGAAAAGCCCCTTAAGATCATCAAGCCCAACCGTTCCCCTACCCCTGCCATCCCACCACCAAACCCTGGCCCTAAGCTCCTCGTCTGCCCGGCTGTTAAATCCCCCCAGGGGTGAGGACTCGACCCCTTCCCTGGGCAGCCCCCTCCAGCCCCTGACAGCCCTTTGGGGAAGGAATTGGTCCGAGGGCTGGGACAGCTCTGCTTTGGAGAAAGGCTGGGAGAGTTGGGGTGGTTCAGCCTGGAGAAGAGAAGGCTCCGGGGAGACCTGAGTGTGGCCTTGCCATGCTTAAAGGGGGCTGATAAGAATCATAGAATCGTTTAGGTTGGAAAAGACCTTTAAGATCATCAAGTCCAGCCATTAAGATGCGGAAAGACGTTTTAGGAGGACCTGTAGCAACAGGACAAGGGGTGATGGTTTTAAATTAAAAGAGGGGAGATTCAGACTAGATCTAAGGAAGAAGATTTTTATGATGAGGGTGGTGAAACTCAGGTTGCCCAGAGAGGTGGTGGATGCCCCATCCCTGGAAACATCCAAGGTCAGGTTGGATGGGGCTCTGAGCTACATGATCCAGGTGAAGATGTCCCTGCTCCCTGGAGGGGGGCTGGACAAGATGACCTTGAAAGGTCCTTTCCAACCCAAACCCTTCTATGATTCTAATAAAGGAATCATAATCATAGAATAGAATCATAGAATTGTTTAGGTTGGCAAAGCCCTTTAAGATCTACAGATGAAGCGAGAGAACTTGAGAGGTCTGCTCGAGCCTATCAAAGGAGGCAGTGATAAAGATTTCGCTAATTAAGGGTTGAGGTTAGGCCCTTTAGACGCTCAAATGACAAGTTTTGCAACAGTTGGAATGATACAGGTAAGGCTGGGACGCAGCCCGCAGTGGCTATTTCTCTTGATGGTTTCGGCGGTTTGTAGGTCCTTGCAGGTCCTTGGTCCTCCCAGGGCTGCTGCCTCCTCTTTCATAGAATCATAGAATTGTTTGGGTTGGAAAAGCCCTTTAAGCTCATCAAGCCCAACCCTTCTGCTACCCCTGCCATCCCACCCCCAAACCCTGTCCCCAAGCGCCACGGCTGCCCGGCTGTTAAATCCCCCCAGGGGTGGGGACTCGACCCCTTCCCTGGGCGACTCCTTCCAGCCCCTGACAGCCCTTTGGGGAAGGAATTGTTCCCAGTGCCCAACCTCACCCTGCCCTGGCACAACTTCAGACCCATTTCCCCTCGTCCCATCGCCCCTTCCCTGGGAGCAGAGCCCGAGCCCCCCCC
>JADKXX010003350.1:0-85262 GCA_017310255.1 Butorides virescens | reverse complement strand
GGAGGGCAGAGCGGTCCCTAGAGCCTGAGACCTGGGCTGTGGCAGGGTCTAAAGCACCTTTAAACCTGAGCTAGGGTTTTTCTGCGTGGGTTTGCAGCAGGATTAAACCCAAACGTTGAGTAAGGATCCAGATGAATTATGTTTTATCATAGAATCCTAGAAGGTTTTCGGTTGGAAGGGACCCCTAGAGGTCATCTAGTCCAACGAATCTCAAGCAGTGGAAGGCAAAGCGGTCCCTAGAACCTGGGACCTGGGCTGGGGTTGGTACTGGTATTAATAAAAGGGCAGCACAGTCATTAGTCCAGGCTTCCTGCACACAGTTGCTACAAATCCGGAGGCACAACTGGCATGCCATGTTAATGTCCTAGCGTTTAACCCCCCCTCACCGCAGCAGGCGAGGATGCCTCGCAATATTAATAGCCGTACAGTTTGTGAATTTACATGGCTGGACTGAAACCCGACGCCGGCCGCTTTCCCACATGTCGCCCTGCAGATGGACAGAATTACTTTGGAGAGTTGCTGCGAGCTTGAAAACGCAACGGCTGCCCTTTCCAGCGCAGGCAGCCCCGGTGGGGGAGTGAAAACTGCAGCTTTTTTGTTTACATCTCGCTTTAATCCTCTGCTTCGCACCGATGCGTGGAGCGGGGAATGGATGTTAAATCAAAGCCAGGGGAGTCCTGGAGATGAAGGCATCAGGGATGTCCTCTGTTAGTTTTCCGCCTTGCCTCAGTTTCCCCATCTGATCAGTGGGGCTCTCACCTTACGGCTGCTGAGGATAAAGCCAGTAACGTACCGTAAGCTGCTCGGATGCTCTGGTTTTGAAGGCAAAGGAACGTGCCGGGGTGGAAAAGCAGCTGCACGTGGTGCAAAGCTGCGTGGTACTTTGAGGCTCAGCCCTCCCTGCAGCCAGGAGGTTTCTTCCAGCCCTTGCAGGTTTGATTTCACCTGCCTGCGATGGATGGAAGCAGCGCTCTCCCCTTGGCAAACCCTCTTTTCCCAAGTAGGTGCCCCGCTCTCCATCCCTTGCTCTGGGTAGGCTTCTTTTCCCAGAGGTGGGGAAGCGTTAAGCCTTTCTTCCTCGTTACCCTGCTTAATTACTCCCAGGATGCCCTAGCCTGGGTGGATAGAGGAATTTCTCCTTCTTTTGAGGAAAAGCAGCTTTCTGCAGGGAGCTGAAGCCCTGAGGAACGACTCTACGTTGGAGATGGGTGCAAGTCTCAGGTGGCCAAAGTGCTCCTTCAAGGTAGCAGATGGGTGGGTTGACATCTCCACGTGGCCCCTTTTTCTGGGTGCTCCTTTTCTGGGTGGGTTCCTGCTGCACAACTGTCCCATGATGGGGGCTCTGAGCCACCTGATCCAGTTAAAGATGTCCCTGCTCACTGCAGGGAGGTTGGGCTAGATGACCTCTAAAGGTCCCTTCCAACCCAAACCATTCCATGATTCCATGATTCTATGATTCTATGATTCTATGATTCCATGATTCCATGATTCCATGATTCTATGATTCTATGATTCCATGATTCTATGATTCCATGATTCTATGATTCTATGATTACATGATTCTATGATTCTATGATGACATGATTCTATGATTCCATGATTCCATGATTCTATGATTCTATGATTCCGTGATTCTATGATTCTATGATTCCATGATTCTATGATTCCATGATTCCATGATTCCATGATTCCATGATTCCATGATTCTATATGGCGTTGCTCCCCAAGCTGTTCTGGTTGCATCAGATCTCCTTAAGCTACAAAGTCCATGAGATCCTCCAGTGCCTGGCGCTGGGGCTCTGCTGTGGTGTTTCTGAGATGCCACCATAGTGACGGTACTTTGGTGGCCATTTGGACATTTAAAAGGTGATCTCAGCCTGCAAGTTGGGTAATTATCATTTATTGATATTGTGTGATTGCGCCCCCCCGCCCCCCAATAATTAGACACCATCAAGAAATCCTGTGTGGTTTCAGGGAACGTATCATCATGAAAATGCTGTTGCAACAGCAACTGAGTTTGAGGAAACCTGTTTCTGCTGCCTCGGAGTGAAGGGTTTTGCTCCGGGAGGATTGCTCGTTGGCTTTGGGGAGCTCTCTGAGTGCTCCTTACCCGTGCGGCACCGACAGGAGGGAAGCGAAAGCCATTTTGCAGCTGGGCAAAAGCTTATCGCTTGCCCACGATGACAGTAATAGCAGCTGTCAACCCCGTTCGTGGCTGCTCTCGAAAGCCGTGATGATAACTTCACGTGGGCTTCCCTTCGACGGGAGCAGGATGAAAGGGGTAAGCCCGCGCGGAGGATTGCATTAGGAAAGCTGGCCGGGGAGGGCTCGCTTGCAGAGTGCTCCTTAGAAACCTCGTTTCACCTCTTTTCGTAGAATCATCGAATGTTTTGGGTTGGAAGGGACCCCTAGAGGTCACCCAGCCCAACCCCCCTGCAGGGAGCAGGGACACCTTGAACCACATCAGGTTGCTCACAGCCCCGTCCAACCTGGTCTTGAATGTTCCCAGGGATGGGGTCTCCACCACCTCTCTGGGCAACCCCTTCCAGTGTTTCACCACCCTCATTGTAAAGAATTTCTTCCTTAGATCCAGTCTAAACCTACCCTGGCTTAGTTTAAAACTGTCCCTACTAAAAAGATTGTCCCCACCTTTCCTATGGGCCCCCTTTAAGCCCTGAACGGCCGTAATCAGGTCTCCCCGCAGCCTCCTCTTCTCCAGGCTGAAGAACCCCAACTCTCCCAGCCTGGCCTCATAGCAGAGGGGCTCCAGCCCTCGGATCATTTTAGTAGCCCCTCGGATCATTTTAGTAGCCCCTCGGATCATTTTAGTAGCCCTTTTCCCTATAAACTTGGCGAATGGAGGGCTGAGCTCTGCTATTTTTTTTGCGATTTACTTCGTATTGCCTTGCTCCTTTTGATAAGAATTAAATACGCCGGAGGTGTATTTTGTCAGCGGTAAGGATTGCCATTGCTTTGCATCAAACGCGGCGCAAATTACTGAACCCTGTATTAATAATTGCTTCCCGGGTTGTTATAAATTTCCATGGAGCTAAATATTGATATTCCACTCCAGCTTTATTGATAGGCATCCTCCTGGGCTGCCATATTGTTCCAGGTTTTATGAATATGAAAAATCAAAGGCGGTTTATTATTTTAAATAGCTTTGAGCTGGGTTGTATTGTTTTACGTCTGAAACCACTTGCATTAATCAAGGGGGAGGTTTGGGGTTTATTTGCTCTCTCAACCAAGAGCTTTCGCTACGCGACATTCCGATACCGAAGGGAGGCGGCAAGCTCTCGTGCTTGAGATAACGGATGGGGTTATCCGCGGTGGTGGGGGATGCGGAGTGATGCTGGGAAGCGGCGTCGCAAGTTAACGAAGAAGTTCTCGAGCTCTGAGCGGGGCACGGGATATTTTTGGCCACCTGAGAGCAGCTTTGGCAACTTAATGGGAGCCTGCGGGCGCCGCGTATCGTTTCGTGTCATCTTCTCCTCGAATCTTGGAAGAGCTGCTGGAGGGGCTGGCAGATCCCCGGGTGCAAATGAAGCTCCGTGTGGAAGGTGCTGCTCCCCGGGTACCTCTTCCCGTGCACCTCGGGGCTTCTTACTGAAGTGGCTGGTGATCCCGCGGGCACCCAGGCGTCCTCCCTTCTGATATCTGCACCCAGCAGGAAGGGAAAAATGAAGAGGCAGAGGATAAGAGGAGGGAATCTGCCTTGTGTTGCTCTGCTCGCTCTCCCCAGCCTCTTAATTGCTTGAAGACGCGGCACCGGTGCCGTCTGTTCCTGGGAGCCACCACCCCGAAGGAAGAACATTGCTTCCCCAAAGAGCCAGCCAACGTCTGGGGACCTCTCCGCCGCATCTGGGACTTGCACAGGTACATCAAGAGGAGAGAATCATCCCCGGGAAGCATCTTTACAAGGTTTTGCTGAGCTTGTAGGAAGATTTTGCTTAATTGATTGTCTTCTATTATTCTCAAGTACGTTTAGCCCCCTCTGGAAGAGTGGTTTGGTGGACTGGAGCTGACGGAACGGGGAATTGGGCAGACGCTGGGGACAGCACGAATTTAGCTCCTGGAGAAAAACAGTCAGCTGGAACGTGTCATCGCAACGCTAGAGGTACAACGGCGTTGGTCTCGTCCCCCATCTAAGGTGCGGTCTGCAGTTTCTGGGCAGATCTTTCTCCAAATGCTGCCCTGAAGTCTGGCCTAACTGAGCAATTCTGCTTTGATCGAAGGTGAAAACTGCCTGTCAGCCTTTTCCCTCCGGTAGAGCAACAGCGAGCAAAGCCCCCACCGGGGTGTTTTGGCTGGCATACAGCTCATTTTGACCCTTATGTCCCTCATGAGCGCCCAAGGAAGGTTTTCACATGAGATTGTGTGGCTATCTGCCTTGAATGCCGTGATGCTGGTGGTAAAGTTACCACGCGCTTGGCTATTTTTTCTCAAGCCAATCTTTGCAGCGAGCTAGGCTGCTGTGCATCTGGTTCCCGAGCACAACAGCAGCTCTTCAAGCTCCTTTTGCAGCTACCGAGTTGTAATTCTCAGCTTTTTTTTTTTTTTTTTTTTCCTGTTAATTGTTATAATTACTTTTAAAACCTGGCCCCTGATAAGGGGACTAGGTAGACACACTGGCTAGGTTTTATTACCGAACCTGCTCTTGCTCAAAGAAGTTATTTTTTGCTGAAGGCTTCCATCAAACTGCTGAGTCAAGACAACAGCTTGATGGGATAACATCTTCTCCGCTACCTTCTGTTCAGACCCTTGAGCCCCATTTGCCTGGGTAAAGACGTTGTGTTTCTTGGAAGGCAGCTCGTGTTAAAGGAGCCCTCGGGCAAACGCGGCGAGCTCTTGCTGGAGGAGACAGCACGCGCGTCTATAGTCGGAGGGTTTGACCCCGGATCCAAGCATGACGTACCCTGAAGCTGAGGGTGATGAAGCTGCCGAAAGTTGGTTCCCCATGTTGACCATTCCTTGGGGTCAACAAAGACTTGCAAGTGGTTTGATGGTTTGACTTCTCTACTGGTCTTGGAGCTTGGTCAGTGCTTTCTTCCCGGAGATGATACCACCTCGGAGCTTGGTGCCCATGATCAGCTGCTCTTATACTTGACTTTTCAAAGCAGGGACTTGGCCAAAAGGTTACGCTGCTCAACAGAGCCATCCACGAAGGCTACCTTTCGTGGATGAGAGATGGAGATGGAGGATGGAGAGAGGCTTCGAGGGGGGTGCGCGGGGCTTCCAACAAAAATAGTTACGCATCAGACTGAAATCATTAATGCCTGTTGCCCGCGGAGACTAATTAAGGAGAGCTGCAGCTGTTTTTGGAAGCACTTTGCGGGGATTACACGGCGAGCGCATGCCGGAGGAGCTCTCAGAGTGCGAACCATTAGGCAAGGCGTTTCGTGCCGCTGCGTGTGCAAGTGCTGCGCCCCGAAGAGCTGGTGGGGGGGGGGGGGGGAAAAGGGGGGGGGGAACTGGGGGGAGAGTGGGACAGAGTTTCCCAAACTGTTCGCTTGGAAACGGTTTGCTTTTGTCCAAACAACAGGCTCTGAGTGATGACAGCCCGGCTTAAGCACTGACAGATCGTGAAGCCTGGGCATCTAACAAAAAAGGCTAATAAGGTTTCCCCCCCCCTGCCTCCCCCTCCAAACCTGCTGCTTTTACCTCGTGCGGGCAACGGAGCCGGCAACCCGGTGCGTGCGGTGGGGTGGCTCGGGGCATTGCTGCTTCCCTGTTGTCTGGAAACAGCCCCTGGGAAAGAATCATAGAATCATAGAATGTTTTGGGTTGGAAGGGACCCCTAGAGATCATCTAGTCCAACCCCCCTGCAGTAAGCAGGGACACCTTGAACCAGATCAGGTTGCTCAGAGCCCCATCCAACCTGGCCTTGGATGTTTCCAGGGATGGGGCCTCCACCACCTCTCTGGGCAACCCCTTCCAGTGTTTCACCACCCTCATTGTAAAGAATTTCTTCCTTATATCGAGCCTAAACCTACCCTGTTTTAGTTTAAAACCATTACCCCTTGTCCTGTCACAGCTGGCCCTACTAAAAAGATTTTCCTCATCTTTCCTATAGGCCCCCTTTAGGTACTGAAAGACCTCGTTGTTTTGCTGTTGCGCTCGGTTATCTGCCTATCCAGGTTCGGCTAGTGCCAAAATAGCTGCCCGCTCAAAGCGGAGGGTAAACATCACAGAATCACAGAATCACAGAATTGCAAGGGTTGGAAGGGACCTCGGGAGATCATCTAGTCCAACCCCCCTGCTAAAGCAGGTTCTCCTAGAGCATGTTACGTCCAGGCAGGCTTTGAATATCTCCAGAGAAGGAGACTCCACAACCTCCCTGGGCAGCCTGTTCCAGTGCTCCGTCACCCTTAGAGTAAAGAAGTTTTTCCTCCTATTCAACTGAAACCTCTTATGTTTCAGTTTGTGCCCATTACCCCTTGTCCTGTCACTGGACACCACTGCAAAGAGTCTGGCTCCATCCTCGTGACTTCCACCCTTAAGATATTTGTAGGTGTTGATGAGGTCCCCTCTCAGTCTCCTCCTCTTCAGGCTGAACAAGCCCAACTCTCTCAGCCTTTCCTCGTAGGGGAGATGCTCCAGTCCCTTTATCATCCTAGTTGCTCTCCTCTGGACTCTTTCGAGGAGTTCCTCATCTTTCTTGAACTGGGGTGCCCAGAACTGGACACAGTACTCCAGGTGTGGTCTCAAACATATCCATCCGAGCTGATTTTGCCCCCGCAGCATCAACGCCTCGTGCCTGCGGGGTAATGCCAGGCTGCTGGAAGCCTCCATTGCGTGTCGCCTCCGAAGAGCTATTTCATCACGTGCAGTTGCATCGCAGCAGGGCTCGGCTGCCGTCCCAGGAGCCTTCGACACAGTCTCCCACAGCATTCTCCTGGAGAAGCTGGCGGTTCGTGGCCTAGATGGGTGTACTCTTCGCTGGGTAAAAAACCGGCTGGATCGCCGAGCCCAGAGAGTTGTGGTGAATGGAGTTAAATCCAGTTGGTGGCCGGTCACGAGTGGTGTCCCCCAGGGCTCAGTTCTAGGGATGGTCTTGTTTAATATCTTTATCAATGACCTGGACGAGGGGATTGAGTGTGCCCTCAGTAAGTTTGCAGATGACACCAAAGTGGGTGGGAGTGTCGATCTGCTGGAGGGGAGGAGGGCTCTGCAGAGGGACCTGGCCAGGCTGGATCGATGGGCCGAGGCCAACTGTATGAGGTTCAACAAGGCCAAGTGCTGGGTCCTGCACTTGGGTCACAACAACCCCATGCAATGCTCCAGGCTTGGGGAAGAGTGGCTGGAAAGCTGCCTGGTGGAAAAAGACCTGGGGGTGTTGGTTAGCAGGTGGCTGAATATGAGCCAGCAGGGTGCCCAGGTGGCCAAGAGAGCCAGCGGCATCCTGGCTTGTATCAGGAATAGTGTGGCCAGCAGGAGCAGGGAAGTGATCGTGCCCCTGTACTCAGTGCTGGTGAGGCCGCACCTTGAATACTGTGTTTTGGGCCCTTCACTAGAAGAAAGACGTTGAGTTGCTGGAACATGTCCAGAGGAGAGCCACAAAGCTGGGGAGTGGTCTGGAGCACAAGTCTTATGAGGAGCGGCTGAGGGACCTGGGGTTGTTTAGTCTGGAGAAGAGGAGGCTGAGGGGAGCCCTCATCGCCCTCTACAACTGCCTGAGAGGAGGGGGTAGCGAGGTGGGGGTCGGCCTCTTCTCCCTGGTAATGGACGATAGGACGAGGGGGAATGGTCTGAAGTTGCGCCAGGGCAGGTTTAGGTTGGACATTAGGAAAAAATTTCTTCACCGAAAGGGTTGTCAGGCTCTGGAATGGGCTGCCCAGGGAGGTGGTTGAGTCCTCATCCCTGGAGGTATTTAAAAGACGGGTAGATGAGGTGCTTATGGACATGGTTTAGTGGTGGGATGGCAGTGCTAGGTTAACGGTTGGACGTGATGATCTTAAAGGTCTTTTCCAACTTAGACGATTCCATGATTCTATGATTCTAAGTGGTTTTACCTGTCTTAAAAGGCAAAGAAATGCATGCAAAAACTCCTGCGATCTGTGTCTGAAGAGCACCCTGTGCTGGTACTTAAGGACTAGGAGTATTAAAGCTGCCTGGATAATCAGTGTCGTTTCTAATTTCAGTCACTTTATTTTAGAGCTGGAGTAACGCGAGTGCCCTGCTGTCGTGGTTTAACCCCAGCTGGCAACAAGACCCCACGCAGCCGCTCACCCCCCCCCGGTGGAATAGGAAGGGTAAAAATGAGAAAACTTGTGGGTTGAGATAAAGACAGTTTAAGAAGTAAAACAAAACAAGGGATTCATTCCCTCCTGCCCATGGGCAGGCAGGTGCTTGGCCATCTCCAGGAAAGCAGGGCTCCATCACGTGTAATGGTGACTTGGGAAGACAGACGCCATCACTCCGAATGTCCCCCCACCCTTCCTTCTTCTTCCTCCAGTTTTATATGCTGAGCATGACACCATATGGTGTGGAACATCTCTTTGGTCAGTTGGGGTCAGCTGTGCCAGCCGTGTCCCCTCCCAACTTCTTGCGCGCCCCCAGTCTACTCGCTGGTGGGGTGGGGTGAGGAGCAGAAGAGACCTTGACTCCACGTCAGCCCTGCTCAGCAATAATGAAACCGTCCTTGTCTTATCGACACTGTTTCCAGCACAAATCCAAACCACAGCCCCATCCTAGCTACTGTGAAAAAAATGAACTCTACCCCAGCCAAACCCAGCGGCACCTGGAGATCCCTCGGGCGTGCTTTCGAGCGTTCTCTGCCTCCCAGCTCCAGCCTGGCTCCTTGTTGTCATTGCCCAGCTGCTTTGTGGGTCTGCAGAGGTCCCTTTCACACGTCGTTCATCTCGGTGGCGTTGGCAGCACCTGGAGCTTTGCCTAGCCTTGCCTGGCCCCTGGCGACGTGCGGTCGTCGTTTCCCCATCCCCTCTCCCACCGTGCAACTCCCGATGAATTTAGCCAGCCTGCAAGGGCAGGACTCAACCTCATTTCAAAGGGTGGTCTATATTTGCTGGGAACCCTCTACCCCATCATGCTTAAATTGTGTCGTACGAGATTTCCTTTATTCCTCCTTTGGAAATTTCTGGTTATTTTATCTACTTACGTATCTTGGCTTGCGTAAGATTCTGTTTTCTGCACGTGGGGTGTAAGAGTAAGGCAAGAACGTGGGTCACGTTGGATTACCGTAAAAGAAATTAGAAGGCTGCTTTGTAAAAACTCATACCGAGTTGCTTGGGACGCGTGAACTTGCACCTGAAATCTTTTATTCCTTGATCTTAAACCCTCGCGAAGCAGCACGAAGTTTGTCATACCGGATTAGATTGTAAAGGCCATATACTCTGGCTCCGTGCCCGAGCGATAGCCAAGGCACGGTTCTTCTGGGAGCTAATGTGAAAACTTTGGGAGGCGTTAGCGAAGTTGAGAGTCGGGCTCGGAGTCCAGCTATTCACACGCCTTTGGGGAGCTGCCTGGTGGCATGCGCAGAATCCCTATAGCGCTGGGGATTACGGTTTTATGGTTTGCACGTGGGATTTGCTATGAGCTCCTGGTTCTTTTTATAGAGAGACTATTCCGGGGGGAGTATTTCAACGAGGGGATTTCTGACCTTTGAACAAGAAGCCGTCGAGTCATGAAGTGGCGCAGAAGAAAATCCAAAGTTACTTTGCTCAGTGGTCTTTGGTAAAATTCAGCCGTTTCCTGGTCTAGGACGTTGCTTGTTGGGGTGATTTGTTGTTGCCATGTGCTGGGGCTGTGCCGAGAGGTCTATTTTGGAGAGGTGGCATCTTGGTGTGCTTGCCTCACGAATCTTGGCGTTGTGAGAGAGGGTGCAAGAGTCCCGACACCCCTAGGAGATTGTTCTGCTGGAGCTTGCCAGGAGAAGTGCCTTCAGGTGAACTTAAATTGGTGAAAGCCCTTTGCAGGACAGAGTTAAGCCACGGGCCAGGAGCATGGATTTGGGTATCGATCCGACGGGGCTGGCGATAAGTCTAGGAGAGGTGATAGAAGATGAGGCAGGGGAAAAAAAAAAAAAAGCATGGAGAGGATTATGCAAATAAGAAGTAACCTAAGCAATGGAGTATTTTATTAACTAATAGTACTCAGCACTAATTGTCTTTATGAGGCTGTGCAAACATTAATTAAACTGCTACCACCTGTGAGGTAGGTAAGGAGGAATACTTGGGTTTATGCACCGGAGAGCCGATGAGGCTGAGCTTTTGCAGGGTTCTGAGATTTGTGCCTGTTGTAGGGCACTGAGGAGTCCCATGGGTTTTGGTTGGGCTCTTTGCCAACGTAGAATCATGGAATCGTTCAGGTTGGAAAAGCCCTTTTAAGATCATCAAGCCCAACCGTTCCCCTAATCCTGCCATCACACCACCAAACCCTGTCCCTAAGCACCGTGTCTGCCCGGCTGTTAAATCCCCCCAGGGATGGGGACTCCACCCCTTCCCTGGGCAGCCCCTTCCATTTCTTGACAGCCCTTTCTTGAAGAAATTTTCCCAATGTCCAACCTAAACCTGCCCTGGGGTGACTTCAGACGATTTCCCCTCGTCCTATCGCCCGTTACCAGGGAGAAGAGACCAACACCCACCTCACTACAACCTCCTGTCAAGTAGTTGTAGAGGGCAATAAGTTCTCCCCTCAGCCTCCTCTTTTCCAGACTAAACAACCCCAGAACATCTGCACAAGATGCCCCATGTGATGCCTTGCCTTCAGGTTGCCTTCTGATTTTTAACCAGAAATGGGACCGTTGATGTAGTTGGATATTTCGGAACTATTCGAAGGTCAGTTTTGAAAACGAACCCACAGATTATATTTTTTTCTTTTCAATTATAAGCATCCACGCTTTGTACCAGAACGGGATACCGTCACGACAGCTCGGCAACCCAACGAGGAGTGCCAAGAACTTTTATCTTTGGAAGAAGAAGAAGAAGAAGATATATCTGTGCTCAGCCAGGGAAAGGCTGCCTTGTTTTGGGGAGATGCTGTAGCGAGAGCGTGAAAACTGGCTTCATCGAGGTGGGAATTGGAATATTGGCTGAGCTGAATCAAAGCCGTAGGAGTAAGGTGGTCCATAGGGGAATTAGATGAAGACAAAATATAGGAGGGCTTGTTCAGCACCCGCAGGGCTGTGTGGCCAATGGATAAGCAATTGCAGGTCAACTTTTTCTGGTGGCTCTTTGCAGGAGGAGGAAGCTGAGGAAAAGAATGGCAGGAGAGTGGTTTGGCTTTTCCCATATTCACCCCAAACTGGAGCTAACGTTACCAAGAGAACTGTCCTCTTCCTTATGGAATCATCTTGCTGTCCTTTGGTAGGTGGTAAGGAGATAAGGTAACGAGAAGTTGGAAGTTTCCTTGAGAGAAGTGGATTTAGGAAAGAAATTAAAGCTTTGGGGGAGATCTCGTGCTGGAAACGTACATGCGTTTGTCCATATGGCGTTCCCATTAAATCTCTCCGGAAGTGGAAGATGTAGGGGAAGTAATTGATATTGCAATAAAGTCTTACAGCTGCTGTTTAAATCTCATGCGTGTACCCGTTCTCCTGGGCTCTTCGCAAGTGTGACGGGGCTGAGCTGCTTATAATACCATGACAGTGCCAAAAGGCTCCAGGTGGGATTTGGAGAGATGCCGTAAGTGTCTTGGCCAAAGCGGAGAGAAGACCTGAATCACAGAATCACAGAATCATTTAGGTTGGAAAAGCCCTTTAAGATCATCAAGTCCAACTGTTCCCCTAACCCTGCCATCCCACCACTAAGCCCTGACCCTAAGCACCTCATCTGCCCAGCTTTTAAATATCTCCAGGGATGGGGACTCAACCCCTTCCCTGGGCAGCCCCTTCCAGTGCCTCACAACCCTTTAATTGAAAAAATTTTCCCTGATGTCCAACCTAAATCTCCCCTGGCGCAACTTGAGGCCATCAAGATGACGGGGCTGTCATGGTCATCTTGGCCATCGTGGTGCGCAAGTGCTGTACGGGGGACATCCTGGGGAGCACCCATGGGCACCACAGCAGCACATCTTCCACAACATCTCTCTTCATCACCTGGGCAGGCTGTGAGAGGACCTCCTGGCCCGAAGAACTGAAACTACCTGCCATGAGCTTGGTGAATGTCAAGAGGCCAAGGATGCAAATCATATTGTCGGACTGATACCTATGGAGGAGAAAGGAGCAGGTTTTCATCGAAAGGTCTGGAGAAGGGGAGACCCGAAATAACTGTGCTGTGAACTGGGACAGTTGTTGTTGCTGGAACAGCTCGGTAATAGTAGGAGGCTGGTCTGGGAATGCGGAGAGCGTCACTCCTACCACGGTATCAGGTTGTCGTTTGTTAGTATTTGCCTTTGCAGCCAAGTTTCTCTTCTGACTTTTTGGATGAACTTGGTGTTAAAAGGTGGAGGGTGGGATTTTCAAAAGCACATCTCGGGGGGGTTGGGGTGGGGGTTGCTCACCTGCCTCTCACAAACTCTTTAGGAAACCATAGCCAGACTCGCTAATGGGTTGTCACCGAATGTAAATTGTCCCAGCCTCCGTCTTTGGTCTCCTACTGGACTTCACAGTTTGAAAAAACACAGCTGACAGTTGCAAAATGGAAAAAAGAAAAAATGCAACAGAGCTTCAGCTGAGCCCATGCTGGGGAGCAGAGGGCTTTTCTTGGATCTGCTGCTTTAGGTGCTGCTGATTGGAGTGATTCTTCTCCAGTTGCTCCTTCCAGGCTGTCATTCCTAAACCTGCTTCTCTCCAAATGCTCAGGAAAAAAAAACCCAACTTGCTAAAAATGATTAAGCAGAACCAGATTGTCTTACACAAGGCAGGCAGCAGATCGCAACCACAAGCAAGCTCATGCATCTGGTGCAGGTTGGTCGTGGCAATGTCCTAATGCTGGTGAGATGCAGCCAGAGCATCTCACCATGTCCCATGCTGTTGTCCTCGCCCCTGAGCAGAGCCCAGCTGCTCCTGTGGCTCCCCGGAGACCCAAGAGACACTGCTGCTCCCAACTGTGTTGTGGAGGCAGTTTTCTCCCAAAAGGCTGTAGAAAGGCTGGTCCTGCAACCTTTGATATGGAGGGTGGATGGTGCAAGGCCCTCCTTGGCTTACGGATTACCCTCCTCTTGTAAAGAATTGTCAGAGGGAGAGGTTTGAAAACAGTATGGAATGATGAAATGGAGACCTGGCAGTTTTACGTAAGATTCTTGCAGTTTTTTCTCATTGGCGCCGTTATCGGTGGTATTTCTGTCCCTACTTTAATTTCTTTTCCTGGATCGAATGTTCATCGTACTGGGAAGTTGACACCTTGGGCTTCTCTCCGTCTGACCTTTCCCCAAGTGCAGTAACGAAATAGCAAGGAAAGAAGGGCTTTAAGGGAAGACTCCTCTAACTTAAATGATCTTTATTTATTGATTTAACCAACACGAAGAGAACCCATTTGCCCTCTCCCTATAAAATGGGTCAATATTTCTTGACCTGCTTCCCCTCTGCAGGGAAACGCTGATAGTGCGGTGAGAACAAAAGATCCCATCGTCGCCCTTTGGAAATCCTTTTTTTATTTTTCCTTTCTGATAATTCTTCCTCTTCAAATCGTCGATGCTGTTCCTCTGCCAAGGCATGGGGGAGCTGGGTACTTTGGGACACGGCAATCGATGGGGCTGTCGTGGACTTAAGTGCCTCTGCCTCTTGGGAAAGCAGAGGAGCTCAGTACCAGGATGGGCCTGACTCAGACCTGTAGAAGTCATGGGAGGATGCCTCTTGGTTTTAGCTGGACTTGCCTTCACCCATCTCTTTGGGCTTGAGCAGAGGTTTTGCTCCGTGTAGCGTGGAACACTGACTTTTTGGCTGGTGCAGGGTGCAAAGAGAGTAACGTCGCTCTGGGATGCAGAATTTGTGCCCGTTCTCTATAAATGGTCACAGTTTTGTTCCTTCTGCCTGTTGTGCTTCTGAGGGAAATTTAGCATGGGCCGTGGCTGTCGTACTCCGGTCCTCCTTGTACCTCTTCCTTTAGTGGAGAAGCAGGAGGAGAGAGCTGGTTGGCCTTCGTCCCAGGTTCATCTTCCTTCCATCATCAAGATCTGATGGCAGCGCCTGTCCTGGGTCAGGATACGGGCCCTTGTCCCTCGTGGGCAAGCTTTGCGCTCGAGGACGAGGGTTGGGGCGACTCCTTGCATGGCCGGGAGCTCGATCCAATGGCCTCACATGGTAGTTTGGGAACCACCACCGAGCTGTGACTCTGGCGGGTATTATTAGAAATGATGTGGTCACACTTAAGCCACAGAAACGTCTCTTGGCATTTGAGTACTATTCACTGTAAAATTATCCCCCTAAGAGAGAGGGGGAAGCACGGCCGCTTGGGTGGTGAAAGGAGACCCAGAGCTAGTGGTGGTTTCAGCTCTGGATTTGTGCTGGGGAGTTTCCAAGGGCACCGTGCGGTGAACCGGGCTTCCACGCGGCTTGCGTGATGTATGGAGTTACGCAGGACTTGTACCCGGAGGATTTTTTTGTAGGTGGTGGTGGCTGGTAGCTGTTTCTCCATCCGAAATATGTATTTGGTTTAATAACAAGCAAAAGCACATGCCCTTTTCCCTGAGACTACAGAAAACCCCTGTAGCGCTGTCAATAAAAAGATTACCTGACAGCCTTGGAAGGGAAATGAAAATTTATCAAATATTGCCACCCCTGTCTAGGATGGCTTGTCAAACTTGGGAGGCAGGAGAAGTGAGATTTCTTGTTCTTCTTTCCCTCTTTCACGCTGACATCCCTGGGTGATCCCGCGGATGGTACAAGGCGAACGCTCTGCTCGCCTGTCACTCAGGGTTTAGAAAATTAGGTGTTTATTGGAGGCAGAATCTAGGCGCTACTGGAGGTTTGTAGTTGCAGAAGAAGATGCCGTTTCCTTCAACGTGGGATGTTGGAGAGGCCAAGATGACTGCTCTGGGCTGTATGGTTGGAAATCGGAACGTATAGCTCCCTCGGTTGGAGGGTAGAGAGAGGATTATTGACATGTTGGGTAAAACAGTGGTTTTTTTTCAACTGCAAATGGAAACTTGTCTTCTTCGTCAGCAGCCTTGGATATAGCAAAGTTATTTGGGACCAGGTGACTTGGAGGTCTGAGCTTTCCTTATTGTGAAGTCTCTAACTAACGTTGACTTCAGGAGGTAAGAAGCCACCGATGCCAAAGCTTTCCTCTTTGCTCCCTTTCCTAAAAAGACGGCGTGGGGTTGTCTTTGTGCTAAGAAGCCATGGCTGGAAGGACCTTGAATCAAAATTAATGCATAATCTCATGTGGTGTGGTGCTTCTTTCAGATTTCCTAATGAGGAATGGCTCACTTGAGCCATCCAGGTAGCCGGTGGGAATTTCCTTCTTTTAATCCTCTCTTATGTTTTCAGCACCATAAATTTAGATGACCGTAAGCCCCATGTGGACTTCAACCAAGCGAAGGTCTGGTCGTTGTGTTTCCATGGTTCAAGCTTCCCCTCGTTGCCCCCACCTCAAAGAGGGCCATTTATTTGGAGCAGACCCATGAGAAGATTTCATCTCTGGTGCAGGAACAGTGGTTTTGGCTCGTTGGGTCCCACTTAAGACCTGGTGGTGTCAGTTCCTGCAGCTCTGACCATGGGATGGGATGGTGGGGGTAGGGTTTAGGTGCCTCTTGATGCCATCTATACATACAAATATCTCAAGGGTGGATGTCATGAGGACGGAGCCAGACTCTTCTCAGTGGTGCCCAGCGACAGGACAAGGGGCAATGGGTACAAACTGAAGCAGAAGAGGTTCCAGTTGGACGTGAGGATGAACTTCTTGACTTTGAGGGTGACAGAGCACTGGAACAGGCTGCCCAGGGGGGCTGTGGAGTCTTCTTCTCTGGAGATATTCAAACCCCACATGGACGATGTCCTGTGCCCCCTGCTCTGGGTGAGCCTGCTTGAGCAGGGGGGTTGGACTAGATGATCTCCTGAGGTCCCTTCCAACCCTTGCCATTCTGTGACTGTGTGATTGTGTGATTCTGTGATCTAGCCCCACACTGAGCATCCAGAGCTGCCTGTCAGTGGAGTGCCAGAGGGTCCTTTCTCTTCTAGCGCAGATGAAGCCATGGTCTTTGGGGAGGTGGAAGAAGGGGATGCGTGCCAAACTCACCCAGCTGTAACACCCAAATGGGCGATACAAGCAAATCAACCACATGCACTGATGCTTGTGCATAGCTTAGGCTGTGAAAATATTTATTTATAGTAACTTAACGGATCCTGTAGCTGTTTTAAGCAAATGAGGGCATTTCTTTAAAGCAACAGCAATGTTCTTCCTCCTCCCCTCGTCCCTCCAAACTCTCTTGAAGCTCTAGCACATGAACTAGCACATGCATTTGCTGCTGGCTTTGCGCACGCGATGGCAGCCCCGAGTCTCTGGTGGCAAGCTACACATGTACTGCTTCCAAAAGAACTGATGGTAAAGTGGCCTCGACCTTGATGTTGAGAGTGGAGCTTTTGAGGAGCAAAATCATTGCTTGCCATGTCAGCTGGATTTGGGAGCAGCATCTATCCCCAACTTCGTCTCTTGGAAGCAGCTCAGATAAAGGATTGTTCCCCAAAGAAATGAAAACTCTGTTGGAGAGAGGTTGCAAAAATTGGAGAGAGGCTGTGTTATTGTGGTCTCCTCCGGGGACCTGGTCTGAGAGAGGGTGGGCAACCACAACAACAAACTAGGCTTTGTTCCTTGGGAGGTCGCTCCTCCTCTTCCACCCACATTTCCCTGGTGGGTCCTTGGTGTCTCCTTGGCTCTTACCTCCTTCCCTTCCTGCCTCTTTTTATGGCTCTGAAGTAGCTTCCCATCACCCTCTGACTATGGTTCCCTTCCTTTGTGCCACTGGGAATTAGAATCATAGAATCATAGAATGTTTTGGGTTGGAAGGGACCCCTAGAGGTCATCGAGTCCAACCCCCCTGCAGTAAGCAACGACACCGCTAACTAGATCAGGTTGCTCACAGCCCCATCCAACCTGACCTTGAATGTTTCCAGGGATGGGGCCTCCACTACCTCTCTGGGCAACCTGTTCCAGTGTTTTACCACCCTCATTGTAAAGAATTTCTTCCTTATATTCAGTACAATGTCCCCTGAGTGCCAAATTCACTCTGGACTTTGCGTCTGTAGGCTGGGAGAAGACTTTTCTTTGGTGCCAACCCAAAATTTCATCCAGTCCTTTTCTGGGAGCAAAACAAAATGAACTGGTGGATGGTTTCTTAGATGGTAACAGGCCCTGGTGTGGTTTGGAGGTTGCCTGCAGCAGCAGACACCTGCGTGGGCAGAGATGCTAGTAGTGCTTGTGTCTTACCTCCCTGGGGTTTTTTGGGGGGGGCAGATGCTGAAAAGCAATGCAATCTCAATAGCATTGGGTGGGCATGAGTTCTTCCTTCGTTACAACAACGCAGCTGGAGATGCTGGTTTTTCTGCTTCTTTCCCTAAATGCAGGGCTTTGATTGTGGGGAGGGAAGGAGTTCTCATGGATAAACCCACACCAAGCTGGAAGTCCTACATGTTGGGTCTACCTTGGGCTGCTCCCTGCCTCCAGGATCGGCGTTTGGTGATTTCGTTCCGACGTAATCCCCTGATCTGTCTACGTGAGCATTCTTGTGCAAGGATGGGCTCCTGAAGTGTCGTCCTGGTGGTAGATGCTTGTTGGGATGATCTGAACATAGCTCGTGTGCTAGGAGATGTGCAAGACGGGGGAGGCAGGTTGGTTTTCCCAACCGGGGAAGCATCCTGCCAGCGGCAAACTTCCAAAAGTCGCTTTGAAGGTAAAGAGCTGGGATAGAAACGGCACCTAAGTTGCTGGACAGGATGTCATCCAGAGGGACCTGGACAGGCTGGAGAGGTGGGCCTGTGTGAACCTCATGAGGTTCAACAAGGCCAAGGGCAAGGTCCTGCCCCTGGGTCGGGGTAACCCCCAGTATCCATCCAGGCTGGGGGGAGAAAGGATGGAGAGCAGCCCTGCCCAGAGGGACTTGGGGGTGCTGGGGGATGAAAAGCTGGGCATGAGCCGGCCATGGGTGCTGGCAGCCCAGAAGGCCAACCCTGCCCTGGGCTGCATCAGGAGAAGCGTGGCCAGCAGGTCAAGGGAGGTAATTCTGCCCCTCTACTCTGCTCTGGTGAGACCTCACCTGGAGCCCTGCGTCCAGCTCTGGAGCCCTCAGCACAAGAAGGACATGGAACTGTTGGAGCGGGGCCAGAAGAGGGCTACAAAAATGCTGCGAGGGCTGGAGCCCCTCTGCTATGGGGCCAGGCTGAGAGAGTTGGGCTTGTTCAGTCTGGAGAAGAGAAGGCTGCGGGGAGACCTGATTACGGCCTTTCAATACCTAAAGGGGGCCTATAGGAAAGAGGGGGAAAATCTTTTTAGTAGGGTCAGCTGTGTTAGGACAAGGGGTGATGGTTTTAAACTAAATCAGGGTAGGTTTAGGCTTGATATAAGGAAGAAATTCTTTATAATGAGGGTGGTAAAACACTGGTAGGGGTTGCCCAGAGAGGTGGTGGAGGCCCCATCCCTGGAAACATTCCAGGCCAGGTTGGATGGGGCTCTGAGCAACCTGATCTAGTTAGCAGTGTCCCTGCTGACTGCAGGGGGGTTGGACTCGATGACCTCTAGTGGTCCCTTCCAACCCCAAACATTCTATGATTCTATGATTCTATGATTCTATGATTCTATGATTCTATGATTCTATGATTCTATTCTAAGTGAAGGCGCACGCTTTCCTCTTCTTCCTTCCCATCCATTCTAGGCTTTGTAGAGCGATGGATAAAAGGGGGGGAAGAAAAAAAAAAAAACAACCCAGCAACCCACCCACAATAATCTATAGCAACTGTCACCCAGCAAACTACTCCCATTTCATACGGATAGGTTAGGTGTCAGCGCGCGATCGATGGCTCTCGTACAATAATTATAAAAACTAGCGGGTTGTGTTGCTTGAGTGAGTTTAAGAAGAGTAGGGTCTCAATCTTTCCTCTAATAGGGCTTTGACAGTCCGCGGCGTAGAGGCTTCGTCTTAGTCTGACAGTGTTGTCATTAAACACCAGGTAGCGTGGAACAACAGAGAACACGGGTTCGGAGCGCCAGGGAACACGCGGCTTTGACAGGAGTTATTTGTCATCGAGGAGCTGCCCAAACTCCTCAGCCTACAATACGGACGGCTGCTTAAAGTGACTTATTGCCCCTGTCTGCGGCTGCAGTTGTGATTTGATAATCGGTAAATGTTTGTCAAAGATGAATTCCCTCCCTGATTCAGTGCTGTGCTGGAAAAGCAAATGAAAAGCGGGGGAAAAAAAAAACCCATATTGAATGGATTAAAGCCTGGGGCAGGATGAGGATGACGGAAACAACAGGTTCCCCGGCTAACTTGCCCCCCCGTCCTTCCTTCGGAGAGGTAAAGCATCAAGGCTCGGGATGCTGCTGCTTCGCTGGCGCCATGGGATGGAGCCTTGCTGTCAGCACGGGCGCCGGGGAACCAGGAGAACCTCATCCATTACAAGGGTGGTTTCTTGCAGGCTTTGAAGCTCCTGGAGCTGCAGGTTGAGTTGCTGTGCTTGGTCTCAAGGGATTGCAAACCGGTGAGGAGCGATGGTCGTCTTCTCCTTCGCTTAACCACGTCACGGTGCGGAGTTTGGCTCCGTTCCCTTCTGCCAGTCATTGTCCCGGTGATTTCAAGAGTAATTTTTTTTGGTAAGGAGAGCAAAGTCTTGATCCTTTTTCTTCTCATCGACACTGGGCTCATCAGGCTTTTTTTGGCAGATATTTCCCTTGGCAAAGGCGCGTGCACGTACGCAGCGCTTGCAACTTGTACTTCATAGAACCATAGAATCGTGTAGGTTGGAAAAATCCTTTAAGTTCATCAAGTCCAACCATTATTTTAACA
Organism: Butorides virescens; assembly: GCA_017310255.1. NCBI lineage: Eukaryota > Metazoa > Chordata > Aves > Pelecaniformes > Ardeidae > Butorides > Butorides virescens. The sequence continues at coordinate 65,366 of JADKXX010003350.1, read as the reverse complement.
CTGAAGTTGGGTTGAAACCTTTTGTTTCTTGTTCAGATGGATTTGGAGCCCGTCCTCTGCCTGCTCTATGCAGAAGTTTAGAAAGGAGAATTAAAAGGATCTTAATAAACCTGCTGCCTGCAAAGTTTTCTTCCGTTCTCACAGAGTTTATACAAGTTTCTCTGCTGATGCCGGAGTCGGGTCAGGGTCTTTTTAAATGGATAGTTAAGAAAGGTAAAAGCTGGGTGGCCTTCAGTTTGATAAGTGGCTTTTAGGGTGGGGGAATACCTAACTGATTCAAATTTCTTCTTGTTAAATTTAAAAAAAAAAAAAAAAATCAATCCTAAAGCACAAATGCAAATGGATTTCCAACCCGACGAGTGCTCCCTGTCATTTCCCGAGGCAGAGCCACCTCTCTCCGTGCCACGGCGAGGCGTTAACACGAGATCCGTGAATCCATTTGATTATAGCCGGGGTTTTTCTGGTGTCTGAAGTGCTGAAAACGATCAAGAGCAGGAAAAGTGGAGTGATTTATTAGACTCATAAAAATTCATACTTTGTTATTCCAGTCGTCTTCCATCTGCAGCTTGTTAGAACGAGAACCCCTGGCAGCTCCCGCCGCGAGGCCAGGGGGAGGAGGGCATTTATCAGCCTTCCTCCTGCCATCCCGCTCTCATTTAGAGAAATGGACCCAGCTCCTGGAAACACATTAATAATCATTCACCGAAGGAAGGGGGGAGAAAAAAAAAAAAACCCCACCACCCTCTTTTGTTATAATAATAAGGGTTGTGTTTGAACAAGGTCCAATGCTCCAGAGACCCATTCAAGCTCTTTAAGATGGGCTGTAGCCGGGAAAAGTGTATTTAGTGCGTTAAGCGTGACCACCTCTCGCCGGTCCCAGCGGAGAGGTGGCTAACGTGGGCTCTCCCCATCCTTAGTGGGCTCATCTGCTCCCATGGTGTTTGGATGGGGCCACCCTAGGACCTCTCGGCGGCAGGGATGGGGATGCGGTGGAGCTGGTGGTTGGACCCCAAGGTGGGGATGTGTTGCCCACCCACCAGCTTGCTGAGAGTGGGAGCGTAGTTTTGGGACCGCGCATCTTCTTGGGTTACTGGGAGGTAGGTGATGGGTGATGTGTCCTCCTGTCCCCAGCAAGAGCGTGGTGGAGTCCATCCGTCTCTATGTTGTGATTGGAGAGAATAAACCTAGATATTTGCCAGCGTTTCTGTTCCAGTTAAAATATTGATACTAAAATTGTAGAGCCGAGTCAAAGATGCTCTGTTTTGCCCGTTACTCTCCGTGCCTTCCCAAATCACCTGGCTTTAGGGGCTGGTGTTGCTCCGAAGCGTGCCGACCCCAGACCTCTTCGGAAAATGATTTAGCTGAGTCTTGGGTGGGTAATGATGCAAGCGCCGCATAGGCAGCCATCATGGGGATATCTGTCCTTATCGCTTGCTGGTCCGTCTGACAACGCTGTAGCCATATTTCCTACAGCTCATGCAGCGTTTGCAGATTTGGCTGCAACCAAAATTCATTGGAAAATCAGTGAGTGTCCCAAAGGAGGCAGGGAGCTGTGGAGGAAGCACTTGGTGGGTCCCGAAGCCGGACTCTGGGAAGTCGTTATCCCACTCTGCTCAGCGCTGGTCAGGCCACACCTGGAATCCTGTGTACAGTTCTGGTCCCTGCTCTACAAAAAAGATGTGGGCAGGCTGGAAGGGGTCCAGAGAAGGGCCACCAAGATGCTCCAAGGGCTGGGAAGTCTCTCTCTGCCATATGAGGATGGGATGAGAGAGCTGGGTTTGTTCAGCCTTGAGCAAAGGAGGCTCTGAGGGGATCTCATTGCTGTCTACCAGTATTTAAAGGGTGGCTACAAAGAAGATGGAGACTCCCTTTTCACAAGGAGTCCCGTGGAAAAGATGGGGGTAATGGGTACAAGTTAATCCTGGGGAGATTCCAACTGGACATGAGAGGGAATTTTTCCCTATGAGAAGAGTCAACCATTGGAATAATCTCCCCAGGGGAGGGGTTGACTCCGCCACATTGGAAACTTTCAAGCCTCAGCTGGACAGAGTGTTGGGCCACCTTGTCTAGACTGGGCTTTGGCCCAGAAAGGTTGGCCCAGATGATCCTTGAGGTCCCTTCCAACCTGGGATTCTGTGATTCTATGAAGTGATTTCCATCCTGCTGCACTTTTAATGCAGGCTTTGGCATGACGATGGCCCTCGTGAAGCTGTCCTTTATGGATGGAGGAATGGAGATGCCACAGCACGTGGCTGTGTCCCAGTCTTTCCCCGCTGTAGTTCAACTGGAAAAGTTAATCCTTATTAGCATGACTTATAAGGGATGGAAAACCCTGCGAGCAACCAGGATGGTTTCCTGCTAGCTGGAGGAAGGGGAGCGCAGCCCGTGATGTATAACGTGCTGACGATCGGTGTGTAATGGGCTACCAATCATCAGTAAAGATCTACGTGTATTAAATCAGCGTTAGCCTTTCCAGGATGGGGAGACATACATCATGAATCTTCAGCACTATGTGCAAGATTTAAATGCCTAATTTAGAACGATAAAAAAAAAAAAAAAAAAAAAAAAAAAATTCCCTAGCGGTGTGGTCCGGGGGAATGATGCTCACAAAGTCATAAACAGAAAGTCTCTCACTTGTTGGGATTTTTTGGTGTGCTGGTTTGGCTGGCGTAGGGTTCGTGGTGGCTCCTGAAAGCAGCACTGAGGATTCGGTCCGTGCCGCTCTGCTTGTTGGCTCTTGCAGCAAGGTGCTGGCTTGTGCTCGGCGGCCCGAGTGAGTTGTTAGCAATTACCTTTCCTAAATGGAGATGCTGACCCTGAGCATCTTTAGTCTGGTGCTGGCAAAAAAAAAAAAAAAAAAAAATCAACACTCGGCCCAGTCTTGTTCAACTTGTTCATCAATGACCTGGACGAGGGGATGAGGTTGGAAGGAACCTCGGGAGATCGCCCAGTCCAACCCCCCTGCTCAAGCAGGCTCTCCTAGAGCATGCTACACAGGACTTTATCCAGGCGGGCTTTGAATATCTCCAGAGAAGGAGACTCCACAACCCCCCTGGGCAGCCTGGTCCAGTGCTCTGTCACCCTCAAAGTCAAGAAGTTTTTCCTCATGTTCAACTGAAACCTCTTATGTTTCAGTTTGTGCCCATTGCCACTTGTCCTGTTGCTGGACACCACTGGGAAGAGTCTGGCTCTGTCCTCGTGACTTCCACCTTAAGATATTTGTAGGTGTTGATGAGGTCCCCTCTCAGTCTTCTCTTCTCCAGGCTGAACAAGCCCAACTTCCTCAGCCTTTCCTCACAGGGGAGATGCTCCAGTCCCTTTATCATCCTAGTTGCTCTCCTCTGGACTCTTCCCCACAGCAGAGCTGTCCCAGCCCTTGGACCATTTCCATGGCCTCCTCTGGCCCCGCTCCAACAGGTCCCTGTCTGTCCTGGGCTGGGGACCCCCGAGCTGGACGCAGGGCTCCAGGGGGGTCTCCGGCCAGTGGAGCAGAGGGGCAGAATCCCCTCCCTCACCCCACTGGTTGCATCACTTGATTTTTCCATGAAGCTGGGCAATGCTTTCCCCGTTGCTCCCACTCCATCTTTCCAGGAAACAAAAATCTTGTTCTTTTTTGCTTAAACCTAGGAATTTCAGGTGGATACCCAGACACCTGCAATTCATTGGAATAGTTTTATGTGGATTTTAATACCTTCCCTGCTAACGGCCATTTCCTTAGAGCTGATCTCTAGCAAGTGCCACCACACCAAGACACTTGTCGGGGCCTGATGGGTGCCGTTAACTTCATCTCTGCCTGCGGTCCGTTCGGCGTCAAGGCATTAGCGAAGCAGATTTGGTATTCGTTCCCCAAATGTTCCCAGCTGAAAGCGGCTGCCGTGCTCAGCAAATATTGCAGTGGGTTTGGAGCCCTCTAAAACGTTTCAGCTGCAAAACCCGTGCTTCTCTTGTCCTCTGCGAATATCCCAGCCCGAACAGCCGTCTTGCTTGGGGTCACAGGTAAAGCACTTTTGATCAATTGGATTTATTTCCTATTAAGCAGCAGTTCATGATCATAAAGCATCGTTTACATTCTGGCATAAATAGCCGTCGCTCTTGAAAGAGCTCCGAACTGAATGAGTGTGAAAATTAAATTCCCCCTCTTAAACCGAAGGATGGTCCTTTCGGAAGCCGATTCTAGTAGCAATATAATTAACCTCTTGCTGTGCCATTCTGTCTGAACATATTGAACACGCTCTGTGATAATCATCCCGTAATACTGGTGTCTGCTTTCACACTAAATTCGTAACAGTATTACAGTAATCCCAAATCCTTTTGTTAACTCTAGGGACTTGGCCAACTTGGTAGCCAGAACAAAAGACGTCGGAGCCACACGGCTCCGGGCCGATGTTTCGCAGGTGCTTCTGCTGTAGTGGGAAACACCAGAATGATTTCCTTTCGGGTGTAGGAGCTGTGATGAAAGTTTACTCAGGTTCACCCACAGATTTATCCTCGTTGTAAGGTCAGTTGACGCATGATCCATGAATATAACTCTTGAAAGGTCCACACAGGAGTTGAGTTGGTCTACAACCTCTTCTGGAGCTTCTCAGGGCTTTTTTTAAGGCCATTGGAGGCAGAGCTACGCTGGCTTTTAGTGACTCTTAGCTTTTAATTGCTGGGACCCTGTATCTTGCATATTATTCAGCGTAATTGCTATTATAGGCTCTCTGCTCCCGCATCCAGTCCCCCAGACCAGCTCCTGCCTTTTTGGTTTAGCCCATCTTCTCTCTCTTTCTCATTTTTTTTCCTCCATTTGCTGTGCCCTTCCTATCCATAGTATGGGAGACCTTATCGCCCTCTACAACTACCTGAAAGGAGGTTGTGGTGAGGTGGGGGAGGTCGGCCTCTTCTCCCTGGTAATGGGCCATAGGACGAGGGGAAATGGCCTCAAGTTGTGCCAGGGTAGGGTTAGGTTGGCCATTGGGAACAATTCCTTCCCCAAAAGGGCTGTCAGGCACTGGAAGGGGCTGCCCAGGGAAGGGGTCGAGTCCCCACCCCTGGGGGGATTTAACAGCCGGGCAGACGAGGAGCTTAGGGACAGGGTTTAGTGGTGGGATGGCAGGGGTAGGGGAAGGGTTGGGCTTGATGATCTTAGAAGCCTTTTCCACCCTATGATCCAATTCTATGGTTCTATGATTCTATATCCAGGGAAGCTACTTGAGATCCCTTCCAAGGCCGTTCTTGATGGGGTGGTGGGTTCCTGAGGCTTTTTCAGCCTGCAGAGCCTCTTACGGGGACACAGAAGGAGGACACCAGGCTCAGCGGGGCAGCGACAACCTCAACAAGACGTAGCGTGTCACTGGCTCGCAATGTGGATGACAAAATTTCTCTTTTCCCTGGCACTGCTCTTTCGTAGCGCTGCACATGCCTCCAGTTTACCCATGTTTCAGCAGTTTTGGGGCTGGACTGCTGCAACCAGCTTCCTGCACGCTGGAAAAGTTTCCTGCCTCCGTTCATGCTTGTAAAATTTCCTTTTCTCCTAATAGTCCTTGATAACTTAAGCTGCACCTTGCCATTTCCCACATATTTGAGATACAAAGAGCCGACGAGTTTGCTGTAGATTTGTGTTATTGTTGCTGTTGTCTGGATTCTTTTTGGCTTCTATTTATTGTCCCGCTATTGAGTTGTCTTGAAGGCAGTCATCACATTTTCGGATAGAATAGTTCCAGTTGGAAGGGACCTACAACGACCACCTAGCCCAACTGCCTGACCACTTCAGGGCTGACCAAAGGTCAACACATGTTGTTAAGGGCATTGTCCAAATGTCTCTTAAATACTTATAGGCTTGGGGCATCGACCACCTCTCTAGGAAGCCTGTTCCAACGTTTGACCACCCTTTTGGTGAAGAAATGCTTCCTAATGTCCAGTCTACACCTCCCCTGGCGCAGCTTTGAGCCATTCCCATGCATCCTATCGCTGGATCCCAGGGGGAAGAGCTCAGCACCTCCCTCTCCATGTCCCCTCCTCAGGAAGCCATAGCGAGCATTGAGGTCTCCCCCCAGCCTCTTTTTTTCCAAACTAGACAATCCCGAAGTCTTCAGCTGCTCCTCACAGGCCAGGCCTTCCAGCCCTTTCACCAGCTTCGTTGCCCTCCTCTGGACACATCCAAGGACGTTCACAACCTTCTTAAATGGTGGGGCCCAGAACTGCACACAGTACTCAAGGTGAGGCCACACCAATGCTCCATCTAGTCCAATGCTAGCTGGTAGTTGGACTAGATGATCGTTGTGGGTGCCTTCCAACTGGAACTCTTCTTTCTTCTTCTTCCTTCTTCTTCCTTCTTCTTATCAATACCGTGGGATAATCACCTCTTATGACCAGCTGGTGATGCTGTGTTTGAAGCACCCCAGGATGGGGTTTGCCCCCTTGGCTGCCAGGGCACGCTGCTGACTCCTATTGAGTCAGCACCCTCATATCCCTTTCTGCAGAGCTGCTCTTCAGCCACTCCTCTCCCAATTTCTACTTGTCTTCCCCATTACTCCATCCTAGGTGCAGGATCCAGCATTTGTTCTTCTTAGGTTTCATGCTGTTGATGAATGCCCAATGCTCAGTCTGTCCAGACCCATGTGCAAGGTCTCTCATCCCTCAAGACAGTCAACAGCACCTCTCAGTTTGGTATCATCAGAAAATTTCCTAATGGTGCATTCAACTCCTGCATCCAGATCATTGATGAAAGTCTTGAACAGAGCGGGCCCTAGGACTGAACCCTGAGGAGCACCACTGCTGGCCAGCCAGATGTAGCCCCATTCACTACAACCCTTTGAGCTCTGCTGTTCAGCCAGGTCTTCATAGAATCATAGAATGTTCTGGATTGGAAGGGACCCCTAGAGGTCACCCAGTCCAACCCCCCTGCAGGGAGCAGGGACACTGCTAACTAGATCAGGTTGCTCACAGCCCCATCCAACCTGGCCTTGAATGGTCCCAGGGATGGGGCCTCCACCACCTCTCTGGGCAACCCCTGCCAGGGTTTCACCACCCTCATTGGAAAGAATTTCTTCCTTGGATCCAGTCTAAACCTACCCTGGTTTAGTTTAAAACCATCCCCCCCTTGTCCTGTCACAGCTGGCCCTACTAAAAAGATTGTCCTCATCTTTCCCATGGGCCCCCTTTAAGCAATGAATGGTTGCCATCAGGTCTCCCTGCAGCCTCCTCTTCTCCAGGCTGAACACCCCCAACTCTCCCAACCTGGCCTCACAGGAGAGGGGCTCCAGCCCTCGGATCATTTTAGTAGCCCTCCTCTGGCCCCGCTCCAACAGGTCCATGTCCTCCTTGTGCTGAGGGCTCCCGAGCTGGACGCAGGGCTCCAGGTGAGGTCTCCCCAGAGCAGAGCAGAGGGGCACAATCCCCTCCCTCGATGCTGGCCACGCTTCTCCTGATGCAGCCCAGGGCAGGGTTGGCTTCTGGGCTGCCAGTGCCCATGGCCAGCTCATGTCCAGCTTTTCATCCCCCAGCACCCCCAAGTCCCTCTGGGCAGGGCTGCTCTCCATCCTTTCTTCCCCCAGCCTGTATGGATACCGTGGGTTACCCCGACCCAGGTGCAGCATGTATCTGCTCATCCCACAGTTGGACAACTTGTCCGGAAGGATGCTGTGAGGGACAGGATCAAAAGCCTTACTAAAATCCAGAAAACCCACATCCTCAGCCTTCATGCACGAGGCGGGTGACCTTATGGTAGGATATCAAACTAGGGCACGGTCTTGCTGGGGCTTTCCAAAAAGGGTGGGAGGTTTGGTCCCCTGCCATCCCAGAGCATCACCCCACGTGGGTGATTTTCCTGCTGCTGCAAGCGCCTGCTGCCGCAGCGTGGCTTTGCTTTGGGTAGCAGGTGAGCCACGGCTTCGTTCTGGGAGCTGAGGAAGAGAGAACGGTGGGTTTTGCTGAATCGTTATTTCCAGACCTGAAGCAAATCCCGCGGCGAGGCTGTTTGTGGGATTCATCTTCACCTTAGAAAGTGTTTGCTTGCAGAATGCCCTTCGGCAGAGATCCTCAGTTCTTTTTGGAGCTGCTTTTGGTTTCAAGCGCGTCTTTTTGAAATCTCTGCTCGCATCAGAGCCCATATCAGGAGTTAACGGCACGCTGGTGGCATCCTTTGCACATGTGCTAATAGGCCTTAGCCCTAAGGCTCGATGTCCGGATGGAGACCAGTGATGAGTGGCGTCCCTCAGGGGTCCGTACTGGGACCGGTGCTGTTCAACATCTTCATCAATGACTTAGACAGTGAGATCGAGTGCACCCTCAGCAAGTTTGCAGATGACACCAAACTGAGTGGTGCGGTTGACACACCACAAGGACGGGATGGCATCCAGAGGGACCTGGACAGGCTGGAGAGGTGGGCCTGTGTGAACCTCATGAGGTTCAACAAGGCCAAGTGCAAGGTCCTGCACCTGAGTTGGGGTAACCCCCGGTATCAATACAGGCTGGGGGAAGAAAGGATGGAGAGCAGCCCTGCCCAGAGGGACTTGGGGGTGCTGGGGGATGAAAAGCTGGATATGAGCCGGCCATGGGCACTGGTAGCCCAGAAGCCAACCCTACCCTGGGCTGCAGCAGGAGAAGCGTGGCCAGCGTGGAGGGAGGGGATTGTGCCCCTCTGCTCTGCTCTGGGGAGACCCCCCCTGGAGCCCTGTGTCCAGCTCTGGAGCCCTCAGCACAAGGAGGACATGGACCTGTTGGAGCGGGGCCAGGGGAGGGCTACTAAAATGCTCCGAGGGCTGGAGCACCTCTCCTATGGGGCCAGGCTGGGAGAGTTGGGGGTGTTCAGCCTGGAGAAGAGAAGGCTGCGGGGAGACCTGATTACGGCCTTTCAATACCTAAAGGGGGCCCATAGGAAAGTTGGGGACAATCTTTTTAGTAGGGCCAGCTGTGACAGGACAAGGGGTGATGGTTTCAAACTAAACCAGGGTAGGTTTAGACTGGATCTGAGGAAGAAATTCTTTCCAATGAGGGTGGTGAAACCCTGGCAGGGGTTGCCCAGAGAGGTGGTGGAGGCCCCATCCCTGGGACCATTCCAGGCCAGGTTGGACGGGGCTGTGAGCAACCTGATGTGGTTCAAGGTGTCCCTGCTCCTGCAGGGGGGTTGGACTGGGTGACCTCTGGGGGTCCCTTCCAACCCAAAACATTCTATGATTCTATGATTCTATGATTCTATGATTCTATGATTCTATGATTCTATGATTCTATGATTCTATGATTCTATGATTCTATGATTTATTTTTCTTCCTAATGACTGTCTTTGAAAAAGCAATTCAGGTTTAGCAGAGGTTTTTGACCTCTGCTTGGCTTTTTTCTTCGTGGACTTGTCGTGACTGAGTTAAAAAAGCCCTTTAGGGTGGCCCTGCTGCATTGCTTCGCATCGGCGAGGTTTCCTCCGGAGCCGAGGACAATACCAGCGCCGTATCAAAGGTACAGCGCCTGCTCCCCAATTTGCATTCCTTCCCTCTCTCATCTCGCTTCCAAGTGCTGGAAGATCAATGGACCTGTCACTCACCGCTTCTCCGGCTCGCTTCCGAGAGGGATTTAACAGCGGCGGCAGCTCGGCTCCGAGCCGCTGGCGGTCCGGCGTGCCCCGGCGGAGGCTCATCCCCGGGGAGGTTCGTGGTGGCCGATGATGGAGGGTAGGGGACACGGTAGGGACTCAGGTCATGTCGTGACCCACAGCACTGATTACTTGGATGTTTTTCCAATTCCCCTGCAATTCCCGTGCCCATATGGGAAGCTTTCTCTGTCCCACATCCTTTTCCAAAAGCAGCATTAACCTCTTAAATTTGGGAATCTGCGCTCTTGACATTCCCCTTGCTTATTTAACTTTCTTTTTCCCAGCACTAAGCGGACAGGATTTACTCCACCAACATTGCAGTTTTCCCTAATCCACCCCTAACAGCAGCATCTTTCTTTTGCTGCAGGGACTTCCACGCTTGCTCGTTAGGGCTCGGCTGGCTGACGATGTTGGCCGGTCCCTGGAGAGATGCTGTAATGGCACGGCCACGCCGAAATAAATGGCTCGGGCTCTGGCGTTCCCTATGTTATGTGCCAGCCCTTACGTTATTTTAGGACCGAGATTATAGGACCTGGTTCGATTGAGACGCAAAGTTGCCTAATATCTGCCCCCCCTTCCCCTCATTTTTTGACCTCATCAGAGTAGTTCCAAAGAATGTTTATCAATATGGTGATAGGCGCTTTATATATATAAATATAAATATAAATATATAAGGTATATGAGGTAGAGGATTCAGATTGGATGAGAGCTTATAGGGATGAAGAATTTGGAGTAAGTAACAGCAGGTCCATGTTCCCCCCGCGTTTTCCTTGCCATGGGGATGAAACCCTGTTCTTACAAAAACTTTTACTTCTTTTTGGTTGAAACTTCCTTGCAAGTGATCTTAATTCTCCACTTTGTGTTGGGGTTTGGAAACAAGCTATCACTTTTCAGTGTTAAAACTTAATTTGAGAGAGACACGGAACAGCACTAAGACGCAATTTGGAATGGTTGGAGAATATAAAAGTTGAAGGTGCGGCGGTGCTTATATGTTTTAAGGATGCCAGAAAGCGAGTTGGACCTTGTGTTAATCCCAGCTCTCCCGCAGACATCCCAGGAGCCAGCCCTGGTTTTTCCCTCCCTGCTTCGGCTTCCCCAGGGGGTTGATTCCTGGTACCTCTTGCGGCAAAAGAAGAGCAGAAGTAAGGATCCTTGTTGCATTCAACCCCTTTCCTAAAGGATGCGTGCGTTGGTGGGTCTCATCCGCTCGCAACGCCGTGGCAAGAGGTTTTGGCAGCTGGATTGGGTTTCTGTGGCAAGGTCTTGGTAGTGGGGGGGCTACAGGGGTGGCTTCTGTGAGAAGCTGCCAGAAGTTCTCCCTGTGTCCGCCGCTGGCCAAGGCCAAGCCAATCAGCGACAGTGATAACAAGAAGGAAAAAAAAAACGGCTGCGGTTTAGTAGCCGGAGAGATAAGAGAAGTGAGAGGATGGGAGAGAAACCAGCCCTGCAGACACCAAGGTCAGTGAAGAAGGAGGGGGAAGAGGTCCTCCAGGAGCTGGAGCAGAGATTCCCCTGCAGCCCGTGGTGAAGACCATGGTGGGGCAGGCTGTCCCCCTGCAGTCCATGGAGGTCCACGGGGGAGCAGATCTCCACCTGTAGCCCGTGGAGGACCCCACGCTGGAGTGGGTGGATGCCCGAAGGGAGGAGGCTGTGACCCCGTGGGAAGCCTGCGCCAGATCAGGTTCCTGGCAAGCCATTGTAGACCCGTGTGGGGAGGAGCCCACGCCAAAGCAGGTTTGCTGGCAGAAGTTCTGGGTTCCCCAGTTCAAGAAAGATGAGGAACTCCTAGAAAGAGTCTAGAGGAGAGCAACTAGGATGGTAAAGGGAGTGGAGCATCTCCCCTAGGAGGAAAGGCTGAGAGAGTTGGGCTTGTTCAGCCTGAAGAAGAGGAGACTGAGAGGGGACCTCATCAACACCTACAAATATCTCAAGGGTGGAAGTCAGGAGGATGGAAGCAGTCTGTTTGCAGTGGTGTCCAGCGACAGGACAAGGGGCAACGGGTGCAAACTGAAACATAAGAGGTTTCAGTTGAATAGGAGGAAAAACTTCTTTACTCTAAGGGTGACAGAGCGCTGGCCCAGGCTGCCCAGGGGGGTTGTGGAGTCTCCTTCTCTGGAGATATTCAAGCCCCGCCTGGATGAAGTCCTGTGTAGCATGCTCTAGGAGAGCCTGTTTTAGCAGGGGGGTTGGACTAGATGATCTCCCGAGGTCCCTTCCAACCCTTACGATTCTGTGATTCTGTGAACTTGTGACCCTGCAGGAGACCCAACGCTGGAGCAGTCTGCTCCTGAGGGACTGCACCCCGTGCAAATTATGGACCCACACTGGAGCAGTTCGTGAAGAACTGTAGCCTGTGGGAAGGACTCACATTGGAGAAGTTCCTGGAGGACTGTCTGCCGTAAGAGGGACCCCACACATGAGCAGGGGAGGAGTCCTTCCCCTAGGATGAAGAAGCGGCAGAGAGAACGTGTGATGAACTGACCCCAAACCTTATTCATAGAATCATAGAATCATAGAATCATAGAATCATGGAATCATGGAATTGTAGAATCATAGAGTCATAGAATCACATGGTTGGAAAAGACCTTTAAGATCATCGAGTCCAACCTTTAACCTAACCCTGCCATCCCACCACTAAACCACGTCCCTCAGCACCTCATCCATCCTTCTTTTAAATCCCTCCAGGGATGGGGACTTGACCACCTCCCTGAGCAGCCCATTCCAGAGCCGGACAGCCCTTTCGTTCCCATCCCCCTGCGCCACTGGGGGGGAGTAGGTAGAGAAGCTGGGAGTGAAGTTGAGCCCAGAAAGAAGGGAGGGGTGAGGAGAAGGTTTTTAAGATCTAGGAGTTTTTCTCCCCTCCTTCTCTGATTTTGATTGATAATAAATTCATTTTTTTCAAGTGGAGTCTGTTTTACCCGTGATGGTAACTGATAAAATGATGTCTCCCCGTCCTTATCTTGACCCATGAGCCTTCTGATTTACTTTTCTCTCCTCTGTCCAGTTAGAGGGGAGCGATGGAGCGGCTTTGGTGGGCCCATGGCATCCAGCCAGGCTCAAACCCACCACAGCAGCAGATCACCCACCTCAAGGTCAACGTTGGGAGTTTGCACCCGGATTTTTTTCCACGGGCGCGGTGGGTACGAGCGGTGCCCGGGGGGACGCGCGGCTCCGAATAAAGCACCAACCTCAGCAGCGCGCGGCCCGTTGCGATGTGCGCGGGCTGTGAGCCCTGGCTGATAAATGATGCTCATATCCCATTCAAATATGATGCAAGCAGTTTTTTTTTTGTAGTTTGTCTTCCATTGCGGTAGTAAAGTTTTTAATTAGGAAAGCTAATGAGATCGATTAGTCATTAGAACTGACCTCTGGATCTCTGCGAGGAGTGTGCATGTGTGCGCGGGGCTGATAACGGGGGACGCTGGGGTATTGTTTGTAATAAAAGCGTAAAGTGTTTGATTTGAGTGAAATGTGCCACGGGGAATACATCATGCGGAGAAAAAAAATTACAACCCTGGGAGCCTGTAATGAAGGGAATTAAACCCACATCCTATCTAAATAACATGATTATCTACACAAAACCCCTCAGCTAGCAAGTAATAATAGAAAACTGAGCTCTTCGGAGAGTCTCTTTCAGGAGGTGGTTAATGCCGGAGCCGCGCGCGCAGGCACTTTCAGAAGAGCAGCTCCGGCATGAATACACCATCCAATTACCACCGGGGAATAGAGTTTACCAGGTGCCAGCCCGTCTGCGCAAGGAGGCGGTGGGGGGGGGGGACACGACGGACGCCCGCAAGCCACCACAATTTGGGACCTCTATTTCTTGTAGGAGCGTGAGGCGGGGGACGATGTCAGGCAGGAGTTTGATGAGGTTCTGGGTTGATTAGTGGCAGGTAGAGCTTGCGTAGGAGCAAAAAGCAAAAAAAAAAAAAAAAAAAAATGTTAATAATGTATTCAACAAATTCTCAGCTTAATAATTTTGTAAGGTCGGAACGGCGGAGGGAAGGGGTCAACTTGTGCTGTCGCTGTTCGGGGAGCGTGCGGGTTGGCAGCTCTCATCCCTTCCCTGGTGCGAAAGAGTAGCTTTGGGTCCGTGCTTGAGGCGATATTCATGAGAGTCTGGATGCGTCCATGGGTCGTGGATGACCCTCACCGTAGCTGGGATGTCAGCGTGTGTGTGCAGCCTTGGGCCTTGGAGGGGTCTCCATTTCTGTCCTTCTGTTGTTCCCGTTTTGCAAGCCGAAATACAGTTCTCTGAAGCAAGACGCTCCAACTTTGCCAATGTTCACGAGCAATTAGAATTGTAATCAGAGCTTAAACCTTGCAAAGGGCTTAAAAAACCCCATGCGATGGTGCAGTTGCTGCCCTGTAGAATTTAGTCTGATACAGAAAGTCTCAGGACAGGAAAGAGCGGTGAAAACCTGTTTGCTTTCCGTCGTCTTTCCTCTCTCTTCTTGCCTCACCTCTAAAGTGATGGGTGTCTGCAATTCCTCTGGTCATGGAATCATTGAATGGGTTGGGTTGGAAGGGATCTTTGAAGGGCATCCAGTCCAACCCTCCTGCCATGGGCAGGGACATCTCCCACTAGAGCAGGTTGCTCAAAGTCCCATCCAACCTGACCTTGAACATGTCCAGGGATGGGGCATCCGCAACTTCCCTGGGCAACGTGGTCCAGTGTCTCACCACCCTCAGTGTCAAAAATTTCTTCCTTATGTCCAATCTAACCCTACCCTCTTTTGAGTTTAAAACTGTTGCCCCTCATCCTATCACTACAGACCCTGGTAAAAAGCCTCCATCTTTCTTATCAGCCCCCTTAATATATTGAAAGGCCACACTCAGGTCTCCCCAGAGCCTTCTCTTCTCCAGGCTGAATCACCCCAACCCTCTCAGCCTTTCTCCATAGCAGAGCTGTCCCAGCCCTTGGACCATTTCCATGGCCTCCTCTGTCCCTGCTCCAACAGGTCCCTGTCTGTCCTGGGCTGGGGACCCCCGAGCTGGACGCAGGGCTCCAGGGGGGTCTCAGGCCAGCGGAGCAGAGGGGCAGAATCCCCTCCCTCGCCCCGGTGGCCCCGCTGCTGGGGATGCAGCCCAGGAGATGCTTGGCTTTCTGGGCTGCCAGCGCATATTGCCGGCTCATGGCCAGTTTTCACCCACCAGTATCCCCAAGTCCCCCTCCTCAGGGCTGCTCTCCATCCATCCATCCCCCAGTCTGTATTGATATTGGGCATTAGACTGGATATAAGGAAGAAATTCTTTACAGTGAGGGTGGTGAAACACTGGAATGGGTTGCCCAGAGAGGGGGTGGAGGCCCCATCCCTGGAAACATTCAAGACCAGGTTGGACGGGGCTGTGAGCAACCTGATCTGGTTCAAGGTGTCCCTGCTCCCTGCAGGGGGGTTGGACTGGGTGACCTCTAGGGGTCTCTTCCAACCCAAAACGTTCTATGATTCTATGATTCTATGATTGCCCTGATCCAGGTGCAGGACCTTGCACTTGGCCTCATTGAACTTCATGAGATTCACATGGGCCCGCAAAACATCTGGTTGTATTTTGATTTCTTGTCTTTTTCATTTTGATTCCAAATCACTAAAAGCTCTTTAAATTACTGGCGTTAACTTCCTGGCTTTTCAGTTTGTTCAACATTTACCGGTTGACTTAACGCTCTCTTACTTGGAGCCTACTTTATAGCACTGCTGGTTTTATGGATGCTCGCTGGTTAACACCAACGTGCCGGTCTTGAAAGCATCATCAAAAGTGTGCTGCTTACTGCGCCGCCGCCGAAAATAATCTGCCTGCAGGCATTATTTTGGTGCATTAATTAAGCAGAGGTCCCGCATAGGAGTTGGAGGGATGGAAAAGAGCCTCTCCTAAAATAACACGTTGGTGTGAAGGTCTGGCTTCATGCATGGGTGAAGAGAGGGGTTGGAGGTCCCATATGCTGCGACGTGGGCAAACGCAATGTCAAGTTAGAGCTGGCCCAACCGCCTCCCGAATTTGATGGCAGCCATATAAAAGAGATTATTTGCGTGGTGTCGTGAGCGTGCTGGGGGCTTTATAGGTAGCGTTGAAGGCTGTGAATCCCTCCGTACACTCCTTGCTCGGTGATCGTTTATCTTACAGTCTAGTATTGAGGAGCCTTGCAATCATCAGCTTTATTATCAAAAATGCCAGTGATTTTTCTGTCGTGGCAGAGCCTGCTTTTCTCCTCTCTGCCCCCAGCAGAACTTGTAACTGTCTGGCTGAGTTTGAGAGTGGAAATTTATGTTGCTGGCTACTTAGAATCATAGAATCGTTCAGGTTGGAAAAGCCCTTTAAGATCATCAAGTCCAACCGTTCCCCTAAGCCTGCTGTCCCACCACTAAACCCTGGCCCTCAGCACCTCATCTGCCCGGCTTTTAAATCCCCCCAGGGATGGGGACTCAACCCCTTCCCTGGGCAGCCCCTTCCAGTGCCTGACAGCCCTTTGGGGATGGAATTTTTCCTAATGTCCAACCTAAACCTGCCCTGGCGCAACTTCAGCCCATTTCCCCTCAATGTAATGTAATAAGTTGGGCTGAAAAAGCCTCAGGAACCCACCACCCCATCAAGAACGGCCTTGGAAGGGATCTCAAGTAGCTTCCCTGGATATAGAAACATAGAATCATAGAATTGGATCATAGGTTGGAAAAGGCTTCTAAGATCATCAAGTCCAACCATTCCCCTAACCCTGCCATCCCACCACTGAACCCTGTCCCTCAGCACCGCGTCTGCCCGGCTTTTAAATCCCCCCAGGGATGGGGACTCGACCCCTTCCCTGGGCAGCCCCTTCCAGTGCTTGACAACCCTTTCTGTGAAGAAATTCTTCCCAATGTCCAACCTAAACCTCCCCTGGTGCAACTTCAGACCATTTCCACTTGATCCCTCCCGAACCCAATGTGTGACACCGGCTGGCTTGGGAACACCCAAGAAGGAAAATATTCTCCGTATTAAACATGGATCACACTTAGCACTGCTGCAGGGAGACGGGGAAGCTGCTCCCTCCGCTCTAGGGAACAAGATCATCTCTAAAATGCATTTCCCTATTTTTCCTGTTTCAACACAGCTCCAGCATCCTGAGATTCCCAGTTTACCTGGGCACCAACCTTATTTTCCCTTCTCTTGCAAAGGCAAACACGGCGACGGGTCCAACATTTTCAGGGGAAATAATGATTCGGCTTTTCCCCTCTCAACCTTGCAATAATTTTAATTAGAGTATCTCCAAGAAAAACAGCCGTCCCTTTAAATCAGTTATAAAACCAGAAGACTTAGTCTCAGCATGTAGTGTCAGCTTTAATTATCTGGGCAGTTATAGCTGTATGTTATAAAAGTCGGGCAATTAGATGCATTCCTTAAAGCCGCGAAAAAAATTGCTAGCTATCAAGTGAAGGAAAACCAGAGTCAAACATATAACTGTTAATTGCATGAAACATTCAGCAGAATAAACCGGCGTGTAGATCATCCTGCAAAATACGATGAAAACGGGAATGATTAAATGCGTAAATCCGTTTCCGATGTCGATGTTGGGGAGCGAGGTATTGTTGGTGAATTCACCTGATTCACCTGGTAGAGTTTTATGCCGGGTTGGTGAAGCCAAACCACCCCCAAGCCCATCAGAGCCTTTCTGTTGCCATCAACCATGGTGGTCCCACACCTGATGCACCTCAAGGGTCTTCTGCCCCTTTTGTAGGTGCAAAAGAGTTGGCTGTAGGACCTGTGTTGGTGAGGTCCCTCCCGTCCCATGCACACCTGAATTCAAAGCCTATTTTTCATAGAATCATAGAATCATAGAATCATAGAATCATAGAATGTTTTGGGTTGGAAGGGACCACTAGAGGTCATCGAGTCCAACCCCCCTGCAGTCAGCAGGGACACTGCTAACTAGATCAGGTTGCTCAGAGCCCCATCCAACCTGGCCTTGAATGTTTCCAGGGATGGGGCCTCCACCCCCTCTCTGGGCAACCTGTTCCAGTGGTTTACCACCCTCATTGTAAAGAATTTTTTCCTTATATCTAGCCTAAACCTACCCTGATTTAGTTTAAAACCATCACCCCTTGTCCTAACGCAGCTGGCCCTACTAAAAAGATTTTCCCCCTCTTTCCTATAGGCCCCCTTTAGGTATTGAAAGGCCGCAATCAGGTCTCCCCGCAGCCTTCTTTTCTCTAGACTGAACAAGCCCAACTCTCTCAGCCTGTCCTCATAGGAGAGGTGCTCCAGCCCTCGGATCATTTTAGTAGCCCTCTTCTGGACCCGCTCCAACAGTTTTCCGTTTGCTTTCTTGCAGGAACCAGCTTGCACTTTGTCAGGAGCCCCCCAGCCAACAAGGTGATAAAGACGCGCTACAGGATAGTGAAGAAGACCGTGGTGTCTCCAGCTTTATCGTCCTTCAGCACCCCCGTTCCCAACTGGAAGATGAGGCGCCCCATGACATCCAGGTAACTCTTCCATCCCTTGAACGCAGCTGGTTGGGATGCGGGAGCCGAGGGAGCTCCCACGTTGGCTCCGTGTTATTACCGTTGCGTGTTGGTCGCTTCATTTCTCTATTTGTTTAGCCACGTCTACGCAGAGTTTATTGACTTAAAGTGTAAAATCGTATTAGTAATCACGTTAGCCCCGAGTCGGTGGCCAACAGCTTGCTGCAGTCAGTGCATTCGTACTCATTCCCTCTTGGAATGAATTGTTTCCATGAAGCGGTTAAATAAGCTGTAAGGAAGAGGAATAAACGCACATGGGTTTTTTACATCAGACCTAAGGAAACTTTTTGCTTCTTTTGGAGATAGACGTGGCCTGTTAATTAGGGATGGTCAAGCCTGCTAACGAGGCCAGACCTTCCCTCTGCTTTATCACGTTATCGCGTACGTTGGTGCTATGGAGGAGCTTATTGGAAGCGTGGATGCCCAAACCTACACCAGGAGGTAGGTGCAGGCACAAACTTGCTTGTTCCCGGGTTATCTTGGATGGGTGGAGCATCAGCCCAGCTCCGTAGCGAATAATTCAGCGTGCCAGCACCCGCCTGAAGAAGAACATCACCAAAGGGTGGTTCTGCACCCTTGAGGCTGAGTCTGCTGTGCTAACGTCTGCATTTCAGCTCCGAGCGAGCTGCAGCCGCGTTAGCTGGTGGAGATGTTACCAGGGGACATCTCAGAGGCCAAGACAAAGTTTGGAAGTTGTGTATAAGCAGAAAGGTCGTTACGGTAATTGATCCTCTAAAAAAAAGGCGCTATTAGAACTGATGGTTTTGGTTATCATCCAGATTCAGGCTATTCTTAGGTTGAGGATGACTCCTCCTCTTCCTCCTCCCCCTGAAATGCTGCTTTGCCACTGTCACAGGCAATAGTTTGGGCTCTGCTCCGTAATGGGCTTGTTCATTTTATTATTCATTCCAACGTAGCAAACCTGAGGAGCTGGTGGTGGTTGCAGGTCTTCCCCACCATCGGTTCCTCCGCCGGAGCAGCGACATGGGTCGACATCAACGCCCTATTCCGGGTGGTTTCTTCCAAAAGTTATTTCCCCCAGCAATGCCCCAAGGGTTGACGGGTTTTATGGTGGGTGCTGGGGAGAGACAAAAATTGCAGTGATTTTTTTTAAAGCCTGACTTCACCTGACTTTTCCCTGCGCTACGCGAATTTGGCTTTGAGTTCGACAAATATTGGTACCTGAAGGGAGGGTTGGTTTTGGAAGACTTCAGGCTGATGAGGCAAAGTACCAGGTAAACAGGGAGATTTGAAAGAAAAAAGGTGTTTATTTTCAAACTGGTTTTTAAAATATAGAATTAGGTCTATGATTCTGTCTTGGTTTTTCAAGCTTTTAATTGAGAAATTCCTCGTCTCGTGTACTGTACCGGCCTCAGTTCCAAAATGCTTCTTCTCGTATGGGATCTGTGGGATCCTTTTGGGTTAACAGCTGATTTCCAGCCAAATTTTCTGTGGTTGATCTTAACCTGCACCACTTCCTCCTTTTCCTTCCCTTTCTACTTTTGCCTTTGATATCTTCTCACCTGCACACCATGCCCACTTTTATCCAGTCTGGAGATCCACATATCTCCTCTTATTCCCCCTCAAAGCAGCTGGTTTGCCTCCTCCGGTGCAATTACTGCTCTCTTTGTAGGTGCCACCTCCATTTGCACGTCCTTGGAGCCAACTTATTACATGACATTGAGGGGAAATGGGCTGAAGTTGAGCCAGGGCAGGTTTAGGTTGGACATTAGGAACAATTCCTTCCCCAAAGGGCTGTCAGGCACTGGAAGGGGCTGCCCAGGGAAGGGGTCCCAGGAGTCCCCATCCCTGGAGGTCTTTAAAAGCCGGGCAGACGAGGTGCTTAGGGCCAGGGTTTGGTGGTGGGATGGGTTAGGGGAACGGTTGGGCTTGATGATCTTGAAGGTCTTTTCCAACCTAAACAATTCTATGATTCCATGATTCTATTTCCCTTGCCACAGACCAACCACGCCGGTGAGAGTTCTTGCTTGCTCACCGCTCTCAGGCTACGATAGAAAGCCCAACTATCAACTAAGTCATCGTTGGGTTTTTTCTTTGGCCCCTCAAAAGCATCTTTTTAAAAATCTTCCTATTAATTTTTCAAAGTACAGCTTTCCCATTGGGAATGTGCAAGGATGTGATGGTAAAATCTTAAATTGTATTGCTTCTTAGAGGTTCATCATTTGCTGCTGGGAATTACGGCGCCTGGTATTTTTTGTGTGCAAATGAAGATTTGTTTCTCCTGGCTTTTAATCTCCTGTTTCGTCCTGTGGTGTTGGTGTAACGCTGACTCTGGTTCTGGTCACTCCTGTAGCCAAATCACTGATGTGCTACTCAAATTGCCCCTAACGAGCGCATTTACATCCGCATCAACGAGCTTCTTGCCCTTTCCCATCCCCAGCTCAGTTTGCTGCTTTTTTTTTGGCCCTGAATCAGCCGTTTGGAGCAAATCCTCCTTTTATTTAGGTAGAAACAGCTGCTGCTTTCTGTTCCTGGTATAGGCAACCCCATTGAAATGGCCCTTCTTCCTCCGTTGCTGCCCTCACTGCAAATCCTGCCCGTTTATCGGAGGAAACATTGATTTTTGTTGCTGGTTTTTGTGACGGTGAAATGTTCTGCGACGGATCTCCTGGAGTCCTGTGTCCAGTTCTGGGCTCCCCAGTTCAAGAAAGATGAGGAACTCCTCGAAAGAGTCCAGAGAGCAACTAGGATGATAAAGGGAGTGGAGCATCTCCCCTGTGAGGAAAGGCTGAGAGAGTTGGGCTTGTTCAGCCTGAAGAAGAGAAGACTGAGAGGGGACCTTATCAACACATACAAATATCTCAAGAGTGGAAGTCACGAGGATGGAAGCAGTCTGTTTGCAGTGGTGTCCAGCGACAGGACTAGGGGCAACGGGTGCAAATTGAAGCATAAGAGGTTTCAGTTGAATAGGAGGAAAAACTTCTTGACTTTGAGGGTGACAGAGCACTGGCCCAGGCTGGCCAGGGTGGTTGTGGAGTCTCCTTCTCTGGAGATATTCAAAGCCCGCCTAGACGAAGTCCTGTGTAACATGCTCTAGGAGAGCCTGCTTTAGCAGGGGGGTTGGACTAGATGATCTCCCGAGGTCCCTTCCAACCCTTACGATTCTGTGATTCTGTGAAAACTGCCTCTTTCATGTCTCTCTGCCATTAACGTGCCTCAGCTGGGACCCTGAAAGAGGAAATGTAAGCTGGGCAAGGCTCGCCCTGCTCTGTAATTGCCCCAATTTTATTCCTGAAAAGGGAATTTGCATCTTGGACCTGCTGTCTGTTGACGGATTTGGTTCTGCAATGGCTTTCGCAGCCGGTGAAACCTAATATTTTTGCCCCTTGATGCTTTTCCTAGCGAGCGTCATCGTGCCGTACTGTGACGTGGCATTAGCAACTATTGTCCCGTTGAGCCTGACTCGTGAAACTCTTTCAGGCATCAGTGGTAAGGGAGGGAGATCGAAGCTTCTCATAGCTGTGTCACATTTAATCTGCTGCCCCTTGATGACACGCAGATACGTGTGTTTAATCCAATGCTGTACTAAATTACCAACTTGGTCGCCCAGAGAGGTTGTAGATGCCCCATCCTTGGAAACGTTCAAGGTCAGGTTGGATGGGGCTTTGAGCAACCCGATCTCATTGAAGATCTAGCCTGATGAAGTTTGCAGATTTGAGTGGGGAAGGAGACACTCCGGAAGGGAGAGCCACCCTGCAGGAAGATCTGGATAGGCTGGAAGAGGAGTGGGCTAACAAGAACCTTATGAAGTTCAACATGGACAAGTGTAAGGTCTTGCACCTGGGAAAACATAATCCAGGAGTGCAGCACAGCCTGGGATCCACCCGGCTGGGGAGCAGCTCTGTGGGAAGGGACCTGGGGGTCCTGGTGGCCAACAAGCTCCATAGGAGTGAGCAGTATGCTGCTGCAGCCAAGAAGGCCAACAGGGTACGGGGGGTATCAACAAGGGCATCATTAGCAGAGATAAAGAAGTCATCATCCTGCTCTGCTCAGTGCTGGTCAGGCCACACCTGGAATCCTGTGCCCAGTTCTGGTCCCCCCTCTACAAAAAAGCTGTGGACAGGCTGGAGTGGTCCAGAGCAGGGCCACCAAGGTGACCCAAGGGCTGGGAAGCCTCTCTCAGACGGATGGGGATGGGCTGGGAGAGCTGGGTTTGTTCAGCCTAGGGAAAAGGAGTCTCAGAGGGGATCTCATCACCATGTACCAGTGTCTACAAAAAGGATGGAGACTCCCTTTTCACAAGGAGTCCCATGGAAAAGATATGGGGCAATGAGTACAAATTAATCCTAAGAAGATTCTGGTTGGACATGAGAGGGAAATTTTTCCCCATGAGAACAGTCACCCATTGGAATAATCTCCCCAGGGGAGTGGTTGACCCCACCACATTGGACACTTTCAAGCCTCAGCTGGACAGGGTGCTGGGCCACCTTGTCTAGACTGGGCTCTGGCCCAGAAAGGTTGGCCCAGATGATCCTTGAGGTCCCTTCCAACCTGGGATTCTATGATTCTATGATTCTGTGTCCCTGCTTATTGGAGGAGGGTTGGACTAGATGCTCTTCAAAAGGTCCCTTCCAACCCAAAGCCTTCTATGATGCTATGAACATCAGCCTTAGTTAATAGAAAACAACTCGTGCCCTGAACGTTCGGCTCAGGTTCTTCCTTCGCAGCTTGTTACTCTGGATCTGGATGGTTGATGGATGGAGGACCTGTGGTGAGAGCTGAGGAGGGCGGGAGCTTCAGGCAGGGGATTCAGGCAGGCTTAGAGCAGGAGTCTCCAGCTGCTGGGTGGTGGATCTTGCTCAGCCGAGCAGCGATTTTGCAGAGGAGTGACCTGTTTTTGCCGCTGCGATTGGCTGAGAGCTTCCCCTTGTAGAATAATTTTATCCGTATTAATCTTTGACTTCATTAAATGATGTAGTTTAGATCTTACGACTGTTTCAGACAAATCTTGATAAAATGCCATCAGCAAATTAAAACAATTATATTTTAAAGAAGCAATAAATCTCCTTCTCGGTCTCCCTGTTACCTTCCTTGGGTGTGATCAGTCATCTGGACTGGCGGGAGGAAGCACATGGCAAATGCTTCTATAGTTTTTATATTTTTATTTTTTTTTTCTCCATCGTTCATAGCATCCTCTTGGCCCTGTAACAAGGAACGAGCCGGGAGGAGCCGCTTTCTCGTTGCTTTGCTCTGCTTTTGCCAAAACAAGGGGCGGCTTCGGTGGTGGTGGGACGTGCCTGCAGCACGGCTTTAGTCATCTCCTTATTTTTATCTTGCGGCGTGCGTCATGCTGAATGGTCAACTCTTTTATTTTTAATATCCTTTTCACCTTAAGCCAGAAACGTGATGTTAAAAAGGCTGCAGTCAAGTGCTACTCCCAAATGAGTTCCTCGCCGATGCCAAGGGGAAGTTCCTACTATGAAATCCAGGGGTTTTTTTTGGGGGGGGGGGTCCAAAAGTGGTGTGCAAGGGTTTTTTACACAGCCACTGATTTTTTCAGATTTAATACGCTGCCTTGATAAACTTTAGGCAGGAGCTGTGTTCTTGTCCATCTTGGGAACTTGTTGTCACTCAAGATATTTTATGAAATTTGCCCCCCTCTCTTTTTGGGTATCTGCTGTATCAAGAAACTTTGCTGGGGCAGCCGGGACGTTGCCCTCGGTGCCGACAAAATCCTCCAAATTGGTAGACTGAGATGAAAAGGGACGTGTCTTTGGGAAATGAGTGACGGGGAGAGTCGCTGCAGGTCCGGAGGTACCCGGTGCTAATCCCTCGGTGATGAGTTGCCTTCTCCCCTTATTGCTGGGTTGCATTAAACTTCGCCCCGCTGCTGACTTTTCTTAGAGGCGATAGATGGGAGTATATTTTAAATTAATTTTACTACACTTTTTGTAATATTTTTGTTTTAAATAGATTTATAAGCAACTTGGGGGCTATTTCTCCAAATTTATGAAGATAATTTTCATTCTCTTGATAAGGTTAAATTTACACCTGCTATTTCCATATTAATTCACATTGCTAAGTGGATCTAATTTTCTTCCGTTCTTCTATCTAGCAAGTGTGGCCTTTCCTAATGCAATTTCCCCCTCACTAAATCACTGTGATCGGGAGTCATGATCGAGTTAAATTAACTTAAATTAATTTACTTAATAAGAGCTCCAGATCATTGTGAATGAGGTTAAGATTTATTGATTCTCCTTTTCACTCCTCCCCCTTATCTCTCTCTGCTTCGCAGGAGCGCAGCTCGGAAGGGCTGTGATTTGCTCGCCTGAAATTTCATTTGCTCCTATTGACATGGCGGTTGGTCATCGCTTAGAAATCGCGGGGGGATGCCCTCTCCCCGCGCGCAGCCTCTCGCCGCCAGGAGAGGGCTGAGCGAGTTGCTACCAAGACGTTGTGATGGATGAAGCGGCACGCTGAGCGATGGCGGCGCCGCTGCTCCTGCTTCCAACCTCTTTCCGTGGTTCGCGTGGTGTCAGCAGATACGGCCACCGGTAAACCAGGATGTCTGGGTTTCATAGATCCTACCCAGAGGCAGCAGAAGTTTTCTAGGGTTGAGGGTGCTGTAGGATTGTGGAAACTGCTAGAAAGGTTGGTAGGACGTCTGCCGTTGTGGCTGGCATCCTCCACCCCAACCCATCTTGGCTGGAAGGAGCAGATGAGGATAACGGCAGGAGGATGGGGGTTGGACTTGATGACCTCTAGTGGTCCCTTCCAACCCAAAACATTCTATGATTCTATGATTCTATGATTCTATGATTCTATGATGCTTCTGGCCACTGTGGGTACTCTGCATTGCAAAGCCACGTGCTCCACCGAAGGGACAATTGTCTTGCAAGTGGAGCAGGGCAAACGGGACAAACCCAAGTGCCATTGAGCATCCATCCTGAGGCAGCAGTGGGAAATGTCCGTGCCCCCCGGACGGAAGATGACGTGCCCATGATGGGCTCAGCCAGGAACCGTGCCAAGAGCATTGGCCGGGAGAAGGAGGGTGCACCAATTCCTGCAGGAGACCCCCTCTCATGCAGAGACAGAGCCACTTTAAGACACGTTTTTGGGAGTAGAGCCACCTCTGTGTAGCGGCTGATGTTGCGTTTACAGACCCCCGATGGGATGGGCGAGTTAAAGCCTGACCCACTTTGAAGAGTTTTCTTCTAAAATACTGATGCGTGTGTTTAAAGGAAAAGTAACCTGTCTGCAAATATAGTCTGGCACTGATGGAGAAGCTCAGATATTTCCTTCAGAAAACGTAGCGGCACCTCTTGAGGGACAGTCCTACCCCTCCAGCGCTATAAATAAGTAAAGAACAAGATAACGTAACGTTTGTCAGAGAAATGCCTGCTCAGTAGAAAAGACTTGTCAGCAGAGGATACGCTTGTGTGGTTTAGTTTTGTTTTCTTCTTTTCTTTCTGTTCCTTGGCCTGGAGCACGTTGAACGGACTAAGATGGAAACGAGAGCCTTCTGGGCTTGCGTCCTCACCGCCCGTTCCTCTGCAAAGCCTTTAGGGTTTTGCGCTGAAAGGTAAAGTGGGTGATGCGGGCTGTGAAATGGGCTGGTGCTCAGCCACAGTGGTGGGTGCAAGTCCCACTTCCCCAAGGCAAAGGGACCTATGGCCGAGCACCCAAGAGGAGGAGAAACCACCATCTCTGCCAGTCACCGTCTTTTCAGGAGGTTGAGATGCTGTCTGTTGGGTGGCTTGGACACACCGACCTCCCTGCCGCATCCCTTCCTTTCCTTCGTGGTGGGTGAGTTTTTGGTTTCCAATTTCTTTTTGGTCTCTTACCCATAGTTTGCCAGTACCCATTGCCAACCGGTCAACCCAACTTATCACCCAGTTCGTAGAATCATCAAAGGGTTTGGTTTGGAAGGGACCTTTGAAGAGTATCTAGTCCAACCTCCCTGCGACGGGCAGGGACATCTTTCACTAGATCAGGTTGCTCAAAGCCCCATCCAACCAGACCTTGAACACTTCCAATGACGGGGCCATCCGATGCTGCCTCTCTAGCTTCTGCTGGCCAGCGAAGGTATCTGCTGAGGGTGTGTGGAGGCCACCACTCTCCAGTGCTGTCCCCATACTTGGTCTCCTCTCTCATGCAACATCATCATCAGCTTTTCCCCCAAGTCCCACGCTGGATGCTGAGCTAATTTCATGCAGCCCCTGCCATCCCCTCCCGGGGAAGCTTTTCAGATTTTCCTTGCTATGTGATCCCATCTTGCTGACATGTCTTGAGCCCCGTTACACGTTTTCTTGCAGAAGAGAAATAGCAGTGATAGGTTAATGGTTGGACTTGATGATCTTAAAGGTCTTTTCCAACCCAAAAGATTCCATGATTCTATGATTCTAGTAGTTTCACCTCCTTGAGACAACGGTATCGTGTGGTTGGAAAGGGCGCTTGGTTTCCCCTTCTGTGATGGAGTATTTTCCACATCTGACCGGGGCGAGTGGAGCCACAGGTGCTGGTCTTGGTGTGCTGTCAGCGTGTAAGTTAACCCTTTCTTCCTAAACCCTTGGGGAAGGGAGACATGGTTGAACTAAAGTCTTGGGTTGCAAGGCAGAGGCTCACGTACCTCCAGGTGTTTCAGCCTGCACCGAGTTGTTTACCAGAATCCAAGCTGATGGGCAGTAACGCGTTAAGCCACAGTAATTCAATCACTTCTGAGCTTTTTGGTTGCACTCTGAGGCCCCCCAGGAAGTCCGTCTGTTCTGGAAACGGAATGGGTTCACCCAACTTTTGTGACATCTCTGGAAACTGTTGAGAAGTGTTGGAGATACATTGGTGTGTGTTGCTTGTCCTACAACCCAACATTGAGTAGCTTTGCCCGCGCTGGCAATTACAGAGCTGGAGTGGCCCCTGTGGGGAGCTTATTTGGGTCCAGTTGGGCATGGTTTAGACCTCATCTCACTTTTAGGGGAAATCCCTTCCTTCTCTGCTCGGTTTGCTTTGCCGGCACGGAGTTAACGATCACCAGCATGGACTGGGGCTTGCTGGGGAATTATTTCTAGCACTTGGGGAAGGTACTGCTGTATAGGGTGAAACACCGTGGGGCATATTTCTGGAGGCTTAAATGATGGAGAATGTCCTTCCTCGGCTTAAAAAACCCAACTTCTGGGAGGAAATGAAGATGTCCTTTTAAAATTTGTTATTGGCCGAGAATTGGAGAGAGCAAGGGAAAGGGCAGCCCCGGTTGTGCCTGCTGTGCTCTGGGGGCTATAACGAGGACGATCCCATAAATTATCCATATGCTGACTGCTTCTTCCAAAAAGGGACGTGGGGACGGCAGCAAATGTCCTAAAAGCCTGATTCCCCTAACAAGAGCCAGCCATCGTTAGAAGGACAACGCCGAAGCATCCCATGTGAGAACCACCTTGCTAAGTCACCACCGCAAGGTGTTCAGTTTGCAGGATTTTAAGATAGGAGGTTTTGAGAGCAAAACCTACCCAGAATTATGTTAAATATGTACATTTGTAAGAGACATCTCCCCGAGCGTCGTTCTGCAGTTTCCTATTTGAGGGATTCACACTTCTTCTCCAAAAGCAGCTGGAGTTGGTGGCTGTAGAAACCGGCTTAGTCTATGATCCATTAGCTTGATCTGGAGAGGACTTCTTTATTCCTGATATAGCTGTGAAAATAGAAAATCCAGCAGCAACGCCATGGGATGGAGACCAAAAGGTGCATGGGTTTAGCAACAGGTGGTGGAAGTAGGTAGAAGTGGGTTGGCAAAGCGGTTTTCGGTGCCGGCTCTGCCCGTGGTGTGCTCTGTGCTGGCAGGATCCTTCTCCCTCCATCCCTAACCACCGTCTCAGATATCTCAAGGAGAAGGCGACAGAGGCAAATAAATGACTCCTGATTATTTCTCCGTGTTGCTAAGCAGACATTGCTCTCGTGGATTTACTCAACGCACCTCCAGAAGTCATCAAGCGGTTTTGGAGAGCAAAGTTGCTGCTCTCCGTGCACCTTGGAGATGATGCAAGTTCATAGAATCATAGAATGTTTTGGGTTGGAAGGGACCCCTAGAGGTCATCTAGTCCAACCCCCAAAGGTCTGGAGATGTTCGTGTGGTTCTCCAAGAGGAAGGCGTGTTAAATCACGGCACGTTCCTGATCCTGAGAGGGGGTCAGTGGTTGGGGTTGAGAGCTGAGAGTGGAGTTTGGAGCCATAATGCACGACTGATGGAGGAAATCCATATTTCTCCGGTGCTGGGGTGTCATCTCGGAAGTTGCAGAGAAGACGCGGAAAACTGTTGACGTAGGCTTCTACCGTTGATAATTGCTGAGTGCTCTGCTTTAATCAAAGTTATCGTAGATTGTGAGCAGACAGGGATGGGTTTGGGTTTTTAAAGATCTCAGCAATGGCTGTCTTCTCTCCTCGGTCCATTTGTTTTTTTTCCACCGCTCGGTACCTTCACTTTAGTGGGAAGAAAGGGTCCAAGAGGTGGGATCCCGACCTCCTGCAGACCAGTTTGGAGCACAAACTGGACTGGTGCTGTGGTGGAGATGCTGCTCTTCCAGCTGGGGGAGCCTGCAAGGACCAGATTGCAATCTCCAATTTTTTTTGGGGGGGTTGTTCAAGCACAGCTTTATAAATTATTTATCTCATCTGGATGATGCTCCAGTGGGATTTTGCCTCCTCTGCTCCCAGCACCAATTGCTCCTGGATCTCCTCGCCCGTTGGCGAAGGATCGTGAGCATCGTAACCCTACGGGCAGAGGTTGGGGCACCAGGAGTTAATTTTATTTTATCAAGATGATAAAATACCCCTCCGCCTCCCCGGCTTTTGATGCGTTAATCTGAAAAAGGAGTCGAAATGTGACTAATGTCCTTAAAGTTCCTGTCAATTTTTTTCTTCCCAAATTCATTTGACATGAAAGTGAGAAGTAAACAGAAAGCCTGTGTTTAAGCAGATAACTTGGAAAGCCTTTTCCATCACATTTAAAAACGGCCGTGTCATGGATTCTGCGAATTGGCGGGTTCTATTTTGTTTTATTTTATTTTGTCTGTGTGGTAAATTTTCTTTTAATAATCTCGACGTGGTTTTACGAGGTTTAGGGCTAAGATTTTTTTTGAAGGGATGTTAAACCATTCTCCAAAATGACATCTCATTAAAGTGAAATTCATCTGCCGGGATTGGAGATGTTACAGTCAGGAGGAAAGTGTGGCTCCCATTTGAAAATACATATATATTTTTTTTTTTTCTCTAGGAAGTACTTTTAATCTTTTTAATGAGGATGGTACGAGATACACAACCCCGTATTGTTTCTGAGAAGCCCTGACATCTGGCCTAGCATAATCCAGTTTCTGTTAGGGACTGGTTTAGAGGCTTTAAAAAACAATGTCGCCTCTTTTGGGCAAAGCCCGGGATTAATCTTTCATGCGCTCGGTGCTCCCCCCTTGCAGAAAGACAGGGACTTTATAACACTCAGGCTTCCCTTTTTTCTTTTCTTTTTTTTTTCTTCTTCTTTTTTATTTTATTTTTTTCTATTTCTTCTTTCCCCTCTTTCCCCCTCTTTTTTCCTCTTTCCTTTTTCCCTTTTTTCTGTTTCCTATTTTTTCCTTTTTTCTTTTTATTTTCTTTTTCCTTTTTCCCCCTTTTCCCTTATTTCTTTTTCCTGTTTTCTATTTTCCTTTTGCCTTTTCCCCTTTTTTCTCTTTTTTCTCTTTTTCTGTTTTTCCCTTCTTTTTCCTTTTTGCCTTTTTCCTTCTTTCCTTTTTTCTTTTCCCTTTTTTCTCTTTAAAATCTTCTTTCTCTCCTTCCATTTTTTCTTTTTTCCTTTTTCCTTTTCCCTTTTCCCCTTTTTCTCTTTTTTCCTTTTCCCCCCTTTTTCCTATTTTCTCTCCTTCCATTTTTTTCTTCTTTCCTTTTGCCTTTTTGCCTTTTTCCCCTTTTTTCTCTTTTTTCTTTCTGCTTTTTCTTTCTTTTTTCCTTTTTTCTTTTTCCTTTTTCCTTTTTCCTTTTTCCTTTTTTCTTTTTTCTTTTTTCTTTTTTCTTTTTTCTTTTTTCTTTTCTCTTTTCTCTTTTCTCTTTTTTCTTCTCTTTTTTCTTTTTTCTTTTTTCTTTTTTCTTTTTGCCTTTTGCCTTTTTCCCTTTCCGCCTTTTTTCCCCTTTTTTATCTTTTTTCATTTTTTCCTTTTTGCCTTTTCTCCCTTTTTCCTTTTTTTCCCTTCCTCCTCCTCTTTTAGTCCTCATCCCCCCCCCCCCCCCCCTTGCTTTCCCCCCAAACAGAGCTGCCAGCTCGGCGCTTTCCCAGGCTGAGCAGCAGATTCAGCTCTGCAGCAGGCGCCGGGGGCCGTACCAGCCCTCTCCATACCCGGGCTGTCCCCCCCAGTCCTCCCAGTCCCCCCAGTCCTGTCCTGTGCTGGGATGTTGTATTTTGTGCTGTTTTTGCATGAATTCAGGGCTGCCGGCGTTGGAGGGGGAGCGCTCCAGTTTCCTCCTTGAAGGGTCGGCCACAGTAATCGAGCTCTACTTTGGAGGAACTAATGAAAACAAAATAAAAGCAGGACTCAGAGGTTAACTACCAGCTTTAAATGCATATGAAAATACTTAAGAATAATGGGATTTTCTTTTTTTAATTTTGGTTAATGGAGTAGTCAAGTTTTGAATGGATTCTATTAAAAATAAAACTGTCACAGCCGAACCTGGGGAGGCAATGATGGGTTATTTACTCGGCAGGGTGTTGTGTTGATCTTGGATCAGCCCTTTCCCCTGGAGCCTGGAGCATCCTTCTTGGGTGACCCCACCATTCCCTAAACCCGGCTCTTTTCTTGCCGGGAGATCTTGCAGCTTCATCACGTGCTGCATCTGTGTTGGCTGTGAGCAGAAAAAGGAGATGTTTGACTGGGTTGGCTGAAAAAATGGAGAATTTCTGCTTTTTTCCCCTCCCTTTCTGAATTACTGGGGTATAGCCCTTGCCTTGCGTTATTTGGGGGAAGTGCCTTGCATTTCCTGGAAACATTCAAGGCCAGGTTGGATGGGGCTCTGAGCAGCCTGATCTAGTTAGCAGTGTCCCTGCTGACTGCAGGGGGGTTGGACTCGATGACCTCTAGTGGTCCCTTCCAACCCAAAACATTCTATGATTCTATGATTTCCTGCAGACGTACGGAAAATAACCTTTATTTTTCCATGGGCATAAGGCACCTGGGATAATCTGGTTTCTTATTTGGCTGCTGAAAAGTGACTTTAGATCTGTAGCCCAACAGACGTCTTCTTCTCTGGATTTAAGGGAAGAAATGTGGAAAGCTGGGGTTTGGCCGTAGGGAGATCGTACGGACACGGAAATGGTGAGCGTAGTTGAGAATAAAAGCGACGTCTTCTTATTTAGCATCATCAGGGCATAGTTTTGCTATTGTAATACATAAACCTAGCCAAACTCAGATGTCTCCCTTAAGTTAAAGATATGTAAGAGGTGGTTTCCACCACCAGGGTCTCTTTCCCAGCGTCTGCTGAGAACCATCCTCCTGGCAAACTCGGAGCTTGGCGCCGGCTTTCTGCTCCATGAGATGTTGAACTCTTGGCCTGGGATGCCTCCGTTGGATGGAAATGAGCTGGAAGCCAACCAGTCCATAGCCTGGATAACGTATAAATGGAAAATCTTCCTTCTCTTTCATGTTTTTTATCTCTGAAAGGAAAGTTGGATGGTGCAAAACCACTGGAGAAGAGCATGGTGCTGTCCCTTGTGGCAGCCAGCAGCTGCATCCACAGTAGGACTTTTGGCTGGATCAGGACAACCTTTTGAAGCTGGTCTCCTGAGTGGAACATCTCTAGTTATTTGGCTTCAGGTAGCTTCACAGACCAGTCTTGGAGGCTCAAACTCAACCCCTTGTAGGTGAAACCAGTCCCAAGGATGCTCTCCAGCTGCTGGTGGGCCCTGGATCATCAAGACCAGGCAGGAGCAAAGTAAAGGACAGGTTTTTGCTGGAGTTTCATTTGTAGTGTGGATGTTGGGTCCTCAGCACCAGGTTGCCTCTATGGATCTGAAGAGTCCATGCTACTTTTTAGAAGAGATACAGCCAGCATGGGTCAACAGTGTGGGCACCAGCCTGGAAGCAGGAGATTTTGGATCCATGCTGGCATCTGTGAACGCCTGTTTGGGTCAACCCCTTTCTGTTTCCAGCCTGCCGCCTTTCCTCTATCTCCCCTTGAGAACGAATCCTTCATGCTGTGTCCTACTGCAAGGGCAGAGAGAAGAGGAGATTCCCCAGGCCAAGGTGATTTCAGCGGTAGATGTTCACCTAAATGCCAGTTCCTACACCCATGACGCTTCTTTGACCAAAGGGCCCTGTAGAAAAGGATAAACCAAAACGATAACGAAGCTAAAAAAAACCCCAGAGGCTGCATTTTAATAAAGCTGTTGGTTTTGAGGGGTGCAAGGGAGTAATGGGTGTGAAATTGGTGTGAAAAACTCCAAGCCCACCATTTCCCAGTTGCGTTGCGATGCCGCACGAGCATTACCAGCTCCCAGGGCTGGACAAGCCAAATGGAAAAATCCCTTAGGGATGTAAAAGCGGCATGTAGGGCATTGCCTACGTTGTATAACAGTGCAGACATGCTCGTAAGTGGTTGCGTGGCTTCTCAACGAGCTACCGCTCATCAGCGACGTCTTGCTGACTGGCTGCTCCCACCCTGTGGCATATTAAGCTAATATGTTTTACTTAGTGTTTATAATAGGCAGAGAGCACACGCACAATTGGTTAGTAGAGGATTTGCTGATGAGTGGTAATTCATTAGCCGGGATTTTTTTTCCCCTCTTTTGTGACCGCCTCTCCTTGCTTTCAGAGTACGGCAGCTATCAAAGAAAAGCAGAACATCCTTAGCGAGGAGGTTTATACAGATTAAAAGTTGGGAGTTTTCAGCTGCGGATCAGCAGTTTTGAGTCGGGGCTGGATCATCTGGTGCAAGAACTCAGGTGGAAGACAGGAAAGTTTGTGCCCAGGCAACTGGAGAGGTCATCTCCAGCGTTAGGGAGTCCATCCAGTCATAAGTGGTGGCCGCCAGGGCGCAGTGTTTGGCCCAGTTCTGTTCAATATCTTTATCCATGATCTGGACGAGTGGATGGAGGGCACCCTCAGCCAGTTTGCAGATGACACCGAGCTGGGTGGGAGTGTAGATCTGCTGGGGGGGGGAGGAGGGCTCTGCAGAGGGACCTGGCCAGGCTGGATCCATGGGCCCAGCCCAGTTGGGTGAGGGTCAACAAGGCCAAGGGCCGGGTCCTGCCCTGGGGTCACCACAACCCCAGGCAACGCTCCAGGCGTGGGGCAGAGGGGCTGGAAAGCTGCCTGGTGGAAAAGTCCCTGGGGGGGTTGGTGGAGAGGGGGCTGGAGATGAGCCAGCAGGGTGCCCAGGTGGCCAAGAGGGCCAGCAGCATCCTGGCTTGTATCAGGGGTGGGGTGGCCAGCAGGAGCAGGGCAGGGACCGTGCCCCTGTGCTGGGCACTGGGGGGGCTGCCGCTTGAATGCTGGGGTCAGGGTTGGCCCCTCACTACAAGAAGGCCCTGGGGGGGCTGGAGCGTGTCCAGAGAAGGGCAGTGGAGCTGGGGAGGGGTCTGGAGCCCCAGGCGGCTGGGGTTGGCTGGGGGACTGGAGGCTGTAGCGAGGTGGGGGTCGGGCTCTGTTCCCAGGGAAGGGGCGATGGGACGAGGGGCAATGGCCTCAAGTTGTGCCAGGGCAGGGTTAGGTTGGCCATGGGGAACAATTCCTTCCCCAAAGGGCTGTCAGGCACTGGAAGGGGCTGCCCAGGGAAGAGGTCGAGTCCCCACCCCTGGGGGGATTTAACAGCCGGGCAGCCGTGGCGCTTGGGGCCAGGGTTTGGGGGTGGGATGGCAGGGGTAGGGGAAGGGTTGGACTTGATGATCCTAAAGGGCTTTTCCAACCTAAACCATTCTATGATTCTATTCACCCTTTGTAACCCAGGTTTCAGCAGCGACCGAGTGGTCTGGCCAGATGAGCTCTGCTTGGGGATACAGTTTTCCAAATTGCGCACATGTCGTATTTAAAACTTATTTTTGAAGCAAGTTTTTAACCTTTGGAAGTGGTTTTTCTAAGGCAAATAATCCCTCCCAACAGCATCTTATTTTGAGAATATTCTGTTCCAGCGCTGGGTATTTCCACAGTCACCGACTTTTCACCGGACGGTGACAGCCACAGGAGTGAGCGATGTATTTAATTGCTAAATTTCTACCCTACGAAGGGATGAGTAACAGCAGAGCTGCTTTTTTTCCCACCCCTTTCCCCAAATGGTTTTGGCGACGAAGGCTCCTAACTTCATAGAATCATAGAATGTTTTGGGTTGGAAGGGACCCCTAGAGGTCATCTAGGCCAACCCTCAACTTCTCCAGCCTTCCAGCAGATTGATCTGAGAAGTTTTCCTGTGCCGATTCCGGTGTGAAAGTTGGTATTTAGAAAAAAAATAAGAAAAAAAAGAGGTGGAATGGCTGAATGGCAGCTCCGTGCTGCAGAAATGACCCAAATCACTTCTTATCGGCTCCCGGTGATGGTAAAATTGCGATACCTTTGTGGAAACCTCGCCGTGAGCTGCTGCGCTGAGCCAAGTCCAACTGCCGTCGGCATCTGGGCTGCCCCGCGCCGGGCTGTGCCCGGGCAGGTCTCGGGGCTCAGGAAAGAGCAAACTGGTTTGTGGGGGCAAAGAGGTCACTTGGCAAGTGCTGGAGCATTGTTTTCAACTGATTAATTCTTTCCAGGCTAAATAAACATTTAGTCTTCTTTCAGGCTGAAGGATGGATCCATCTGTTTCTTCCTGGCGTGAAAAAAAAAACAAAAACCAATACGATATTCTAAAAGGTTGGAAGAACCTCCTGGATTAGCGAACGTGGAAGGTGCTGCTCCTGCTCTGAGCAAACCCTTTGCCGGCAGCAACCGGGCTGTAGGAAGCGAAGACCGAGCAGGTACCTCGCTCTGCCGCTTCGTTAATCACTCTTCGTTAATGACTCTTCATAAATAAGATCTCCGAGAGCTTTGTGGGGCAGCAGCAGCCCTTCTCCAGGGGCTGGGAGATGCTCCAAGCCATGGAGGGAAGGCACGGAGGAGGGAGATTGTAGAATCATAGAATGTTTTGGGTTGGAAGGGACCCCTAGAGGTCACCCAACCCAACGCCCCTGCAGGAGCAGGGACACCTTGAACCACATCAGGTTGCTCACAGCCCCGTCCAACCTGGCCTGGAATGTTCCCAGGGATGGGGCCTCCACCCCCTCTCTGGGCAACCCCTGCCAGGGTTTCACCACCCTCATCGTAAAGAATTTCTTCCTTAGATCCAGTCTTATATCCAAGTACCCCACGGCAGCCGGCTTGCGCGTCTCTCCCGGGTTAGGTCAAGCATGTTTTGCCCTTGGGCTGAGCTAATGAGTATTTCCAGTTGAGTTTAAGTCTATGTTACACCCAATATGGCAACAAATACCTAAATAATAAGTTATATTCATACCTTACCATACACCCAAGACCTACATAATCAGCTTTCTCCATCCCTGGACATTTATTTCCTTCTGCTGCCTTCGAAATAATCAGAATTAGCTCGTTGAGGACTGAGTTTTACCACTCCTGCCAGGTTTAATCTCTCCCCAGCAGACCACTGCCGTTTCCTCTTTCTACACCCAAATTCTTTGGTGGAGGTTGCCCTGGGACAAAGCTGGGGTGTTTCCTCTAAACATCTTTTTTTTTTTTTTTTGTTAATGGGTCTGTGGTTTTTGTATTGGATGATCTTTATTGAGCAGAAGTGATGTGAGGACTCATCAGAGGTACTTTGGATGTCTCTAACCACTGTGAGGATCTTCTAAATTGATTTCTTTTACCTTGCCTGCTGCTTTAACATCAAGTTGGGGAAATCATTTCTGGCTTTATCACAAAATCCCAGAATCCCAGCATGGAAGGGGTTGGAAGGGACCTCAGGAGATCACCCAGCCCAACCTCCCTTGCTCAAGCAGGCTCACCCAGAGCAGGGTGCACAGGCCTTCATCCAGGTGGGCTTTGAATATCTCCAGAGAAGGAGACTCCACAGCCCCCTTGGGCATCCTGGACCAGGACTCGGTCACCCTTTATCCTCTGCCTGTGTTCCCTTCTTGCTTCGGGTGAAGCTTCGGCTTCACGCCCGCCCTTGGCACGGGTGCCCCTTCGGCGGGGGCTCACGGTGAAGCCGACCATCTGCGCCCGGCAGCTTCCCCGCTCCCCGTCCGTCCATCCATCCATCCCCGGGTGGCGGCCGGGCATCGCAGCATCTGCGGCTCGTGCTGCCCGCCAGGCTCGCCTGGAAGGAGGATTTGCAGAAGGATACGGGGAGGTCGGAGAGGTCACAGCTGTTAAAGCTGGGAAAGCGGGAAAAAAAGGGCAAAGGGGTTCCCAAACTTGGCACAAGTGCCGCAGCCACCTGTCCGCGAGCCTCAACGGTTTTCCGAGCCGAAATATGTTTTGATTGCAAATAATTTCCTTTAATCCCCCCCACCCCCCAAAACAGATCGGGATTTAATAATTGCTGCTTGAATTATCGCTAGCGAATTCAGATCGGTGCTGCCGTCCTCCGGCAGGGAAAGGAGCGCCTGAACGGAGGTGGCGAGGGACAAATCCCCGGGGAAACACCAAAGCTGTTCCGGTTCGGGATATTTTATATGGAAAAAGGTTTTATGACTCGATAAGGAGGAGCAGGGGGTGCAGAAGGCAGCACCCCTGCTTGCTTTAAATTCCTTTTTAAATGCAAGAATAAAAGGGGGCAAAGGAGAAACGTTCTTTTTGGCATGGGAAGGAACTTTCTTTGTGGGAGTTGCGTTCATGAGTGAGACAGCGGGAATGTTTTCCTGTTCCCTCCTAACAAATTCCAAATCTCTTCTCCACCTAAAATAACCTTGTTTCAGCCCGAAACAGGGCACTGCTATAGCGGGAATCGGGGCGCGGACATGAGCTCTCAGTCAGGTGGAAGAGATGGGAAGATTCTTGGAAGCTCCAGCGTGGAAGTCCAAAGACACGAGTGGGTTGGATTTTTTTTCCATCCGTGTAAAAAAAAAAAACTGCGTGGGACAGGGCGATGGCTTTGGCGAAGTGAGCTAAAAAGTTGCGGTTTTATTCTTATATTAGGTAAAAATCTCCTTCTGCCATTTTTGTTAATACTTGGCAAAGCTGAAATTTCCTTCTAAGCATGAACAAGAGGAACGGGAATTCAGGCGAGCAGCTGCAGGGGCTTCAAAAAAGGAGCACAGCCTTGAGGGGTAAAGAAAAAGCTGCTTGAAAAAAAATAAAATACCAAAAAAAAAAGTGTGTCCAGGTTGCTTCTGAGTGCTTAAGCACCCCCATCTTGGACCTTTCTCCAGGAGGGATTATTTTTGTATCGGGGTTACTTCTTTTCTGCGCTTGAGCAGTGCACATGGCTTGCTCTGAACAGGGAAGTTTTTGGTGATGGAGGTGGTGGTGGGAAGCCAGGGCTCTTGTCTTCTGCGATGGGTGGGATCCACCACTAAAATGTTCTTCAGGAGCTTAGAATCATCACATCTTAGGAGGGTTTGGGTTGGAAGGGACCTCTGAAGATCATCTAGATCAACCCTTCTGCCACGGGCAGGGACATCTTCCACTAGATCGGGTTGCTCAAAGCCAACCTCCCCTTGGTGAGGCCAACCTCACCTTGGTTCTCCACAACGTAAGGTGGTGGGTGGATGTTTTTCTCCTTGGAAGGGTTGAAACGTAGCGTTTCTATGTGGATCCCGGCATCCTGTATCAAAGCTGCTCTAGTAATGTGTTTTCTTTTTATTTTGGCCATGGTGCTGTTCTGAACTCCCAGGGTTTTCAGGATAAAAAAACCTGAAGAATAAGAAGGGAGAAAAAAAAGACCTCCTTGGACGACGCATGAAGCTGTGTGGTTGGGTCTAACGAGGCACCCTGTCACCGCTTGTCATCGCGGAGGTTAATCTTTTATTGTCAACGGGTTTGTGTTGGGGCTGGGTGAGTGTTAGGCAACGCCGCCCTTACCCCTGGACCTCCTCCCCGGTCCCAGGGCATCGCAGCGGGCGCCTGCAAATCTCCATCACCTCCACCTCGTGCTACCCAAAACTCTCCGGAGGCTGGGGTCTGGCCAGGAGGGTTTCTCAGCAGAACCTCCACGTGAAATCGGGTAAGAAGCGTTTCGTCAAGAAGCTGAGAGTGCGCTGCCCGCCCGGGGAGCGGGGCTTTGGGCTGCTGGGAGACTTTTTGCCTGCGTTTGTGAAACTCTCGGCTCCTATTTTGCTTTTTTTTATTTTTTTTTTTATTTTTTTTTTTTTTCTGTTGGCGATGCTGAAGCAAGGCTTCCTCCGGCAGGTTTTTTAAAATTTTATTTTATGAGAACAGTCGGTTATGACTCCCCAAGTGCCGTAAAAGTTAATGTGATAGTCGCTCTGCGCCTGTGCTCATTTTTATAATTTTTTATTTTATGAAACAGGACAGGGAGCTTAGTGACTTATTACTATTCATTTCGTTTCAATGCGGTAAATATTGATTCAGTTGGGGGTTTTCAATTTAAACCACTCGGCGATTATATAAAATATTACTAGCCTCTGAAATTATGCTTACCGATCCCTTCGGCTGCTCATTAATGAAGGAGTGCAATTTTTAGATCCCTTTGCTTTCATCATTCTAATAAATGGGCTAAGCTCCCTTTTCGCACAGAAGGTGCTGTAGACTCAGCTAGCAGGGGCTTGACAGCCTCGATGCAGCTCTTAATTTGGAGCTGGTTTCAAAGGATTTTGTATTTTATTTTTTTTTTTTTGTTGTTGTTTCGAGACACGTAGGTCTCTTCCTCTGGTTTTTCAGCCGTGATGGAGCTGGGGAACGACAACCGGGATAAATGGAGCTTGTTTGGCCCTGCACCATTCAAAGATGACATGTCTTGGGCTTCTCCCACCATGGGTCCTTGGGTATTGCCTGAACTCAAAGGACCCGTTTATATGTGTTGTGAAGAATGAGAAAAGAGATGTGGGAAGAGGGAGAGGGGGAACGAAGCCTGACCAGTGTAAATAGCAATGGTAGAAGGGTCCCGTTAGCTGTGGAGAAGCTGGTCGCTTGGGGCATCCTACGGATGATGGGTATTCTCATGGCAAAGTTCTACATGTAACCGGCTCAGTCAACTCACAAAGCGTTGCTTCAACATGGGACAGAGGTGTTGAAGAGTATCCTTGTAGGGACGGGGTTAAACAAGCCTTTGGAAAATTTCTTAGGTGCCCCTGTGGGCTTGGTTGCAAGCTGGTGGTGGTTGGGTTGTAGGCTGGGGATGTTGTCCATCCCTAGATGAGCCCGTTGGATTTTGCAGGGGCTTTTCCTTCCCATTCTTGGGCCTTTCCATTCCTGCAGTCTCCTGTTGAGCCCTTTGGAATGCGAGCTCCTTGCCATGCTCCTCCTGGCATCTTCTCACTAGAAGGACATGAGTCTGTGATGTCCATATGCCACTTGCCCTGAAAGATCAGAGCAAACTTCTCCAGCCTGCCTGTCCCGAGGCTTTGGAGAACAGGACAAAGGTGGATGCAGCATCATAGAATCATAGAATCCTAGAACATTTTGGGTTGGAAGGGACCCCTAGAGGTCGCCCAATCTAACCCCCCTGCCGTGAGCAGGGACACCTTGAACCAGATCAGGTTGCTCACAGCCCCGTCCAACCTGGCCTGGAATGGTCCCAGGGATGGGGCCTCCACTACCTCTCTAGGCAACCCCTGCCAGTGTTTCACCACCCTCATCATAAAGAATTTCTTCCTTAGATCCAGTCTAAACCTACCCCGGTGTAGTTTGAAACCGTTACCCCTGATCCCCGGATGTCCCGATGGGATTTGAAAGGAACTAAAACATTCAGATCTTAGGGAGCATCCCCACATGCAACAGTTGAGCGTTGTCAAATTTTGGGGTTAAGCAGCGGGGCAGGAAAGATGAAAAGTCTTAATCGGTGGGGAAGAAACCAGCTGCTGGTTGCAAAGTGCCTTCAAGATGAGAAGAGGGGAAAGCTCAGATTGGCCTCAAGTTCTCTGCTCCTTTTAAATGCAACAAGAATACGCGATGGCCAGGAGGAGACTCAGAAATCATCTGGTTTAGCAAGAGCTGCATTAATTGGATCAATGCTAATATGTGATTTAAAATACATTGTCAATGGAGCAGAGTATTTGGCCGAGAACCTGGTGTGACGGGTGAGTTACGATGTTGTATCTCTTGGGGCAGAGACATTCTTCTTTGTGTTGTGCTTTGCACAGCACTTAACCCTTGGTGGACTTCCCCGAAAATAAGTGATGATGTGGCCAAAAAGGACCTGGATGAGCCTTCAAATCGGAAAAAAAAAGAACTAAAACTCGGCTGCTGTGCACGCTGCCGTGTAGCCAACGTACATAATTAAACACTGCTTTAAATACCACTTTTAGGCTGGTTTTAAGGGTGGTAGTAAACTACCTTTGCAATAATCAATAGATTTTTAGACTACTTGCATATTTCAAACTTGCCAGCCCGATTTCCCCGAGTATTTAATAGCTAATCTTACCAATTTGTTGCGGCGTGATTGAGACCGCTGCGGTGAAGGTGACCGCAAATGTCTTTGCCATAATGCCTTTGTGCGAGTGGATTTTTGCCTGCTAAATTCAAATAATTTCGCCTTTCTTATGCAAACTCTTTGAGTAATACGCTCCTCAGGTTGTTGGGTACCCATTGCTGAAGAGAAATCCATATTCCTTTAATAGGAAGATTGAAAAGGAGTTTCTAAAGTCCTGCTTGAAGTAGTCGTTGTTGGGATTTGAGGACTTCATTTGCGGTGGACGATCACGCAGCGCATGGCACGCGCTTGGAGTTTTGGAGCAAGGTGGACAGCTTCCACCAGAGACCGACAGAAGTTGGGGACCAACAGAAGTTGGGTACCAACTTCCCCAGATCCCGTTGAAGTCCCCTCTGTGAGCTTCAATCACTTTAGGATTTTTAATTGCTTTGTAAAATGATAGAATCATCAAATCATGGAATGGGTTGGGTTGGAAGGGACCTTTGAAGAGCATCCAGTCCAACCCCCCTGCCATGGGCAAGAACATTTTCCAACCAGATCAGGTTGTTCAAAGCCCTGGCCAACCTGACCTTGGACATGTCCAGGGATGGGTCATCCACAGCTTCTCTGGGCAACCTGGTCCAGTGTTTTACCACCCTCAATGGAAAAATTGTCTTCCAAACTGACCCTCTTTGAGTTTAAAACTGTTGCCTCTTGTCCTATCACTACAGGCCCTGGTAAAAAGCCTCCATCTTCCTTATCAGCCCCCTTAATATATTAAAAGGCCTCAAGAAGGTCTTCCCAGAGCCTTCTCTCCAGGCTGAACCACCCCAACCCTCCCAGCCTTTCTTCACAGCAGAGCTGTCCCAGCCCTTGGACCATTTCCATGGCCTCCTCTGGCCCCGCTCCAACAGGTCCCTGTCTGTCCTGGGCTGGGGACCCCTGAGCTGGACGCAGGGCTCCAGGGAGGTCTCAGGCCAGCGGAGCAGAGGGGCAGAATCCCCCCCCTCGCCCCGCTGGCCACGCTGCTGGGGATGCAGCCCAGGAGACGCTTGGCTTTCTGGGCTGCCAGCGTGCGTTGCCAAATATTTTGGTCTCTTGCGACGACGGGAGATACCGTACCAGTGGGTTTGTGTTCTGCTGGTGTGGTTTATCTCCTTACGGTAAGGAACCGATTTGGACTTCCAAAAGCCAGGTAGCAAGCAGGAGATTTTTCCTTTAATATTGCAAAGCCAGGCGGTCGCTCGCGTTTGTGCCACCCAGGAACACGATCCGGTTATTGCGATGGAGGCTTGCGAAGTCATTTGTCCTTGTTGGTGGAGTATTTATGATGGCAGCTCTGGATGGTGTTTCCCTTAGATTGAATTTCAGCAGCTGGCAGGAATTGCTCCCCTTCTCCCCATAGGTTGCTTTTTTGCTTGTCAGGACACATCGTCGCATCTTACCTGTTTGCTCTTGTCCTTTGATTTAATTCCTGGCCGTAGGTACAACCCAAGCCTGGGAATCTTTGGAATTTCTATACTGCTCTATACGTATGTATTGGCTTCCTCCTCCCCTTTTATTTTTATTTTTTTTTATTTTATTTTTTTTTTTTAATGCCTGCTCAATATTCAAGGAACATAAAACCGTTCGCCACTTATCATGAGCCGTTATCGCAACAACTCTTCGCAATTATTAATAATAGCGCTTAGTTTCGTGTATGGCTTTTCATTACAGCTCTCGAGGCGAATAATAGATGCCGGGAAGTATTGCTGATGGTCGGGTCGCAGGCTGGGAAGCAGCAGAGCTGTCGTTCCTTCTTCAAGAGAGCAGGAGAGCAGGTTTTGAGCCATTTCTGTGGTTCTTGGTGGGCACCTACCACAAGGGGAACCTCTTGGCCATGCTCCTCTGCACCGTGCTGTGTCCTCCTTACAGACCATGACTGCGTTTAGATGCCGATGAAGATGCTGTAGGATCTGCAGTGGGCATTTTGGTCCACCCTACCCTTGCATGGGGAGCTGTGTTTTGGGGGAAGAATGAGGTAAATGTGAGTAGGTGATGGATGTGTCCTGCTGTGGCCAAGCCCTGGGCAGGTCATGTAGGCCAGCCAGTCCCAGCAAGGTGCTGGGGAGCCCTAGAACCTCCCAAGCCTTTGGGGTGTGAGTCTTCCTCCTTAGAGATATTAAAAACCTCCATCTAGACACAGTCCTGGGCTACCAGCTCTGGGTGGCCCTTCTTGAGCAACGGGTTGGACCAGATGACTTCCAGAGGTTCCTTCCAACCTCAACTGTTCTGTGGTTATGTGTTCTCTCCTCAAGACCTCTGGGCATTGCTGTTGCCAAGCGTGGCACATCATATCTTGAAGCACCAGGATGTCCAGGGGTATGTGAGATTTCATATAAAAAATAAGGCAGGTGGTTGGACTCGCTGCAAGCCCGAGATGACTTGGTCTCGCGTGAACCCTGGGAGACCTGGAGTTTGCTGGTGGGTCAGAGAGCTCCTGCTCCATCTTTGCTCTGCAGAACAGCTTTTTCCAAACCCATCCTTGAATTCTCCATCCCGTGCTTCTCTCTCTGCTGCCTGGTTTTCACAGTTGGGTGGTGGATGTCTTCAGCTTGAGTCCAGAAAGTAGCAGGCACCCAAGGTTTGGGTGATGAGCACCATGCCACTGGGAAAGGCGACTTGTTTCTTTTCTTCTGCAAGTTAGCGATGGTTTTGGTTTGTTTTTTTTTTTCCTTTTGTTTTGGGGGTTGTTTTTATTTTCTTTTTTCCCAGCTCAGCAAGGTTCAGCGGTTTGGCCTTGTACACCGCAAGGCGTACGAAACACCCGGTTTAATTTGCGGTTAGATATCTGTTAAGATTGCATCCACTTCCCCAGTCAGCACTTAATTGGCAAGTCGCTTGATTTAACAGCGTGGGAGCCGGCACCGGAAAAATGGCTGGAATAAATCACTGCCTGACGCCAGAAAATAGATATAATCTCAACATTAACTACATTAATAGTAGCAGGAGCCGAATTAAGAAAGCCATAAAGTATAGGCAGGAGAATATAAATTATAACCATCTCGCTGTCTTCTCCTCCACGCTCTGCTTTCCTTCCTCCCCCGGACCCTCGCCCAGCCGGTGGCATGCGGTCGGGCCGATGTTGGCTCTCACTTGGGACAGGTTGTGGTTGGCTCTGTTGGGGACAGGATGAGGAGCAATGACCCCACCCCTTTTCCAATTTGTGTCGCTTCTTCGGGGGCACCACCAGACTTGGCCTAATCAGTTTTAGCGGCTTAATATTGATTTCGAAAGGATCCAGAATGCGAGGTAATTGCTCTGCTGTTGCAATCATGCATTTCATTTCTTCCCTCCTTGGCCCTGGCTGTGGCCATGTGGTCTTTTATGGTCCTCTGATCACATATATTTTTAACCTGATTATTTTGGGCTGGGCAGGGGGAGGCAAAACACTTTCTAATGATGTGGAAGGAAATCTTCATTAGGGTACGGGCTTTGCGCATCTGCACGTGGTGAAGTGGCCATCCCCCAGGTCTGGAGGAACCCATGGCAGATCCCTCAGCTCTTTGCCGTTGGGTATCCGTGTTGTTGTTTCCAGGCTGTTTTGGGGAAAGCTGTGCCTTCATTTCCCATCTGTGAAAACAAGGGAAAGCAGCTTGGGTAAGCGCCGTGAGGACTTGTTTTCCCTGTCGCTGTGGGAGAAGGTGGCCTTCACGACTTCTCCTGCTCTTCAAGAAAGCCTGGTGAGACCCAGGGAAGGTCTCCCTCCAGCTTTTGCATGCCATGGGGTGCAAAAAACCATCTCAGCTCTTCCACCTCTTGCTTTTTCCATTTGTGCTGGCATCAGCGCTTTATAAAGTTGGAAGCGCATCTGGTTCGGTTGTTTCTTTTTAATCAGGCGTTAGGTCCAGCTTTGGTTTGAAAGATGACATTTTTAGGTTTTGCTGTAAACATAGTGGAGATATTTGGCAGTCCTGGGATGGAGGTGGTGGCCGAACATCCTTGGATGATCGTCTGAGGATGATCCTTGGATGATCATCCCGCATCCTG
Source organism: Butorides virescens (assembly GCA_017310255.1). Lineage (NCBI taxonomy): Eukaryota > Metazoa > Chordata > Aves > Pelecaniformes > Ardeidae > Butorides > Butorides virescens. The sequence goes on along the minus strand of JADKXX010003350.1, from coordinate 20,792 downwards.
AGCAGGAAAATGACCTAAAGGTGCCAAATTGGCACCTGCCTGCTTGCGAGCTTGTGCCTTAGAACATCATTAAAATCTTTTTTCATCCACCTTTGCACCGAGGGGGTGATGTCAAGGGGGGGATGATGATGCCATGGAAGTGACCGTAAGCGCAAGATACATCCCACCTTAATGTGTCCATGGAGGGGCCATGTCATTGCCACGAGCTGGACGCTGGTTTAGGGTTTATTTAAGAAGTTTTCCCTATTTTATTTTTTCATTCTGGAGCCGTGGGTTGCTCTGGCTCTGGTGCCAGCAGAGGGAGACAGCTCTGTACGAGTCTTCCATGGGCAAGGCTGACGGCTAATTTTGTTTTAATGAGAGAGCAACAGTGAATTTTTTTGGGGGCTTCGCATGCACGTTGAACACCCATTGCTTCACAGCGCCGACATCCTGAAATCAGGGACCGGTGGCTTTTTGAGCCATCAAAATCCAATACAACAGAGTGACTTTATTGGAGAGGTCTACACCCTGCATGGGTTCATAGCCCCTATTTCCCAACAAACGCCACAAATATTTTGCCTGTCATTTTCCTCCTATGCTGGACCCCCCTTTTTTCCTAATTTCACTGCACAGTCCCAGATTGAGGGCATCTCTGTGCCGTTTGGAAGCGCGCGGATGATCCTCTCTCGCTGCTGGGGCTTTAGAAGCCGTGCATGAGCGATGGCTTGGGCAGACGATCATCCAAACACCTTGGAAACATATTGAAGGCCTGCCCTGCCTATAGGACCAACACGTGTGGTTTTTTCCTAGGGACCTGATAAATTGGTCCGAGAGGTGCACAGAGCAGCCCTGCCCAGAGGGACTTGGGGGTGCTGGTGGATGAAAAGCTGGACATGAGCCGGCCATGGGCGCTGGCAGCCCAGAAGCCAACCCTACCCTGGGCTGCATCAAGAGAAGTGTGGCCAGCAGATTGAGGGAGGGGATTCTGCCCCTCTGCTCTGCTCTGGTGAGACCTCACCTGGAGCCCTGCGTCCAGCCCTGGAGCCCTCAGCACAAGGAGGACATGGACCTGTTGGAGCAGGGCCAGAGGAGGGCTACTAAAATGATCTGAGGGCTGGAGCCCCTCTGCTATGGGGCCAGGCTGGGAGAGTTGGGGGGGTTCAGCCTGGAGAAGAGGAGGCTGCGGGCAGAGCTGAGTGCGGCCGGTCAGGGCTTCAAGGGGGCCCGTAGGAAAGTTGGGGACAATCTTTTTAGTAGGGCCAGCTGTGACAGGACAAGGGGGGATGGCTTTAAGCGAAATCAGGGTGGGTTTAGACTGGATCTAAGGAAGAAATTCTTTACAGTGAGGGTGGTGAAACCCTGGCAGGGGTTGCCCAGAGAGGTGGTGGAGGCCCCATCCCTGGGAACATTCCAGGCCAGGTTGGACGGGGCTGTGAGCAACCTGATGTGGTTCAAGGTGTCCCTGCTCCTGCAGGGGGGTTGGACTTGATGACCTCTAGGGGTCCCTTCCAACCCAAAACATTCTATGATTCTATGATTGTATGAAACGATGTGGCTGTCTTGACGCCTATGGAGTTGTCACCACGCTAAGATTTAGTGTTCTGACAGCTCGGCGCCGATGAGGTTCCCCAGCAAGCTGGTAGATGACCGGCGTGGCTGAAACACGCCACGTGGCCGTGTTTTTTTTCTGTGGGAGGTCTCTTTTAAGCTCTCTAACTAGCAGAGCCATCCTGGAGTTAGTGGAAACGCTCGGCAACTCCTCCGAGCCTAATGGTGAGGTTTGCTCGGGATGATGCCATCAAGCAGTTGATTTTAGAAGCTGGATCTTGAGCCCAAGCGGGCGATTTTCATCCTAATTGGTATCGGTTTTACTGTTTCTCTGGCCTGATCTAAGGGGACTTTGTGTTTGTAAGTGGCGAGCACGCACACGGAGGTGCCGAGTGTTGTCAGCAAGATGCTGTTACACGATTACATGCAGATGCTTTTTCCTTATTGCTGCCGTGAAAGCTGGAACGGTGCTTCTCAAGGTAGGGGAAGCTCTAGGAAAGATCCACATTAATTTAGGCATGGCTGGACTTCAGCTTATTGTCGCTCTGGTGTACGAGGCAGCCGGTGCTGGAGCAAATCCCTCTCTGCCCAGAGGGACCTGGGAGTCCTGGGGGATGACAAGCTGACCATGAGCCAGCAGGGTGCCCTTGTTGCCAAGAAGGCCAATGGTATCCTGGGGTGCATCAAGAGGAGCGTGGCCAGCAGGTCAAGGGAGGTTCTCCTCCCCCTCTGCTCTGCCCTGGTGAGACCCCACCTGGAGGACTGGGTCCAGTTCTGGGCTCCCTGGTTCAAGAAAGATGAGGAACTCCTAGAAGGAGTCCAGAGGAGAGCAACTAGGATGATAAAGGGACTGGAGCATCTCCCCTAGGAGGAAAGGCTGAAGGAGTTGGGCTTGTTAAGCCTGGAGAAGAGAAGACTGAGAGGGGACCTCATCAGCACGTACAAATATCTTAAGGGTGGGTGTCACGAGGGTGGAGCCAGACTCTTCTCAGTGGTGTCCAGTGCCAGGTCAAGGGGCAATTGGCACAAACTGAAGCAGAAGAGGTTCCAGTTGAACGGGAGGAAGAACTTCTTGACTCTGAGGATGACAGAGCACTGGAACAGGCTGCCCAGGGAGGTTGTGGAGTCTCCTTCTCTGGAGATATTCAAAGCCCGCCTGGACGAAGTCCTGTGTACCGTGCTCTAGGAGAACCTGCTTGAGCAGGGGGGTTGGACTGGGTGATCTCCTGAGGTCCCTTCCAACCCTTGCCATTCTGTGATTCTGTAAAAAGCCTCCATCTTTCTTATCAGCCCCCTTAATATATTGAAAGGCCTCAAGAAGGTCTTCTCAGAGCCTTCTCCTCTCCAGGCTGAACCACCCCAACCCTCTCAGCCTCTCTCCACAGCAGAGCTGTCCCAGCCCTTGGACCATTCCCGTGGCCTCCTCTGGCCCCACTCCAACAGGTCCCTGTCTGTCCTGGGCTGGGGACCCCCGAGCTGGACGCAGGGCTCCAGGGGGGTCTCAGGCCAGCAGAGCAGAGGGGCAGAATCCCCTCCCTCTCCCCGCTGGCCACGCTGCTGGGGATGCAGCCCAGGAGACGCTTGGCTTTCTGGGCTGCCAGTGCACATTGCCAGCTTGATGTCCCCTTTTTCACCCACCAGTACCCCCCAGTCCTTCTCCGCAGGTCTAGCATGACCTTCTCAACTTCTTAATTTCCAACCTTTTGGTTCGGTTGCAACCTGCTTTACAACGTCCCGATAGCCGCCCCCCCCCCCTCCCCTTGAAATGGATTTTTAAAAGCGTCATCTTACGGCGAATTTTCCTTTCCATCTTGTTGTTTATTAGGCTCTTAAAGGGAAAGCTTGTAATGCATCCATTGATCGAAATACCAATTGAATAGATGTGAGCACATAAAATAGTCCCGACCCTTTAATAATGGAGCAATATCATTTGTAATGTAGGCAATGCAATTAGTATTGCTAACCAATACACTGCCCCTTGATGGGTGCCATTGAATCATTTTTATACATTATGGTATATACCGCGTCCGAGCAGACTTCTTTTAAGTGTCTGCCCGGTGAGTATCTTATATATTGACGCTCTCAGAAGTGTCGGATCTTTTTTTTTTTTTTTTTTCCTTCCCTTGGAAGTAGATCTAATTTCTTTAGATTCATTTATAAAATATACATGTATATGTTTATAAAATATATATGGGCGTAGGTAGAAATGTATATACTTACGCCCTACTTGGATTAATAGATTTGCTGCCTGGATCTTCTGATTACAGGGTAGCCAAGAGTTCACGCTAAGGAATCAGAAGCTGACAACACTGCTTCGGTTGGTTTTGTGGGTCAGCTTGTACAAGATGCCTAAAAACCACAATATGGGCTGTGTGTATATATATATATATATATTTATATATACATGTAACAACTGCCTGCTTTAAATTTAGAGAAACAAGCCTGCAGCAGAAACGTAAGCGTGTTATTTGGTCCTTAGGATGATATAAAGGCAGCAAACCCAACTCTTGAAGAGGAAAAAAAAAAAAAAAATCAGAAGCAGCATTTATACACTGTTGTCTATGCCTTAGTAGGTAAATTAAATTTAATTTTAAAGATTGCATTACCATGGGTAGGTATCTATCCCTAGTCAAAGCCCCTATAGCCGTGGGCACGCGGCTTTCCGGAGCTGGCCCCGGGTGTTGGTGTTTTCTCAGCGGATAATTCCCTTAAGCTCAGCCTTGCTGAACTTCTTTAACCTCTTCCGTGCTGAGTCGGTGCCTGATGCCTGGTTTTCCATTGAGCCCTGCTGCCTGACCGAGATATTCGGTTGCTTGAATTCAAATCTCTCATCTCTTCTTGCTCTTCTTAATATTATTACTATTTCCTGCCTGAGAAAAAAAAAAGCATTTAAAGAGAAGCCAGCTCTGGAAAAAACAATTATGCAGGTATTTTTGGAAAGCAGGCAAGGAGGGAAAGCCTCAAGTGGGGTTTGGCTATATGTCTAGCTGATTATTTGGGAAAATATTTGAAGTTGGGGCTGCTTGGGCTTTGAGGGGGATGCAGATGGCTTTGGCCGCTTTCGCTTTAGCCGGTGGTGCCGCCAGCCAACCGTGGTGGCTACAGATGCAGCGTCGAAATGGTTTTGATCCTCAGCAATTAGCCTTGTGGGTTGAGCCCGCTGTTTAGGATTTCCCAAAGCAGCTTATGCTTTGGCCAGTGTGGCTAGAACTCGATCGTCGATCGACTCGGTAACGCAAAATGGGGGAAACGCCCGCTGTATGGAAATTCACAGAATGACAGAATTGCAAGGGTTGGAAGGGACCTCGGGAGATCACCCAGTCCAATGCCCCTGCTCAAGCAGGCTCTCCTAGAGCATGTCACACAGGACTTCGTCCAGGCAGGCTTTGAATATCTCCAGAGAAGGAGACTCCACAACCTCCCTGGGCAGCCTGTTCCAGTGCTCTGTCACCCTCAGAGTAAAGAATTTTTTCCTCATATTCAACTGAAACCTCTTATGTTTCAGTTTGCACCCGTTGCCCCTAGTCCTGTCGCTGGGCACCACTGCAAACAGACTGCTTCCATCCTTGTGACTTCCGCCCTTAAGATATTTGTAGGTGTTGATGAGGTCCCCTCTCAGTCTTCTTCAGGCTGAACAAGCCCAACTGTCTCAGCCTTTCCTCGTAGGGGAGATGCTCCAGTCCCTTTATCATCCTAGTTGCTCTCCTCTGGACTCTCTCTAGGAGTTCCTCATCTTTCTTGAACTGGGGAGCCCAGAACTGGACACAGTACTCCAGGTGGGGTCTCACCAGGGCAGAATAGAGGGGAAGGAGAACCTCCCTCGCCCTGCTGGCCACACTCCTCTTGATGCACCCCAGGATACCATTGGCCTTCTTGGCAACAAGGGCACCCTGCTGGCTCATGGTCAGCTTGTCGTCTACCATGACTCCCAGGTCCCTCTGGGCAGAGCTGCTTCCCAGCAGGTCAGCCCCCAGCATGTACTGGTGCATGGGGTTCAACCTCCCCAGGGGCAGCACTCAACACTTGCCCTGGTTGAACTTCATCAGGTTCCTCTCCGCCCAACTCTCCAGCCTGGCCAGGTCCCGCTGGATGGCAGCACAGCCTTCCAGCGTATCAGCCACTCCTCCCAGTTTGGTGTCATCAGTGAACTTGCTGATGGTGCACTCTGTCCCCTCGTCCAGGTCATTGATGAACAAGTTGAACAAGACTGGGCCGAGTACCGAGCCCTGGGGAACCCCACGAGCTACCGGCCTCCAGCTGGACTCTGCCCCACCGATCAGAACCCCCTGAGCCCTGTCCTTCAGCCAGTTCCCAATCCACCTCGCTGTCCACTCATCCAACCCATACTTCCTGAGCTTCCCTATGAGGATGTTATGGGAAACGGTGCTTCGATCCGAGCCGGTGATGGTGCTTGGCGTTTGCACGGTGCTTCCTATGGATTTGTGCATTAGAAAAAGCGGGAAGGCGCAATATTGCCACGCTTGGAGCATGTCCAAAGATCTCAAATCTGGTTTACTACCCTCCGGTATAAGCAGATGAATGCGTATCGCTTCTACGCCAGGATGGAAGAACATCTATGACCTGCTCTTGCTTTCCTTCTCGTTTTAGAGGGCTCTGTAGCCCATCAACGAGGGTGGTAGGACGCTACCTTGGAGGGATTAAGCCTTAACGTCCTATTCCACGTGGACGTGGGACCTGGTGCTGCCCAAACAGCGTCATTCTCAGCGTGGGCACCCCGCTGGAGCACGGCTTAGATGCTAAAGCCGGTAACACCTGCCTTGTCTCCTATGCTGAAAGAGATCCATTTCAGCTAATCAGAATTAAACCGTAATGAACTTTGTCCAATCGTCTGAGCTAATGGGGGTAAAAGGAATCTAATTAATGGGACAATGGTCCCCGAGTCTTCCTGGTATAATTACTGATCTGCTGCAGCATTAGAGCGGCGGGTTGGAAAGCTGTGTATTAGGGGTTGTCAGCATTTCCATTCTCAATCTTAGCTTAAGCGGTTTAATGGGACGCTGTCATGGGGTTTAGGCTGAAAGTTGACCTACCTTGAAAACAGCTTCATCTGGGCAATCGCATCTCCTAGAACGGGTCTTTTGTCTTTTTTTTTTTCTGGGCCAGTGTTGCAGTGGAGAAGTTTTTATAATGGAGACCGAAGAACTTGTGTAACTTTGAAACGTTTCAGAAGATCGTTCCATGGCTCTCCATGGGTGGGATCGGACCCCTCGTTGGAGAGAAGCCAAGCAAAGTGGTTTTGAGTTGGGCTCCCAGATGAGCCGGGAGTGAGCAGAGCTGCTTCAGGCTGGGCTTGGTCTTCTGAAAGATGGGGAGGAGGTATCTAACCATCTGGAAGCTCTGGAGAAAAGGCATGCAGGAGCCTAAGCGTGAGGAACTGAAACAGCCAGGGAGATGTAGGATGAAAGAGGAACTGAAGCTATGGGGGGTTGGACTCGATGACCTCTAGTGGTCCCTTCCAACCCAAAACATTCTGTGATTCTATGATTATTTGGGCAGCGTTTCAGAAATTGCAAAATAAAGGATGTGCAGGGATAGAAGGAGCAATGAAACGGGAGAGAGTAGCCAGCAGAGCAGAAGACCTCAACAAAAACCTGCTTAGTCCCTACCTGAATAGAAGAGTCCACTCAGTCATTGGGGTAGACACGGTCTTGGCCAGAAGCTCTGTGTAGAAATCCCTGTGAACCTAAAATCCTGGCAAATAGTCCGAATGCAGTCGTCTTGGCCGAGCCCCTCTGGTCACGAGGTAGCAAAATAAACTGAGCTGTTGTCGACCACGGGAGAAGTTTTTGGATGAAGACAGAAAATAAGAGGCCGGTGTAATGCCAGCCACCTTTTAGGAAAGCAAGAGCCGCAAGAAGATGAGTGATTGAGACCGCAGCAGCTGTTTGCTTTCGGAAACGATGATGAAACATTAATTACAGGCAGGAGCGGCATCCTGCCGAGAGTAATATTGTCCTACTGGCAGCTCAGCAAAGATGCATTTAGCTGGCGGAGCCGGGCACCTTCTCATGGGTGAGGCTGATGTGATGGGGACGGTGGAAAATGCGGAAGGAAAAAAACATCCTGGAGCCTGGGTGTGGGTCTGGAAGGTTTATGGCAAGAAGTGAGATGGGTGGCTTAATGTCTTTCTCAGGGTATGTATGATATGGAGGAAGAGCCAGCGCGTCGGGGTGGCTTTGGCTGGTTTCTGGTGCTTCGCAGGTCTCACAAAATGTAAGAGTCATAGGAGAGGTCATAGAATCATAGAATGTTTTGGGTTGGAAGGGACCCCTAGAGGTCACCCAGTCCAACCCCCCTGCAGCGAGCAGGGACACCTTGAACCAGATCAGGTTGCTCACAGCCCCGTCCAACCTGGCCTTGAATGTTTCCAGGGATGGGGCCTCCACTACCTCTCTGGGCAACCTGTTCCAGTGTTTCACCACCCTCATTGTAAAGAATTTCTTCCTTATATCTAGCCTAAATCTACCCTGTTTTAGTTTAAAACCATCACCCCTTGTCCTGTCACAGCTGGCCCTACTAAAAAGATTTTTCCCAACTTTCCTACGGGCCCCCTTGAAGCTCTGAACGGCCACACTCAGCTCTGCCCGCAGCCTTCTCTTCTCCAGGCTGAAGAACCCCAACTCTCCCAGCCTGTCCTCAAAGGAGAGGGGCTCCAGCCCTCGGATCATTTTTGTAGCCTTCCTCTGGACCCGCTCCAACAGTCAGAAGTGATTTTAAAAGACTGCTTAATTTGGATGTACCCCTGAATTTCTGCAGTGCTGGAGGATGCAGAACCTTCCACCTTCAGGGCGATGATCTTAGCAGGGCAAGTCCTCCAGCCAAAAAGCCCCAAGGGAAGGGGTGGGCAATCCTCTCTCCCTTTTCTCCTTGCCATCAGGATGAGAAGAGCCATAGGGCTCATAAGTTTGCTTATGCACCGGCACACGTGGAGATAAAAATGATCCTGGAGTGGAGACACTGATGTTTGCACGATACGGATGAAATTCACCCTTGTGCTAAGGCCAGGATGACCCCAGCACACCAGGGAAATCTTATTTAACCTTGATTTAGGGACAGGGCTTTCAATGCATCCAGTAACAGTTATGATCTTAACCTAATTCTATGCCTGTAGCAGCCGATGGCTTTTGGTTTGTCCCTCTGTCACCAGCCTCTGGTTGCTCAGTTCCAGTTTCGTTAGAAAAGGAGATGCCAATTAAACTCATGCCATTATCAAAACTTTCAAATTTAACAGGAAAACTTGGTTGTTATCCCCAGGTAGTTAAACCCTCAGTCAATATCTGTCTCCAATAATCCTCTCTGCCTGTACTGGAGGGTTCTGTGAGTTGGGAAACCACCCATGGAGAGCGGTGTTTCCTCCATGAGATCGGCTCTGAGCTGTTCCACTTGTGTTGGGTCAGCAGCTGGGTGACGTCATGGACCCATAGATTGGTTTGGGTTGGAAGGGACCTTAAAAACCATCCGGTTCCAACCCCACTGCCATGGGCAGGGACACATTCCACTACATGGGCTTGCTCAAAGCTTCATCCACCCTGGCCTTGAACACTCCCAGGGAGGGGGCATCCACAGCTTCTCTGGGCAACCTCTGCCAGTGTCTCACCACGCGCACACTCAAGAATTTTTTCCTCATCTCCAACCTATATCTACCCTCTTTCGCTTCCAAACCCTTACCCCTCCTCCTATCACTACACTCCCTGATCAAGCGTCCCTCCCCATCTTGCCTCCAGGCCCCCTTGAAGTACTGGAAGGCTGCTAGGAGGTCTCGCCTGAGCCTTCTCTTCTCTAGGAAGAGGTGCTCCATGGGAGGTGCTCCAGCCCCTGATCCTCTTTGTGACCCTCCTCTTGACCCACTCAAGCAGGTCCAGGTCTTTCTTATGCTGGGGACCCCAGAGCTGGACACAGTGCTCCTGGGGAGGCCTCATGAGGGCAGAGTAGAGGGGGAGAATCACCTCCCTTGACCTACTGGCCACACGATCCACATTAGCTTCTTAAATATCCCACCACCTTGGGATGTTGGCACTTGCTGGCCCCTTTCCAGCATCATTAGCCGACCCTTTTTGAACATGCCTTTATCTGAGGCTCTTCTACATTTGCTGAGGGTGGTAGGAAGCTGTCATGTTTGGACCACCTTCCTTCATCATTCTTACTGGTGTTGAAGGGTTTTTCTTCTCATCTTGGTATCCCATCAAATCCTTCAGTTGCAAGCTCCTTCGGGTAGGAATTTTTCTAGGGTTGGACTAGGTGGTCTTTAAGGTCCCTTCCAACCCAAACCATTCTATGCAAAGAGAAGAAATAAAACCAGTAAAGACTGCAGAGCTCCAAAGCTGAGAGGATGGGGATGAGGTGGGCACAGAGGTGGGAGAAGACACGGTGCCCTGAGCCTTTATTTAGCAACATATTGCTCCTTTGTGTGGGGGAAACGTGAAAAATGCTATTAAATACCTAACCTGGAGCTTCTCCCAGTCCGTAAACCTCTTCCCCAGCCTGCCAGCACTGGGATGGGGAGTGCTGCCGGGTCAAAGTGTCTTCCAAGAATTTTAAAGCATTTACAAATGAGAAAGGATCGGTCCTAAAAGTGGTTTTGTAACATTACCATAAAGTTCCTAAATATTCATGCGACACTGCTGGGGGCGGGAATAAGGGCCGGAAGATTGCAGAGGTGGTAGGAAGCCCGTTGCTACGCTGCTGTCTTGTGTGATAGTTGAAGATGAAGAGGCTGGAGAGGAAACGCAGTCGCCGGGAGGCTCAACGCGTCCTGGGACATTCAAGGTTATTTGCTCCTTCCAATCTGTTGTTGCTGCTCAAGCCATTGACCTCTCCTGTTTTCTTTGGCGGACGTTGACCAACAAGTGATACCGTAACCAGATACAGCCTCAGGGTAGACCTTGGTACTCCAAGTACCAGCTCCTTTCTTTGATCTTCCCTTGGAAAAGGGGTTGCGACATCAGATGAGGCTTAGCCTATGGTTGGATACGACTCGCTGCCAAATCACCCATCTGAGGTTGGGCTACGTGGGCAGTTGGGCCAATCCAGCTGAAGCTGGGATCTTTACACCTGGTTCAATGGAGAGGGGACATTTCCATCCCTGGAAACATTCAAGGCCAGGTTGGATGGGGCTCTGAGCAGCCTGATCTAGTTAGCAGTGTCCCTGCCGACTGCAGGGGGGTTGGACTCGATGACCTCTAGAGGTCCCTTCCAACCCAAAACATTCTATGATTCTATGATTCTATGATTCTATCCTAAATGACTTGAAACCCAGCTTCTGTTGGATTCTTTTCTCTGTGGAAAATCTGTGCAAATGATTTCAGCTGGCTTAATGAAATCGGTGAGTGTACCTGTACCGCTGGTTTTGGGGTATCCATGTTAGTTCACATGGTGTGGTGTGGTGTCCAAGAAGGCTTTTGGTGCTTTGGCTTTGTGAATCTAAAAGGGATTTATTTGCAGCCTGCAGCTTGAACGGGCACTCTGTGAATGAAACGCTTTCAGGATGTGGAGCTTAAACCCCTGAAAGCACAAATCCATCTTTTGGTTTTATTGTGGTCTTGTGTGCTCCCTTGGGGTGTCTCCCACTGGGCTCTGAAAGAGTTGATGGCAAGGATGCGGGATGCTCTCATTTGGTTTCCTTGGTTAATTAGGAAGCAAACTTTTGGCTTACGTTTATTAAATCCCTTCTTTTGTCATCGAATCATGGAATTGTTTAGGTTGGAAAAGCCCTTTCAGATCATCAAGCCCAACCGTTCCCCTAACCCTGCCATCCCACCACTAAACCATGTCCCTCAGCACCTTGTCTACCCATCTTCTAGGTGTCCCCTGGGTTTCATCTAGTTCATAGATAACTTCATCGCTTGCTCTTACAGGAAGATGTTTACAAAAGAAGGTGGCCTTGCCTGTTGCCCACTCCTGATCCAGGACTCTCATTTTTTTGGTTGCTCACTTCTGTCAGGTGCATTACTCCAACGAAGCTAGAGGAGCAAACTTCCTCACGAGAACTTTTGCTGCCCTTTTCAGTGCTGTGACCCCCCACTTTTGCTCTCCTCTGAATGAGCATCCCACCATGCTGCTTGCTTAGGGGAGTGAGGAAACAGCAAATAATTTGGATAGACTAGATCTAAGGAAGAAATTCTTTACAATGAGGGTGGTAAAACACTGGAACAGGTTGCCCAGAGAGGTGGTGGAGGCCCCATCCCTGGGAACATTCCAGGCCAGGTTGGACGGGGCTGTGAGCAACCTGATCTAGTTAAAGGTGTCCCTGCTGACTGCAGGGGGGTTGGACTAGATGACCTCTAGGGGTCCCTTCCAACCCAAAACATTCTATGATTCTAAGATGGATAAAAAGGGAGAGAGGCCTCAGGCCACTGGGATGACAAAGAGACCCTCCAAGTCTCCTGTAGGTGAAACAGTCTGTGTTTTCGGCACCATTTTCGGCGCACTCCAGACTGCCCTCCTGACAATCCAGCTCCAACCTTCTCCGACTGCTACAGAAACCTGGTGAGCCACTCTGAAAGGGCCCGATCCCTCCCTGCCCTCCCCTCTTGGCCATGATGGTCCTTCAGGTCACGAGGCGGATGCTTTTCTCAGTTCTCCATGCATTGGCGTGTGGAGCTGGTTTTGGAGCCAGGCTCTTTGTCTCTCTCGCAGGAATGAATGGGGTTGCAAACAACAGCAGTGATTTAACAAACAGGAGAGATTTTGGGCAGGGAGAAGAGCTCTCCTCTGTATCGCTGCTGTAAGCTCCTTGAGATGATAACTCTATCATCTCCTCCGTGTTTTGTAAAGTCCTGGCGTGATTTAAGTGCTTTCCCTGGCACATGGATTCATCCTCGCCAAGTGACGGAGACCAGGAGCCCAGCGCTGAAGGGTTGCCAAGTGCAGCATGAAGCCTTCGTTGCGACTCTTCTTAGAGGCAAGCGAGAAATGAAAGGGAACGCCAGCGTGGGGCTGAAATGCCTTCAAGAGAGAAATGGCAATAAATTCAGTGGGAGGGAATAATGTTACAGTAGAGGGAAGGGAAGGCAACCGGAGGGACCTGGACAGGCTGGAGGAGTGGGCCCGTGCGAACCTCATGAAGTTCAACGAGGTCAAGTGCAAGGTCTTGCACCTGGGTTGGGGCAACCCCCAGTATTGATACAGGCTGGGGGATAGGTGGTTTGAGAGCAGCCCTGTGGAGAAGGATGTGGGGGTACTGGTGGGTGAAAAATGGGACATCAAGCTGGCAATGTGCGCTGGCAGCCCAGAAAGCCAAGTGTCTCCTGGGCTGCATCCCCAGCAGCGATGGGCCAGCGGGGCGAGGGAGGGGATTCTGCCCCTCTGCTCCGCTGGCCTGAGACCCCCCTGGAGCCCTGCGTCCAGCTCGGGGGTCCCCAGCCCAGGACAGACATGGACCTGTTGGAGCGGGGCCAGAGGAGGCCACGGGAATGGTCTGAGGGTTGGGACAGCTCTGCTATGGAGAGAGGCTGAGAGGGTTGGGGTGGTTCAGCCTGGAGAGGAGAAGGCTCTGGGGAGACCTGAGTGTGGCCTTGCCATGCTTAAAAAGGGCTGATAAGAAGGATGGGGACAGACTTTTTTCCTGTAGTGACAGGACAACGGTTTTAAACTGAAAGAGGGTAGGGTTGGGTTGGACATAAGGAAGAAGATTTTTCACCTTTGAGGCTGGTGAAGCACTGGACCAGCTTGCCCAGTTGTGAATGCCCCATCATTGGAAGTGTTTAAGGTCAGGTTGGATGGGGCTTTCAGCAACCTGATCTCGTGGGAGATGTCCTTGCCCGTAGAAGGGGGCTTGGACTGGATGATCTTCAAAGATCCCTTCCAACCCAACCCATTCGATGGTTTGATGAAAGCCACTCGGTTGCGATGTTTGGCCATTGAAGCCCTTTGTGTGAGGGCAGCCCAGTGCTTCCCCCAGCTTGTGCTTCTGGTTGGGGCTGTCGGGGAAAGGAAGACACGAGCTGGCTTCTGGCTTTCTTATGAGCCATGTGTAGCCCAAACTGTGTCTTCTTCTGCAGGCTTAATTAGGCCTTTTTTGTAACCTAATGCTCCTGCTTTTAATCCCCAGGTCGGAGTAGGATTTATGACACTGGGGACATTTCTGTCTCTGACTTTTCTCCCAAGCTGTGTGGGTGGTGGAGAAGGCTCAATGTGGCTCTTGCACAGAGCAAAAATGTGACGTATTTGAAACCATGGTCAAAATAGGGGGTGTTGAGTGAGTCTTGTAACCCAGACAGTGCCGGTGCTGGGGTGTTTTTGGGGTGGGTTTAGAGGGAGCATGGCCCTTCAGGGTCCAGGACTGTCCCCAGATCAGCTGTGGGGTGAGCTGATGGGCTTGGCTTTGCACCAGCATCGTAGTGTGCACCATTGGGTGACCCTACCTTGGAGAACTGGCACTGACAGTGGGGTGAAAAGCTTGAAGGCTGTGGAGACCTGTCAAATCCCAAAGATGTGGCTTATGGAGACGCGTACTTTTGCATGTTGGACATGAGGACTCTGCGTGGATCTCGTCCCTTTCCTGGTTCTTCAGCTTCAAAGGAGGAAAAGGGTCCAGAGAAAAGGATGAGAAAAACTGGGGAAAAGCAGAACAGAAGCTGATTCTAGCCACAGGTCAGGAACCCCAAAGAATTTCTGCTGATTCTGTTACCAGCCCACAGCAAAGGCTTTCATGGTTCACACCATCATCATCTCACCATGAGCCAGCAGGGTGCCCTTGTTGCCAAGAAGGCCAATGGCATCCTGGGGTGCATTAAGAGGAGTGTGGCCAGCAGGGCAAGGGAGGTTCTTCTCCCCCTCTACTCTCTCCTGGTGAGACCCCACCTGGAGTCCTGTGTCCAGTTCTGGGCTCCCCAGTTCAAGAAGGATGAGGAACTCCTAGAGAGAGTCCAGAGGAGAGCAGCAAGGATGATGGGGGGACTGGAGCATCTCCCCTACGAGGAAAGGCTGAGGGAGCTGGGCTTGTTAAGCCTGGAGAAGAGAAGGCTAAGGGGGGATCTCATCAACACATACAAATATCTGAAGGGTGGGGGTCATGAGGACGGAGCCAGACTCTTCCCAGTGGTGCCCAGCGCCAGGACAAGGGGCAATGGGCACAAACTGAAGCAGAAGAGGTTCCAGTTGAACGTCACGAAGAACTTCTTGACTTGGACAGTGACCAAGCCCTGGCCCAGGCTGCCCAAGGGGGTTGTGGAGTCTCCTTCTCTGGAGATATTCAAAGCCTTCCTGGACGCTGTCCTGTGCCCCCTGCTTTGGGTGAACCTGCTTGAGCAGGGGGGTTGGACTGGATGATCTCCTGAGGTCCCTTCCAACCCTTGCCATTCTGGGATTCTGTGATGTCTACCTGAAGCTGCTCTCATCCAGGCCAGTTACTGGCTGGCTCCTGGGATGGGGGCTTTAGGGCTTGTATTTGCCCCCAACCACTTACAGAGCTGCCCGGGTGGATGCAGAGGTACCCCATGGCCATAGCCTGGGGGGTGTCAAGCTTACATTAGCCCATTTTGGGCTTCACTACTGCTGTAAGTCCCCTTTGCTGAGCTGCCAAGCCTGGGCCTTTCCAAGGGATGTCCCATCTCCTTTCTCAAACCTTGGAATGTTTGAAGCATTGGATATTGCTGCCCCAGTGCTCACACTCCTTGCAGCTGGCTCAGAAACATCATTCTCATCCCATGGCCTGATCTGGTATTTTGCAATGAGGATCGACGCAGTTGCTCTGGTCTCAGCTTCATTTTGAGTGAACAACTGAAAAAGATTTAAGTCTTATAAAGATGCTAGACCAGGTTGCCCAGAGAAGCTGTGGATGCCCCATCATTGGAAGTATTCAAAGTCAGCTTGAATGGGACTTTGAGCAACCTGATCTAGGGGGAGATGTGTGTGGGAGGGGTTGGTCTAGATGATCTTTAAAGGTCCCTTCCAACCAAAACCATTCGATGATTCTATGAAATGTTCCCCATCAGATTAGCATGAGGTTGGCTGTTAAGTTTTACAGCCCCTTGAGAAGGCACTGCAAGAAGATCGAGTTATTATTTTCATACCTGTGTCTTTCCAAGTGTAATTATTTGAGGAGAGAACTCTTCCAGCCTGTGCGAGGACTGGGAAGGGGTGTCATGCCCATGGGATGGAGATATTGGGGGAGACCACAAAAAAAACCCCCTCAACAACCCTGCATTACAGGTATAATCGAATATATCTTATACAACATGCAGCCATAAAAGCAACTGCGATGGTTTTGATTGCGGGATGAAGTAATGGGTTTGAAGGGTGAAGAAGAAATCCATTTAGATGGCTTTGATAATAGCATTGGCAACAGCGTACAGGAGAAGGCGGAAGCTTTTAAATAGATGGAGAAATATTAAACGTTTCAAAGTCGGTTGGTGTTGTTTGCCCATGTTCCTGGTGGCTTTGCCGTTGGTGTTACAGCTTCTACGGTGATGAACGTGGCATGTGACACCAATGATGAACGTTGCAGATGACACCAAACTGTGTGGGAGTGTTGATCTGCTTGAGGGGAGGAGGGCTCTGCAGAGGGACCTGGCCAGGCTGGATCGATGGGCCGAGGCCAACTGGGTGAGGTTCAACAAGGCCAAGGGCCGGGTCCTGCACTTTGGTCACAACAACCCCATGCAGCGCTCCAGGCTTGGGGAAGAGTGGCTGGAAAGCTGCCTGATGGAAAAAGACCTGGGGGTACTGGTCGACAGGTGGCTGAATATGAGCCAGCAGGGTGCCCAGGTGGCCAAGAAGGCCAATGGCATCCTGGCTTGTATCAGGAATAGTGTGGCCAGCAGGAGTAGGGAAGTGATCGTGCCCCTGTACTCGGTGCTGGTGAGGCCACACCTTGAATCCTGTGTTCTGTTTTGGGCCCTTCACTACAAGAAAGACGTTGCGTTGCTGGAACGTGTCCAGAGGAGAGCAACCAAGCTGGGGAGGGGTCTGGAACACAAGTCGTACGAGGAACAGCTGAGGGAACTGGGGTTGTTCAGCCTGGAGAAGAGGAGGCTGAGGGGAGACCTGATCGCCCTCTACAACTGCCTGAGAGGAGGGGGTAGAGAGGTGGGGGTCGGTCTCTTCTCCCTGGTAATGGATGATAGGACGAGGGGCAATGGTTTGAAGCTGCACCAGGGCAGGTTTAGGCTGGACATTAGGAAAAACTTCTTCACCGAAAGGGTTGTCAGGCTCTGGATGGGCTGCCCAGGGAGGTGGTCGAGTCCTGATCACTGGAGGTATTTAAAAGAAGGATCGATGAGGTGCTTAGGGACGTGGTTTAGTGGTGGGATGGCAGTGCTAGGTTAATGGTTGGACTCGATGATCTTAAAGGTCTTTTCCAACCAAGGTGATTCTATGATTCTATGATTCTATGATTGAAGGATGCTCGGGGTCAGGGGAGGAGAGGGCCCCATGCCGTTGGGACTGCCGAGGGAGATCAGCGGCTCAGTTTTGCCAAAAATGGCACAAAGCGGCTGTGTCGCGGTGGCTGGTCATCTGCTCCTCCACCGTCCCACCATCGTACATCAGCGCTACCCACCAGGCGAGCGATCCCATCCCCGTTATTTCAACCCTTTGCATGTGGCCGCACCATCCCAGCTCACTCTGATTTAATTGCTGAGGTTAATGAGGATTTAAATTCACGAGATGGAAGCCCTTGCTTTCCATCATCAGGCCTAGTCTTGTTCCCCGTCTTTATTCACCAGCTGTTTTTCTAGAGGAATCTTTATTCCCGTTGCTTGATAACCATTATAATGGACTTGCAACTATTTTTCTTCCGCAAGTCAGGAGGATTTATTAGGTGGGTACATCTTTATTTAGGCAATTAGGTCGCTTAATAGGCACTCATTGAGGCTGATCATTTTTCCCAGGTTTTTAAAATGGTAAATGAAATCTGAGCTGGAATTTTTTTTTTTTTTTTTTGGTGAGATTACCATTAAGCTGCAGTTGAATGGAAATTCGGATTCAATGGGACCACATGAAAATAGTTTTTTTAAAGTGTTTGCTTCATGATTGGAACTAATTATTGAAAGTAGAGAATTGTTTACGGATCAGTGAACAGGTTATTGCTGGGCACTATGTATTTAAAACTGAGGGATCCCCTGTATTTATGTTTGTGTATTGGAAGAAGATAGCCACCTGCTTTTCTATTTTTCAATTTCCGATCACTTTTTCAACGTTGGATATCAGTGACCTAAATTATCTGAGAAATCAAAATCAGGTTCTTTAAATAAATCAAGTCTTAAAGTAGAAAGTGTTTCTTTGAGAGTTGACCTTTTTATTTTTAAGGAGAAAACAATGATGTTGATATAAATGCCATAAATCAAACGTTGAAATGAAATTACTTGGTTTTTTATGAAGATTTGGAGTCCTCAAGCAGCTGGCAGGTGGGGATAGAGATGTTACGGGAGGTTGGAGCGGCTTCCAAGGGGAAGCGGTGCAGGAGCTCAGAGGACTGCTGGCATGGTTGAGGAGCATCTTTAAGCCCAAATCCTGTGTTTTGTTCTGCTGTGTGCTAAGGAACAAAGATTTTGTGATTTATTTTTTTTTAACTCTTTCTCCCAAATCAGCGTTTTTGTATTGCCACCAGGGAGGCTTGGGCTGGATGAGGTCCCTCCTGCCTTGTTGTCCGTAACCGTTGTCCTGGCTATGATCTGCTCTTTCCTCGGGAATAAAATGCCAGCATGCAAATGTGATTTCTTACTATGTAAGGATTACTTTTAAAAAAAAAAAAAAAAAATAAGCTCAGCCTAAAGAAGATATCCAGTAGGAAAAGAAAACCATCCTTTAAGAACCACTTGTATTGCCGTCAGCGCCAAGAAATCCTCTCCGTTTCAGCTGGCTGAAACGCCGTTGGGATACTCTTGCTCTGCTCTTCGTTTTCTGTTTAATTTATATCCAACAGATACTCTAATATTTCAAATATAGGTGCCTTTGTGCAGGTGTTTGGATTTTTTTTGGATCAGGTGGTCTCGTGCGTTGAATGTGCACTCGTGTACGTAGCTTGAGGGTGTTAAAGCCGAGCGTCTCCTACAGCTCTTTGCTGTGCGCCGGGGTGAGTTGTCCCTGTTGCTAACTCTCACTTTTCACGTCGGTTTGGAAATCTCCCTTTTTTTTAACATTTTTGATCTATTTAAGAGGGGAGCATATTTTGGGAGCAGCGCTTGCTGGCTCCTGGCTGAAGTTTTGGTGGGTTTCTTCCATTTTGAGCAGCTTCGCTGTGTTTGGAGGCAAGGAAGGCGCGTTGACCTGGGCATCAACTGATGGTTGACTCCACGTTGGCTTGCTGAGCCCTTTTCTCCCTCTTGGTCCAGTTTTTGCTTTGGCTTTAGCAGTCTGTTGGAAGGAACATTTTAATTTCCTAAGTGATGTGAAGTTGGTCTTGCAGAAGAGGCTGGAGAAAGGACCCAGCATTTCCACTTCCCAAGCTATGTGAAGTTGGTCAAGACTGGAGGAAATTTTGTGTCAGAAGCAGTGTGGCCAACAGGACTAGGGAAGTGATTGTCCCTTTGCACTGGTGGGCCCACCCCTGGAATGCTGGGGTCAGGGTTGGGTCCCTCCCTCCCCGAAGGCCCTGGGGGGGCTGGAGCGTGTCCAGAGAAGGGCAGCGGAGCTGGGGAGGGGTCTGGAGCCCCAGGCTGCTGGGGGAGCTGGGGGGGTTAAGCCTGGAGAAGGCCCTCATCACTCCCTACAACTGCCTGAGAGGAGGGGGGAGCCGGGGGGGTCGGGCTCTGCTCCCAAGTAACAAGTGATAGGATGAGAGGAAACAGCCACAAGTTGCACAAGGGGAGGTTTCGATTGGATATTCAGGAAAATTTCTTCAATGAGAAGGTTGTCAAGCATTGGAAGGGGCTGCCCAGGGAAGGGGTCACGTCCCGATCCCTGGAGGTATTTAAAAGGAGGTGCTCAGGGACGTGGTTTAGTGGTGGACATGACAGCGTTAGGTTAATGGTTGGACTTGATGATCTTAAGGGACTTCTCCTACCTGAACGATTCTATGATTCTCTGAAGGACACAGCAGCTCGATGTTCAGTCATGGAAAAGAGACCAAGAAAAATCAGTCTTGGTCAACACGAGCATCTATGAAGCACCGGCACGAAATGGCCAGACTCTGGCAAAGTTGCTGCTGCTTTGAGGGATGCAAGAGAAGAGCCCAGATCTCATCCTACAGAGTGTTTTATCAGCCCAGGACCTCCACCCATAACATTTTTAGTGCAAGACTGCGATTTACCCATCGCGCTTGGCCCCGCTGTTGGCCGTGGACCTCCCGACAGCTAGGACGCTGTATTTAAACATTTTTATAGCGTTCTTCTACCCCCTTTTCATTAAAAATTTTTTCTTCCCCTGTCCACCCCGGGGGTGGGGAAAGACAACCCTCAACCTTGTGTAGTCAAGGTTATGGCGATAAATTCTGTAGCATTGTCACTTCTATTCGGAGTAAATTGGCTGGCCGCTTTCGGGCTGAAGGGAAGATAATTTGCTGTAGTATTTCAAATGGATTAGAAATGGATTTGAAGGGAAAGTTCATGCCTCCCATTACAAAGGCTAGAAAGAAGACTATCTTAAGGCACTGTTCACACTCTGGCCTTCATTATCCACGCTTAATACCTTTCCTATTTTCCAGCGTTAATGAAATTTCCTGCCGGAGCAGGCCTTCTGGACGGACGGGAGGACTCTTTAGATCCGCGGGCTTGTGCGGCAGAAAGGGAATTACAAGCCCCTCGTGTCGAAGGGCCGGCTTATTCTTCAGGTCCTTGGCCCCGGCTATTATCTCATTAATTTTATCCTCTTTTTCTCAGTACAGTTCATTTCCAAAGGCCGTCCTTTCCATTAGGGTAACAATTCGACGAAGAGCTGTGACACCGCCGCCGATGAAAAGCGACGGGGCGTTTGGCGGGGCTCCTTGCCCTCCGTTACAGCCGTCCTTCCCCTCGCCCACCTCGCCGGTGGTTAAAGGGGAGGGGGACACGCACCGGTGGTTGTGTTGGGGCTACACAACCACTTGGGAGCAACAACTTGGCTTAAGAGGAAAATAGAGGTTTCCTACGGGGGAAGGTTGAGCAATGAAGTTTCTCCACCGCTCTTCCGTGGGAGCTCAGGTTCCACCGTGATTTTTCGATATAAAACTTATTTTACCTTCAATTTTAAATCTCTTATGGTTCCTATAATATATATCAATATAATAAATGTTCTAATTAATATACTGCACCTGGGTTGGGGTAACCCCCGGTGTCAATACAGGCTGGGGGAAGAAAGGATGGAGAGCAGCCCTGCCCAGAGGG